>NESQ01000224.1:0-154035 GCA_003070745.1 Tuber borchii
GTTGGTATCACGGATTGAGAAACCTCGATTTTGGATCACTACTGACTATGAACTGGGCGTAGGAAATAACATTCCAGTTCCTTGCACCCCAGATTGCGGACGCAATATATGGTAAGTGTTTCGAGGGCAAGGGAACGGTGAGGATCTTAAACTAGGGTTTTTTAGAGTGTATCAATGAGATGATCGTCTGCCTCACATGTGCAATATTCTGCCATACCCTGCGGGCGTGGCGAACTGGGGCACTCCTTGACTCTCCGGAGTTCAAGTCTGAGGCCGTTAGAGGTCAGAGTTTCCTGATCTCTGGGCCTTTCATTCTGTTCGTTCAAGAGGTAGAGAGCTAACAAATTTGGCAAGATCCTTTGTTACGGTAGAGGAACACCTGGCGGGGGTTTCAAATGGCGACCCAAGAGCTGATGCTCTGGAATAGGCGTGGAACGATCATGGATAAGGTTAACAAAGAAAATCGAGTTCTGAAGGAGAGGCGCGAAGGCTTTGCCGACAATCATCAGGCAGTTCACACGCAACTGGAGCGTCAGCTATCTAGCCGGAATCCGAGACGACCTGCTGCACGAGAACCGATACCAATCAACACTGGCGCGGGGGGCCTAGTAAGACCCCTGGAGAGTCAACTGGTGCATGAGGTATCCAGCCAGGAGCCCAGACGGGTAGCTGCTCGAGAGCCGACCCCAATCAACACCGACGGCCTGGTCCTTAAAGGACACCAGGAGAGTCAAGATGCATCCCAGGAGAGCACCAAGTTATTCGACATTAGCCAGCCGGCCTTTGCTCGGGCGCTTCGTGGCTTGGATGCTGAGTCGTTGACTTTTGATAACTTACCAGACTTGACGCTGGAGCAGGAGCAGCAGAGCGCTGCCAACCCAGATCTAGCCCGTCGCCTTTCCCTGAACCTGGATGACTTTCAGGATGATCAGGCAGCTGCGGGGGAGAACGTTGGCCAAATCAGTGACGAGGTCATATAGGATAAATAGATTTACTAGGCCAAGCGGTGTGAGCAGGACGTAGTGATCGTGCCCATCGTTCCCGTCGCTACAGGATGTCGAGGCGATCACAATAAATAGTAGTAGAAAAAATAAAATATGGGAACAAAGCTTAATAGAGTACCAGGTATGGAGTACTAGTACTAGTGATGAAGTCATGAACCAGGGTGTAAGATGTTAAGCAATCTTGAAGGCGTCTGAAAGATAGACATATGGATTCTCGACGGCGTGAGGAGACGTTGGCCTAGCCTCAAATAGTATCCTGCAGGCATCCAAACAGGACCGAGCAGCATCGGGACGTGATAGCAAAAGTAAGCTGTATCATGATGCGATTGGTCGAGAACGTGATCATCAGGAGGTGAGAGACCAGGAACAGAGGCCGTCAGGATGTGAGAGGCTATAATCTGAGGCCGTCAGGAAGGGAGAGGGTAAAGTCAGAAGACGTCAGGACGCAGGGGCGGAGCATTGGACGTCTTCAGGAAGAAGCGTACGCAGGGATCGACGTCGGGATGGCATCAGGATGTGGTGTGATGGGGATGGCGACATCTGGACGGAACGTCACATGGACATTGCGTCTACAATCACAGTTGACGTTTTGAGTATCCCGAGCGTCAGAAGCACCGCACGCTCAGGACCCATATTAGAATTTTTGCTGATGTTGACGCTAGGGGTGGGTTTTAGATGCGGAGGTTGTAGCTCCATGGCTAAGCTTGTTGTTCGCCGTCGGAATTGGTGTTTTGTTTTATCCCATCCCTTATTGTTTACAAAGGTTGTTGCCATAGCAGCTTGTCTTTTGCACTCTTGCCATCAGTGGTTGTCAAGGTGGCAATGAGGCAATAGTTCTCCTTTTTCCATTCTAATACCAGTTCATCGGAAATTCCTTCATCTGCCTCCTTTCAGTCAGTATGTTCGTCTTTGAAATTATTTTTTTCCTGCCCAGGTGTCGTCCGAACAGCCTTCCATCTGGAATCATATTCCTTTCGACCTTTTTCTGTAAAACCATCCAGTCCCTTCTTTTAGTTAAAACCTTTAGAATTGTAGACTTCCCATTTTCACTTAATCCTCGCCTTTTGTTGAGTGATTATCTCTTTCGATATTTTTTAACGTTCAAGAAGTTGCTCCTCTTGTCTTCCAACATCCCAAACAATCTCCATCCATTCTTGATTATTAGCAAACTTATAATGAGAAAGTCACCTGGAAATGTCCTCGGGAAGTTTACTCTCTACTCTTACCCTTCACGCTATGCCAGTGAGGCCTGCTTTGATGTTTAGGCTTTTGAGAAGAAGAAGGTAGATATCGATTCTGCACTTGTATGTGACTTTATCCATTTCGTTAAGGGCTCTTCGTTCTCCCTTGATTCTGATATATCGTTTGATTATTTCTTGTCGCTATCCCTCTGAAGTAGAATAGGCGGGTTCTCAAGTGTAACCACCTAATCCTCTCATGACTTTTCAGTATTTTCCAACAAATAGTGCGACGTTGTTGCCCTTTGTTTTACCGAGAGCAAACACAATTCGATGGCTATGATCTTCCCATTGTGTAGGATTGCGGTCTAAATAATGTTCGCAAGCTATCAACGCATTTTATACACCCTGGTTATCTTCTCCCTGAAAGAAATACGAAGATTCAGCGATCTGCTTCAACGGTCACAGTAGTTCACTGATGCTTCGACAGAATTCTAGCATGGCTCTGGTATGCGGGGCAATATCAGTGGGAATGGGCCTTTTCCGCGGAGCGCCTGCTGGCCTGCTGTCCTTCCTGCCTCGGTGGTCTTCTCCATTGTCATCATAGTCATCAGAGTCGCCAGGGTTTGGGTCTTCACCAGTATTACGTAGCGGAGGTGGGGATGGTGGCTGGTTTATTCCTTCTCTTACTTTGATTCCCTTTCCTTTATTTTGAGGAGTTGATGCTGAGGTTTTTGTTAGGTTGGTAATATCAGATGTTTCCAAGGGGTTTGACTGACCTCAGTTGGAGGGTCCATATTCTTTATCTAGCGCAACTGAAGTAGCCACTGAATAAGCCATTAAGTGGGCTTTCAAATTTCAGATGAGGTTGTCAATTCCGGTTTTTGTTTCTTTACTCTGCTGATTTAAGATCCCTTGTAATTTCTTGTGATTATCGTTGAATTGGGCGGCAGTAATTTTGTACTGTCATTTCAACATTTTTGCTGCTTCGATTTTTTGTTTCTCAAGTTTCTTTTTCCATCTAGCCTCTTGCTGATCAAATAGGCATTTCAGCAAGCTCAGTTGTTCACCTATTTCGAGGTCACAGCTTTAGTAGTCCTGGCTATCGCCAGCCCATTACTCTTGTTGTAGCCTAAAAGCTGTTCAGACTTCTTCTCTAAACTGATCTTGTTCTACTTTCATGATACTTTGGAGTTATACTACGTATTGTTATTGTTCAGTGAATTCTGCTTCAGTGACTTCCTTGAATTAGGCTAAGCTTCAATTGAATAGCCGGAGCTTGGTATATGCTGCCTGAATCTCGGCTATGAAGCTAATGAGAGTAAGAAGTGTTTCATCCTGACTTTGCAGGATTTCTCTCAGGATAAACCGGAAAGTCTCTGCAAATTGACTTCTGCATTACACATCGGGGTTGAGGCAAATTCTGGAAAGTCTTCGTGAACTCGGACATGATATTCTAAGGAAATTTTAACCTCTTCTACTCAGGGCAAAGGACCCGGTAGCAGGAGAATTTGAGTTGTCTCTAGGTGGTACTGATCCAGTTGGGGTGGAACTGTTGTAACCAGATTCTATTGGATCAGTAGGTGGTGGGACAGGGGAGTCTGGTTGTCATAGATTAGATATGATGAAAGGTACGCAATATTGAGAGGAAGTACAACTTGATAATTACAAAGGTTAGACTAATGTTTTGCTATAGTAAAAGCTTTACTATTGCTTCGGTAGATACAGAAGTTGTAATTTTGTTTCCTATTGTAAATGTTCCAAATAGTTTGAAGTACTATGTTTCAGAGGTTCCTTTTATAGTCTGGACAACAGAGTGGAAAGAAGTTGAGTGGAAGAGCTCGTTTGCACTTCTTGCAAGAAGGGCACTCGGAGAAGCCATCATAATCGTAATATTCCCATGGCATATTAGGGGTTAAGGTATTGTAGAGGAGCCTTGGTGACTTGGGGGTAACAATATAGTGTTACGGGATAACTAACTCGGAGGAATAGAGACCGCTAGACTGTATAGTATTCGAGATAAGGGAGAGAAGTCAGGAAGGCTCGAGTAATGATGGTTCAATAAAGGTAAAGTATTAAAGTAGAAGTTCTCAATTTTATAAACTTAATAACTTGTTATATTTTTAGGGTCCTTTTCTGTATTGCTTGATTTTCTCAAACTCTGGGGAATAGTCCTTACTACTTATACTAAATTCTCACTACTTCCTGTTTCTTAAGAATCAACTATCTTTCTAAGATTTCAGCTTCGTCAAAAGCAGTGCAAACACTATTTGACCCTGAATAATTACCCCACTCGAACTCATAGAACTCCCGATATGTAGTTCATCTGAGGAAGTCCCCACTCTACTAGTAGATAGTCTTCGATCTGTTTGTCCTAATAGACTAAGTTTATATATGAGGTCGCAATACCAACATACCAATAGTCTTTTATCGTGAACTATTGAGTGATCAGTTCAAAATACCAGATAATAATACCTGATGCATGATACACATATGTACTGCATAAGGAATAAAATATTGTCACTTTATCTTTCTAACCAGTAATCAGCTTCATTGGATCTAAACTCTTCCTGTATCCTGAGTTGTGAACCTAGATGCCTCTAGTTTCTCCTACCACAGTGAGTTGAAGTTGGGCATACTCTCCTCCATTATTGTGGCCCAGCCTCTACTAATAATATTGGTGAGCCATTCTCATGTGCGTAATATAGAGGAAGGTTTTGACTGGCAGAATTCTGAAATGGCTGGACTGGCCGTGATTGAATGAATAGAACAGGTTTTCCTCACAAGAATGAGCAAATGGATGGGGTTTTTCACCCTACTGATTCAAGCTCAAGAAGGAATTCAAGGGAGGATATTTCCACATGTTGAAAGAATTATTAAATGATGTTCAGGATGAATCCTTAGAGGAGGGAGCTCTTATTAGACATATAGCCCATGTACGCTGTACTGGATTCCAGCAGGCAGACCTCTAGAGCACATACACCTATTAGACATATTGGAGCTCAATGTACACTGTACTGGATTCTAGCGCATGGACTTCCAGAGCACACAGATCCCTGCACACAGACCCTCAAAATAAGCAACCGTATTTTCCTACTCATGCCCCTGCCGTTCCGAAGTTGGGACACTACGTTGTGTGAGGTGCTTGTTACAGTTCCTATAGTCCTCTGGAATTCCCCCCAGGGGACCGCATACCATAACACTATATAGGTTGCGGCTATCCCTCTGACCGGATGCTGTTTGAATGATATATCAGAGGTCAACCTAGTAAAAACTATGCAAGTTGTTCGGATCAAATCGGTCCATGTCGAATAAAGGGTTAGAACCTCAAAGTCAAAGGTGTAAGGGAAACAGCAGAGTGTACATGCAAGCAAAATCTCTCCTATGAGTTAGGGGATCCAGACTCACATGTTGGAGACCAACAGTCCCATTCAGAATGAGTCAGTAACGTAGAAGACATTTGCGTGTTAATAGCCATTGGAGCAATTACGAGCAAAAGTTATGATACCGAAGCGTGATGCATAAACCCTCTAAAGACTTGTAGCATTGAAAGGCCTGAGGACCTTAGGAGTTGGCCATTACTTGTATTATTCAGTGAAGAATATTATTACACTAGCTGAACGGGCTGCGTGCACTCTCAACTAATCTATTACTGACAGTACGGATACACCCTCTCGGTAATATGATGGTATAGTCTTCATAATGTAAAGCTGTCACAAACGGTGACTAGCAGACTAGGATTCACATGACTCATACTTATGAGTCATAGGGTTTGGTATTTCACATGACTACGCAATAGCGTGTTATTCTTTGTTATGATTGGTTTATTGTTTTGACATGACTTACGATTGTAGTCATATGATTATGACTTTCGCACATGACTCATAGTTATGGGTCATGGGTTTCACACATGTGATGCGAATTGCGCACATGATAGGTTTATTGTGTTGTTGATTGGTTAGTTGTTATTGCGCAGTGACTCATAAGAGTCAGCTGATGGATTTCATACTATGACTCACTACGAGTCATAGGGGCGCGTGACGCGAAGGATGAGTCATGGGTTGTGGGAAGAATAGGTATAAAAGAGAGCCCTTACAGCCTCTTGGTTGAGACCATCTCCTCTACACCTCCGGCGATTGAAATCTCAACACCATGAGAAATCATCGTCGGATCCATCCTCTCTCCGACGCACTCTCAGTGAGCTGCACCCCCACCCCTATGATAGATTCGGACTTGGGCACCCGTTTCTTAGGGCCTGTCCCATCCACCCTTTCGCTTTTGTTTCGCGTCTTCGCTTAGCACTTGCACGGTCGGCAACACCCTCGCGTCCATGTTACAGACGGCTGGGATCACGGTTCGCAGTAAGAGAAAACTTTTCTTCAGGCTACGGTCGATTTCTCTACTCTCTTCGATTACATTTCGCTCGAGACTGCCTAGTCAGACACGCACACGTCTCCGATAGTTCCTACGATACTTGGGTCTACCCCTCCTCTCCTCCGCTCGGTTCCGTCCCGTGGCTCGGTTACAGCCAAACATCCTCTCATTAGCTGGCATTCTTACTGCCAACGGTCACCACCCATCCCTGGCGGCGGGCTCGGTCGCACCCCTCGGTTACGCTCAGTCATGGTATCGCACTGCCTCCTTGGACGATGTCAACGCCTTGGGTTACGGAGTAATGTGATGGATTTGCTTGGGTTTAGCGCTTGCTGTCCCCCGTTCTGTGTTCTGTAGTCTTTGGCTAAAATTTCACGGTCGGGTTTCTGTTAGAGCACGCGGGATATAAACGGAGTTTCTTTTGTACTTTGTTTTAAAGGGGAGGAATTTTCGGGTCCGGTTTTCCTGTTGTCTCCTGCCTGTCGTGTTGGTGATTTACTTCTGTTGTCTGCTTAGCCGGTAGGGGTTTTTTGTCTTCGCGGCGGGATTCTGCGTTTGGTTCCATACCAGAGGAACTTGGGATGATGGTTTTTTCCGGTGGTCCGAGGTGGATTTCTTTGCACAGGGGGTTTTTCCTTACCATAGCTAGCGCTGCACATAGCCTTTGTACCCCGTAGTTGATAAATCAAAGCGCATGATATAAAAAAAAAAAAAAAAAAAAAAAAAACTGGGAAAGGTGGTATTACTAGCAGGTACAGGGAGATAATGTAGGAAATACCTGAAGGAGAATTTTTTTTGCTGCTGTCAATCAGCGTTGTATGTTGAATAGGGGTTTAAGCTGCAATAAGAGCTGTAAAACTACAATATATGAGGTCACTACCTTTCTGACGTCAAAGTCTGGGCGCACCATGGTCGACACCCCCCCACTGCATGTTACATCTGCACTGCTCATACGCTATCTAGTGTGATTATCCTTTCGGCAATAGTATGAAACTAAACTACTATTCCATGCCTAAGTGTATCTAGTCAACAATCGACATGCTGTACTCATCACTGAACGCATCGCGAAACAGAAAAGGAAACAAAGATAACTCTGAAATGTCAGAACAAACTGCTAACCCACTCCTCATCTAGTTTGAACAGGTGAACAATCAACCCATAGATGAAAGTCTTGTATCGCACGTGGAACCTTCCCTGACAACGGAATCCTCTCGCAACCACTTCCCCTCAGGCCCCTCCGAAGTTTTATCATCGAACCGAGTGTCGCGGTTCCCTACCTTCTTGGCTTTCAAAAGCTCATTGATAGAACTCAAGCGTATTCTCTTGGGCGTTTCATTGTACAAATGTTTAGTATTGAAATAAGCTCCGCGCTTACGCTCTTTGTCGACTTGAGTAGGGCAATGAAGAAAGTCCAATGGCCGCTGTCGATTCAGCAAACTTGATAATTTGATGGCAAACGGGATACGGATCGCTGGCAATTCAGCCCTTTCCCCTACTGGAGATAGCAATTTTCCAGTCATGTCTCCCGATTCATGCGTAGATTCTGAGGAGGAAATATTAAACATATCATCCCTGGGCACTTCTTCTTCCTCAGGCTCATCATCCTGCACACTATCATGTCCAGCGTCTAGTTCCAGTTCTCGAAAATGTGGCTAGTCTATAGGTGCCCCCTGGATTTCACGAGCCCACTGGCGGACGGCTTATGGATCAAGATACGGGAGGCTTCTTGGCTCTACCATGTCTGGTCTCTCCTCATTCTGATCATATTAGTAATACAGCAAACGGCTGAGGGGGTCTTCAAGACCTGAATCAGGAAGAAGCCAGGTGCGTACGTCTTCATTGCGCCCGATAAAGATATACTCTATGATAGTAAAGGGCTGATTGGGAGATCTGTGCAGCCTACTACGACTTTTGCCAGTAGCACCAATGATGTAGCGAATCCGGTAGTGAGCTATGGTTTTGAAAATTATTGATGTCAGTCCACCGATATCATATGAATCTAGCTCAGCGAACTGTAGACGAGCGATGTGGGATGGATGCCAATGGAGCACTCAGGGGTTTGCAGGAACCTGTACCTTTGCCCTTTGTTTCACTGATAGCCACAAGCCATGCCTCGAAGGAAGGATATAGGCTATACGCACGCCACCTGTGCGGCCAAGAAGAGCGCAGCAACCTGTATTCTTGTTCTTAGTAAGTGAAAGCTTGCAACACGCAGATAATTTAGAAAAGAACTAACCTGTTGGCATAATATTAGCCATAGTGCAATTTGCCAAAGGGAGCAGGGCAATTGGTGGCAGAGTAGGGTTGTTAACTGGTGATGCAGGGTAGTCAACTGGTAACGCAGAGTCATCAACTGGTAATGCAGGGTTATCAAATGGAGGGGCAGGGTCAGCAACCAGTTGGCGAGGTATGGGGGGTTGTAACGTTCCGGGTTCGTGAGAGGTGATCCAATAGGTGATGATCAATCCATATAGTATACGAGAACATTCTTAGGCCGTTCCTACGTTGTATACAGACAACGCTGTTCTCATATTATGTTGATCATAAAAAGGGGTATAAAGAAGTATCATTCAAGATAGTAGATAGGAAAGTACTTAGATGACTGCGTAAGGAGCTAACTACAAGTCCCAAGCCTCGCCTTTTATATCGGCGCCTCCTCACATACCTAACCCTGGTGACTCGTACCTATGAGTCACATGCTCCCATGACTCAAAGCGAGTCATAGTGTGAAATCCATCAGCTGACTCCTATGAGTCAACTGCGCACTATACCAAACCAATCATCGCGCTCCTAACTAGTCATGTGCCCAAAGGGGTCACATACGCGAGACCCATGACTTATAACTATGAGTCATGTGCAAAATACATATCAAGTGACCACCAAGTGTGGTCACGAGCATAGTATAAACATATAACAATAATAACTATAGCTTCGCAAGTGCGAGTCATGTGAGAGGAAACACAAACCTACTATTCATAACCGTGAATAGTGTGAAACCAATTCCTTCACTAGTCACTGTTTGTGACATTAGCACCCTCCCCTACTAGGATAGGTCCCACGATCCTAAAACCATCCTTCTCTTGACTCCTTCGCCTCAATCCCATGAGGCGACCACTTCCTCGGGCTTCGTAGCCTCTTCTCTGTTTGCGATGCGGTCTGCATCGATCGCTTTTCCTTCAACTGTGATGCCGATGAACTCGGCGAACTCCTTGTCCTCTTCAATTGCTTTGGCCAACTTGGCCACGTCTTGCGCAGCTCGTCGTACTCGGGTTTGAAGCTCCAGCTTCTCGTATACGCGGCGTCCATTCTCCATGTTTGCCCGGCGGGCATTTTCCTCCGCGATGAGCACTCTCCTTTTCATCACTCGGTTCTCCTCCCTCAGGCGGCCCATCTCTTCGACCATCATGACCATCTGTTCTTGCAGTTCGACCAAGAACTGCCCCACCTCGTAGTGGGCCTTTGGTTCTTCCACTGGCTCACCCCAGCGCACTTTCTTGGCCTTGCGCTTGGGCTGTCTTCGGGTCGTTCGCTGGGGAAAGTATGCCCCCTGTTTGTCGCTAAGGCGCACAAGGCACCCGTCGTCGAAACAGGCCGTCCAGCTCATGACGGCATGTGGCGTCTCGGTTTTCTTAGTGGCATCGCTTGCCTCTCTGTTCTGTTGTGTAGGGTACTTCCTGTAGTTCGTATAGTGGTCGTAAGTAGTGGTAGGGTTAAGAAAAGATAAAAGGCTTAGTTGATGAGAGTAGGAGGTAGCTGTTCAGTATGTCGAAGCTTGCTGGTCCTCTTCCTCTATCGTGCCGACTGACTTCCTCTTATGCAATTCCGTCCTCCCCATTCTCATTGTCTTCTTTTCCTTGTAATCATTTTCTTCTCGTCCTGTGCATATCGTATGTTTCTCTTCTGTTGTCGAGTGGTGTGATTTCTCATTCGTTTCTTGTCATATGATTCTTTGGTTGCATAGGCGGTTTCTTATCGTGTATTCTGTGTTGTAGTCCTTCGGTCGCTTGTTGTCTTCTGATCTGTTCTTGCATCGGCTAATGCTTATCATGCATTCCGTGTCGTAATCTTTCGGTCCCTTGTTGTCTTCTGATCTTTTCTTGCATCGGCTAATGCTTATCATGCATTCCGTGTCGTAATCCTTGGGTCGCTTGTTGTCTTCTGATCTTTTCTTGCATCTGCTATCTGGCGCAGATATACCCTTTGGTTCCTCTTCGGTCGGTTGATCAGAGACAACGTTCTCTATGGCTACTAATGTCCATTAGGTACTTCCATCCAGTGAGACATTGTCACGGCGTGTTGTTTCTATTTTTCCTTCCACTTCTTCGTTTATCGTCCAAATGTTTTCCTTCTTTGTCGTCGTTTATCCGCTGTTCTGTGCAGAGCGGTTTCTTGTTGTTGTTTTGATAGCTGAGTACTCTTGACTCCTATCTTTCATGGCCGTCGTTCATCTGCTGTTGTGTGCAGAGAGGTTTCTTGTTGTTATTTTGATAGCTGAGTTCTCTTGACTCCTATCGTTCATGGCCGTCGTTCATCTGCTGTCCTGTGCAGAGAGGTTTCTTGTTGTTGTTTTGATAGCTGAGTACTATTGACTCCTATCTTTCATGGCCGTCGTTCATCTGGTGTTCTGTGCAGAGAGGTTTCTTGTTGTTGTTTTGATAGCTGAGTACTCTTGACTCCTATCATTCATGGCCGTCGTTCATCTGCTGTCCTGTGCAGAAAGGTTTCTTGTTTCTGGTAGGTTGTTCGTGGTAGGTGACCGACTTCCCTATGACTTCTGAGGTTCATAGGTACTTCCATCGTTTGATTCGAGTCAATCATGTGTGGTTCCTTTCCATATCGGATGTAGCTAACTGTTCTTGACAGTTGCTCTTCTTCAATGCAAGTGAAGTAGCTCATTTCTTCCCCCTCTCCGAGGCGAGTATTTGAGTAGCTCATTTCTTCCCCCCCTCCGAGGCGAGTATTTGAGTAGCTCATTTCTTCTCTCCCTCCGAGGTGAGTATTTGAGTAGCTCATTTCTTCCCTTCCTCCGAGGTGAGTATCGCTTTACGCTCCCCTCCCTCTAGCCTTGGTCCTACAAGGCTATCTAATTCAAAAAAAAAAAGTTTTCCTGAATTTTGACTTCCTAAGTAGGGGTGAGTTCGTTCCGTTTAACTTAACAATAGTTCTCTAAGGGTTCAATCGTTTTTTGCTCGTCTTCGCTTCTCTCTCGTTCGCTTGTCGATATCATTCTCATTAAACCTTGCTGTTGATAGGTTCATTCGTACTTCCTTCATCTTCGCTTCTCTCTCGTTCGCTTATCGATATCATTCTCATTGAACCTTGCTGTTAATAGGTTTATTTGTACTTCCTTTGTCTTCGCTTCTCTCTCGTTTGCTTGTCGATATTGTTCTCATTGAACCTTGCTATTGATAGGTTCATTTGTACTTCCTTCGTCTTCGCTTCTCTCTCGTTCGCTTGTCGATATCATTCTCATTGAACCTTGCTGTTGATACCTTTATTCGTACTTCCTTCGTCTTCGCTTCTCTCTCGTTCGCTTGTCGATATCGTTCTCTTTGAACCTTGTAAGGGGTGTGCCTTCTTTCCTCAGGCTCTCCTGACCCCCTTACTAGCTCATTTCTCCCCAGTTCTGGTCCCACAGAGCGACCCTCCGAGCTCCCCTCTTCCCCTTATAAGGTATAGTATACTAGAAAAAAAGGATTTTCAATTTGGGGTCAGTTTCTGTCTTCTTGTCTGGCTGGTTTTGTCGTTCGTCTTGTATATCGTTCGTCGATAATTCACGAGATGTTGTCCTGTCGTTGTGTTTTTTTTTCTTTTTTTTTTTGACTCGATGTCCCAGTAAAGCGTTCCAGTCCTTGTCTGTTGATGTCCGATCGTGTTGTTGGTCCGGATTCCAGTTGTTTTTCATAGCCCCCCCATACAGGGCTCTTTTTCGTAGGACCCATGCCATAGGGTCCTCTCCCCCACTCAGGTACTCCCCTTAAAAGGGTTTGTAGTCCTGAGGGTTTTCCCTGTCCATGTCCCTTTGGTGAATGTCAGGTATTGAAAAGGGAGACGCAGTAAAATGTAACGTTCCGGGTTTGTGAGAGGTGATGCAATAGGTGACGATCAATCCATATAGTATACGAGAACATTCTTAGGCCGTTCCTACGTTGTATACAGACAACGCTGTTCTCATATTATGTTGATCATAAAAAGGGGTATAAAGAAGTATCATTCAAGATAGTAGATAGGAAAGTACTTAGATGACTGTGTAAGGAGCTAACTACAAGTCCCAAGCCTCGCCTTTTATATCGGCGCCTCCTCACATACCTAACCCTGGTGACTCGTACCTATGAGTCACATGCTCCCATGACTCAAAGTGAGTCATAGTGTGAAATCCATCAGCTGACTCCTATGAGTCAACTGCGCACTATACCAAACCAATCATCGCACTCCTAACTAGTCATGTGCACAAAGGGGTCACATGCGCGAGACCCAGGACTCATAACTATGAGTCATGTGCAAAATACATATCAAGTGACCACCAAGTGTGGTCACGCGCATAGCATAAACATATAACAATAATAACTATGGCTTCGCAAGTGCGAGTCATGTGAGAGGAAACACAAACCTACTATTCATAACCGTGAATAGTGTGAAACCAATTACTTCACTATTCACCGTTTGTGACAGGGGTGGTCCTGGGGCTGAGTTGTTCCCGGTTGGATCAGGAGGAGGGTTGCCCGGAAGAGAGTTTTGCCAGTGGGGAAATAGGGCTACGTAAGGTACGGGGAGTGGTCCTTATGCTTGGTTGTTCACAGGTGGAGGGGGAGGATCGTTGTCCCTGGGAGGGATTTGTCAGTAGAGAAATAGTGGTACCTGATGTGCCGGGGGTGGTACTGGTGCTTGGTTGTTCCGGGCTGGATGATGAGGAGCGTTGCCTGGGGGAGCGTTTTCAAGAACTGGTGGTACGTTCGGCACAGCCATTGCAAGATACCCCAGAGCTGGGACGTTTGTTTATACTAAATTCGCCAGAAGAATCACTTGCGCAAAGGGGACTCCCCGCTGATCCTGGGCATCACCAGCTCTCTGAGTCTTTACGGTGGTAAACAACTTCCTAACACAGTCCTTAATGAGTTGAACAACAACCTGATCAATCTCCAGCATACGAACCAGATTATTCGCAGCTGATACTGTGGCGAGTTCATTACATGCGGGACGTAATCTCCTCATACTTGCGATGATTGGCTGCAAGTCAGCGTCAGGATAAATACTGGCCCTGACTCCTGGCATATAATTCCTTGCTATTATCAGATCTTTTACAAGGTCCCACCATGCTGTATACACAGGGTCCTTTGAAACAGCAGTGAATTCCATGTTCGATTTATGTGTCGTAACTGATATTCTGTCAGGATTCAAGTGACTCATAGAAATTTGCCCTGTGAGAGAGTTTGGCGGAGGGTGAGAGGTCTACCCTGGCGGATGGGCCTTGCCCACTCCCGGATTCGCCATGTGGACCTACAGTACATGCTTGATATTTTGTGCCATGTCGATTGAATTTTGGTCTAAATAGATAGTCTTCTGAAATATTGTAGTCTTATATTGTAAAGATAGTATATGCGGTGGATATTGGTGGATATTGTGGGCATTGTGAGATTATTCTTGGTATGAACTCCCTTTCGCCAGGATCAACCAACATTATATATACAACAGGCAGACGTTCAAGAGAGGTTGAAACCATCATGAATTGTTTGAGCTGATTTCAGGATGAATTAAGAATTGACACTTGAGGGGCATTAGTATTTCGGTCATTGTCTGTTTCGGGTCGGGCGCGAGTGATAAACAGCAGAACCCACATGATGGCGCGACAACCAATACTAAACTGATTCCACTGTGATTGTTTAAAGTGTGCATAGCCCGGGGCCCAGCTTCTCCCGCTTACACGTTAAGAGTACGATCGCCACATCCTTCAAGTTACGCTGAGACTCAGAATATACACACGACTTCTGAAATGAACAGAGCTGAGATCTACCATGCCGGTTAAATCTTCATTTTGTCATCGAAGATACATGCGTGCTGGCCCATACGACGCACACCTCTAAAAAGCCCTTGCAGATCTCGAAATCATACTTGCTTCAAGCCTATGAAATCTGCCTCCTAAAAGCATCGAGCATCTCGGAACCGACATAATTGATCAGAATTTGAATGAACCCAGTGAGCACCCCGATTCACAGTACGAATATTATCCTGCCATTAAGCTGTCCGGACATGAATGTGAGACAATTAATGACCTTATATATGACTCCGATACTGACGCACTTAGCAACAACACATCTTTACTGCCGCTGAACAGCGGCATTATGAACATGCCGGAGAAGTAATTGAAGACATCAACGGATATGAGCAAGAAGATATCAAACTGTGTGAGGACCAATGGGCTCCATTAACCAGTGCGAAGGTGTTCAAACTTGCATCTTGGTTAATTGATAATTAATCCTCGAAGTTACAGATCAATAATAACTTTGCAAATAATCTTGGTGACTTGGCATCAATTGGCTATAGCTTCCTGTATATGCTGGAGAAACTTATTCGATTGTTGGATCCAGATAGCCCATATCTACGATGGATCGAAAGACAAGTTGCCAGAGAGGACGGTAAGAGTACATTACCATTCTTCTATCGCAATATCCTGGACTGTGTGAGATATCTTCTTCGACAGATAACCTACTGAGGTGACTCAGTATATATGACGCACCGGGAATTCAATCACAATGGAGAGAGAATATATGCTGAAATGCATACGGCTGACTGGTGGTGGGACCTTCAAGTAGAGTTTTCCGCCCTCCTTCATTTAAGATTGTTAACAGTGTATAGTAAACACTTCCCGATGGGGTGACGGTGGTTCCAATCCTTGGGATGTCTGATCAGAGGTATCTCACTAATTTCTCAGGGGACAAGAAGGCATGTCTAGTCTACATTACTATCAGAAATCTTCCGTTGACTAGACGTAACAGACCTGGATCCATGTCAGTTCTCCTTCTTGCGCTATTCCCCATTTCGCCCAAACTTGCCAAGATCCCTGCAGCAGACAAACCTGAGAGACAGATTAATGCTGACACACTTCAGGGCATATTGGAACTCATCTTTGAGCACTTGAGAGATGATACGCTAGAGGGCGTCCCAATAGCCTGTGCCAACAAGCAAATTTGGAGATCCTTTCCGATCTTGTCTGTGTAGATTACTGACAATATGGAAAACACCGCACTACCTGGGATAAAAACCAATGCCTGTCCTAGATGTGAGATCCCTTCTCATGAGTTTGGAACTGGGGCCAATCATCATTGCACTAGAAATTAGGCAAGAGACGAACGTTACGAATGCCTTGATATAAATAGATGGTAAAATCATTTTGATGTACTTGAAAGCGTTTTGGCTCCTGCTCTGCACATGCCGGGTTTACTACATACGATTTATCTAGGAGAATTCAAGCATATGATGGAAAGGATAAATATATTTCTCAAGAAATACTCACGACAGCAGGTGTTCAACAATGCCTAGAAGGCTTTCCCACTGTAGACGGGATTCTATGTGCCCAAAAAAGCTTCCCGTGAGATAACAAAGTGGCAAGGAAATGAGATGAGGCTTCTAGGGCGGTGTCTGTTGGGAGTCCTCGCTGTGGCATTGAGACCCCCTGATAGCACACAAGTACAATCTTTCAAACGTACGCTCATCTGCGTCAGGGTGCTACTTGATTTTAGCATGATCGCTTAATACCAAAGCTATACAGATGAGACCATACATAAATATAGAAAACTCTGGGAAAGGGTTTTCACCAGACGAAAGATATCTTCTTGGAGTTTTGGATATCGGAATAGACACAGGCCAAGGCTGATGAGCTGCGTAAGGAGCTACGCCGCCAGTATACGCTAGTAAACCACGAAGCCACTAGATCGAAGAGGCCCCGGGTACTCGAGTAAGACCACCAAGAAGAAAACGACCAACGGATGGACTTGATCCACGACGAATCCCATTTCTTCTTTATTAAGATGCATTTAATAATTAACTTTCGCCAGCATATCTACCAGTTTGGCAATCTTCCTATATATTCTACAGGGTTTAGAGAGCTCATGCACAAGGAGCAGATCAAGGACTGGTATCGACGTTCAAACAAAATTGACATAGAGCGACAGATACTAAGCAGCTACGGCCGGCAGCATGCAATCGGGATGAGATTTTGAAACTTAGAATTTAGGCGACATACCAGAGCAGATCTACCACCGAAGATAGTCGAGCATTTAGAGAAATCTATAACCGTGTCAGTCCCACCTGCCTAGTATATGATTCTGAAAGGACTTCGTGATGAGATACACAACATTGTCGATATTAGGAGATTGTATGATATCTCCCTAGAAACAATTTGTCGAGAATTGATAGGATATAGCTGACTGATACTACCACTCGGGCACTGGCTTCCTCAAGATCTGGCGGTACATCGATCACTACCGGTTGAACTAATGACGACACTGAACATCAGAGTGCTTGTGTTGCAGGAAACTGATGTTTATGACATACGCCAGGCCCGGTGCACTGGTCCTCAATTGTTCTGTAATCAGGTGAGCAGGAATGATTCTATTTGGATACAGGGGGGTGGCGAGCAGAGGTATAGGGCGCTAAGGGGGCGTGTCCCAGCGAAGCTCTTAGCTTGCTTCAAAATCAGGGATTACATGAACTAGGAAACTGTCTACCACCTTACAGGCGTTCAATTGATGAGTATGGTTAACTCAGGGGGCCTGTCAGAGGTACACGGCCTTCTGACAGTTCATCTGAGGGATGACACCCGGGAACTGACAATTGTGGATATAGAAACTATCATAAGCCTACCCCATTTTATACTAGAAACAGACCGGTGCTTGCTTGTCAACAGCAGGATCAATTTAAGGACGTTTAACGAGAGCTATTGAACAACCCAAGAGGGGGCTGGTCCTATATGATTTAACACAGATTTATAGTAGTTATTAAAGTTGGGCTCGGTGACTCCCTCCTTCTGACTCCCTGATAGAGCCAGAGCGTCAGAAATGATGGAGCCAGGAGGTTGAAAAGAGCTCAGTATATAGACGAAAGAAATCAGAAGTAGTATATACTAGTTGACAAAGAAATTGAAATTTCTTGAATTACGCTAGTCAGACCGTGGGTGGAATTTACAAGTAGTACTACTAGTATTATGGGCTAGAGCTACGCCGCTCTCCTGAAAGAGATTAAAAGTCGCTCCAAGAGTGAGAGAGAGCGTTGAGAGGTGACCCAGAACAGGCAGGGAAAGAGGGTGTATTGAGGAGGCGTCAGGACGTAGGAAAGAGGGTAGGCAGCAAGAGGAGCATCGCGACAATACATTAGGGCCATGGGCAGCGGGGAGGCGCCAGGACGCCGGTAGAGTGAAACCCAACTTCCAGACATAACGGGTGTTAAAACTCAGGTCATGACGCACACGACGCAGGGGACGAAAAAATTGATGAGTGATATGTCAGAATGCAGCGCCCGCGTATCCGACGCATGTTAAATTTTTGCTGAGGCAATAAATATATCATATGCACAACTTGCATCATATGCGTGCAACCCTTGACTTATAACTATGAGTCATGTGCAAAAGTCATAATCATATGACCACAATCCTGAGTCAAGTGAAAACAATAAACCAATCATAATAAAGAAATAATATACTATTGCATAGTCATGTAAAATACTAACACATATGACTCACCTATGTGAGTCATGTGAAAACCTGCCTTACTAGTCACCGTTCGTGACACAAGTTTGATGGAGTGGAATCCAGCTAGAAGCAAAAACAAGACATCCTATACCAGCAATACTCGCAACGCAGACCTAACTGGGGCAACCTCACCGACTTTCTCAATGCATAATAACCTTCCAGATACCACCATTGCGGATCCCTCTATCACATTTGATAAGGTTATGTATTGGTGGGAGGAAATGGAGGCTTTTAAACTGGATTTTAAGCAAATTAGAGATGGAAGTAGTTGTGCAAATTAAGTGTAATTAGGGCCAATTTCTCAATGCCGAGAAGGATAGAATTAACATATCTGAGTGAGAAAGAAAAGCAAATACAAATGAAAGACCCAGAGAGAAAACAGCTAAGGAAATCCAAGGAGAAACCTAATCGCTACCAGTTCTTCCCACATTTAGTTGTTTCGTTATTATGAGCATTTGGTAAGGTTTCTGCTGCCGTTGCCTTAGGGGATGGTTACCGCCAAAGTATCCCAGGTCAAGGTAAGATATCTAGCACAAGACTGTTTGAATCCTAGCCTACCGTGCAGCTAGTAATATTCGGATCCCCTGTCAAGGCAGGCTCAGGGTAGTCACCTAGGTACTAGGCGGTAATGCTGGAACAGCTGGGATAATGATATCAGTTCGTGGCTTGTGTACTGAATATACACTTTATAGGCATCAGATCGCCACCTGTCTATTATCTGGATCTCAGCTTCTGTGATTCCAACCTGGGTAGCCCATGTGCCTGCCCCTCTGTGGAAGCTATACCCATTCCACTTCCCATTACTCAAGCGAGGAACCGAGGCTAGATGCTCTAGGATTTGGACCACATATTCTCGTGTGAATGCATGCTGTCCAAACTAGCCAATACAAAACACTGGTCCTTCAGGACAGCGATGAGTGTTGCTTGCCTGGACCTGCTTCATTTCCTGTACAGGGCATCCCTTATGGGAGGTGGCGGGAATGGTAATAACAATCCCTTTGCAGAAGGGGTCTGTCTTTGATGCCGGGATAGTAAGTTCCATGTGACTGCAGTCATGTGCGATTTGTACACTTCTTTTTACCAGAAACCACCTTCCAAAGGAAGAACCAAGTTCCATGTCTGATACTTGGTAAGTGAATTGTCCAACTCAGAGGAAGGCTGTGAATGAGAGCATGAAAGCAGTGCTCAAGATGAGCATGTTATAATCTAAGCCTTAGAGATGGCGGCAAAGCTTAAGGAGGTGTGGGTGGAGCAGTCAGCTACGGGTTCTGCCCTCGGGTTGCTTATGGTCTATTTGGATACCTTGGATAGTTTATTTTAGTCTTGAGTCTAAGAATACTGTGCAGCTAAATCCCAAGTCAAATTGGTATGACTTTATTCCAGCCAAGTATAACTTCAATGTCCTTGCCTTCACTGTTCTGACTAAGCAGCAGCGCTATTCTATTAGCCAAGTGGCTCTGGCTGGGAAGCATCCCCCATCCAGGGGCCGGTAGTTAGCAATTGCATAGATCAGGGTAAAGAGGGCTTTCGGTGTGTCATAGTTACACCTGGTTGTCGGAGCGAGTCCTCTCTAGAGGTAGTAAGTAGGCAGTCATGGATGAGAGTCCTGATTGCTGAACATTAGTAACCCACGTTTTCAGATATTGCATTTTGGCTAAACCAACTGTGGGGCTAAGTTAGCAATTTGCTGATAGTCCAAGGGGGAGAGTGCATCAGCTAAGGTGTTTTTCTTAGTAGCTATCCAATGAGTTTCCAGCTCTAAATCATAATCTGTGGCCAGAAGAAGAGATCGCTGTAGGACCTGCATGAGTGCACCACCCATGGTGCCATTGGCTAAATCATGGACAACTGCCTGATTGTCAATGTACATGACCATTCACTATCCTCTGCAAGAGTGCCTCCAGTAATAAATAGCTTGTTCGACCACTCGTATTTTGAGAGTATTTATGTGCTCTGTGATTGCATATCGGCTAGTAGGTAAAGGGATTGAGAATGCAGAGTCTGAGTCATGTAAACTTCGGGCTTTGTTGATGTAAAAGGCCCCTAGTCCTTGGGAACTGGCCGTGTCTGTCAAGAGTGAAATCGTCTCTCATTCCCTTTTTGCGATAGACTTCTCTGGTTTTCCAAAAAGCATCTCTCCCCACCATGTAAGGTCTCTACGTGCTTTATTGGAAATTCGCCGGCATTAGTATTTCTTTCCTGGGGGAAATTAAACTACTATTATTCAGTTTACAGAGGAATGTGCAGCCCATAGGTATTACAGTGGAGACAAAGTTCAAGTAACCAGTAATGCGTTGCAGATCGAGTAGGATAAGAGAGTCACCTTCCATTGCAGCTTTAACTATACTATGTGCCATCAGTGGTTTCTTTGCAGGAAGTAAAATGGTCATTGCTTCAGTATCGAGTTCAATACCCGAATAGCTGACTATAGCTCCCTGTTCGCTCTTTGCATCTTTAATGACTAGCCCAAGCTCAGTGCAAAGGTTGCCAAATATTCCAGTATAGGCTTTCAGCATTGCCTCAGGCGGTAGTTCTAGGAAGAGGTCATTAAGGTAATAGATGACTGAAGCCTCTAGGCCTCATTTCTGTAGCTCAACTTCCAAGAGCCAGTGGAAAATTTTTGCGTATATAGTGAACAGGTACGGTGCTGTCCAGGGTCCAAATAGTAGAAAATAATCGCTGTAGTAAATCTCTTTCCAGTAAAATCTTAGGAGAGGGCTGTCTAGCCGTGAGACAGGTATGTGGCGAAATGTGGACTTAAAGTCTCGCTTCAACAGTATGCAATCTCTCCCCCATATCTGTACTGCCATAATAGCAACTTCGAGACTAGCGTAATTTATAGTACCATAACTCTCTTGGATCTTTCGCTTTATGGAGTTGTGTCCTTTCATAGAGTAGGAGAGGTGGTGTATCCGTCTCTTACTGCCATCGACCTTATCGGTCAAGCCTAGTGGTGAGGTTATATAGGTTTGGGGAATATTGGCAGGGTTGCAGTATACTTAAAGGGGATACTTGCTAAGGTCTTTTTCGATATTGGAGATGACATAGGCAGCATCTGTCAATGCCGACAAAAGGTTCAGATGAATTGTAGTTGTCTCTTGTGGTTCTTCTTACACAATTTTAGCTCGGTATTTGCATATGCCGATAATGGCTGAGGCTAGAGCCCTGTCGGGAACTTGGTAGTAACATTTTGCTATCCGAGGGTATGTAGTTGCCCAGGGCGCATGCAAATTGAATATGGAGTAAAGATGGGGTAATGAATAGAGATGTTTAGGCAGATAGCTTCTTTGCTAATGAGATAATCGGGAGGGTTATAGTGTGTTCTAGGGGCTATATATTGTCTATGAGTAAGAAGAGGAATTGCTTGAGTTGCGGTAGGTATGAGATGAGAGTGAGTGGATAGGGGGCTGGGATTCGGGATTGCTAACGTCTGAGTTGGTTATTGTGAGAAGCGTAGCCATGTTTGCCTGTGTGCTGTGAGAATTTTATGGCACGGTGGCTGCTGCCTCAAGTGATACAGGCATGTTGGTAGCGACATTGAACGGATTTGCACTCTTTGTAGTTCCAGTTCCGACATGGGAGAGATATAGCCGGAGCTGGGCCCCAGGTCGCTCCAGTCGGATTCAGCTGCTCCTGGGGGTTTTCTCTAATTGGCAGCTCATATGTGCTTCATGTTTGAGTAATTGGTGACCTCTGTTTCTGGTTCCTAGTTGGTTGCGGGACCGGATGTGCAAGATTTTGATCCGATTAGCTGCCTGTCGAGCTGGCCCCACTATGCTGAGTGGTAAATATGTTTCCCACTAGCCACTCTTTTCCGGTGGAACTGGAAGTGGTATGATTTCACTCCGGTGCAGGTATACTTTTCTAGGAGATTGTAGAGATTTATAGCATATATATATATGGCTGTAGCAAGCTCGCCTTGAAGGCCAATTGGTGCTAACTTTATTAGAATTTCAGAGTAGGTAGCCCATGCCTTGAAAAGATTGCTCATACAATATTCGCTCTCTCAGCCGTTCCTCTCCGTCTTCTCGAATTCGATTCTACCAATATTTATTGTAGGATTGATCTGTGCCATATCCTTGCTGCTAGCCAACAACCAGTATATATTGGTTGACTTGAATCAATTTTCAATAATCTGGGCCAGTGTGCTTCGCTCTACATGCGGGAACAAGGTCTAAACCGAGTTGACTATGGTGGATCCCCTCTTGTCTGCCACTTATCAAGTTGGTTGACCGGGAATCAATGTACCATAGGCTCTGGACTGTGCTAGTAACTGTTCCTAGCTGTGTACTGCACATAATTCTGCCAGCTGGCCGTTCGATTCTGCTATTTGACCAACGATTGGGTTTGCTGGTAGTGAGACTCTCCCTGTGTGAGGAAAATAGGACTTTTACGGGCTGGGCTGCGGAATGCTGGCCGGACGCGGGTTCCGTGCTTGAGTTGGTTGATAACTCACTCAACAATTTCCTGTTACTGAGAGCGGAGGAGTTTCGTCATGGTATTGATGTTGATGGGCGGTTCTAGGGAGGGGCCATGGAGGGACTGCGGACCCCGTGTACTTGTAGTAGCTGTAGCCTAGAAGGATATGGGCACAGGGCCTCAGGACACTACACTGTTGTGCTACAGTGTACTGTTCTCGGCTTGAGAGATGGTATATTGGGTCGTGCTGGATTGGACTTCTTCCCTCTTGCTAGTTGGGTCATCTGTGACCCTGCTCCCAATATCTAGATGGGCATTTTGATCTTTGTGGCCAAGACAGTTAGGGCGTTGATGAGTACACCTGGTCTTTCTGATTCCAGCTGGGGCTCTTCATTTACTGGCTTGCCTGGTGTTTCTCCCGCGTGTAGCTGTTCCTCTAGGCGCCATGGTAGTTTTTTTGGGTATTAGTAGTGGGGTATTAATTGCTGTAGGGAAAGTTTTAGCTAGATTTTCCTTGTATGGGCGGGAATAAATGCTAAAGAATGGTAAAGAATGCGAGGTCTGGGAAGTGGGCTGTAGGAAGTGTGATGAGCGAGAAGTCTGAGAGCTATGAGAAGGAATATGTATTAGAGGTCTGTTGACTAGAGGTGTAGGTGCTGGGACCCTGCTCTGGCCCAGCAACCTGAGATACCCTCTTCCGCTAGTTTCCAAGACGTGGTTCCCACTAGCTGAGTGAGGTTCCATACACTTTGCCCAATTTGCAAGGGGTTGTCATAGCCCTATAGTGAGGCGCTGGGATTTATTTTTCTGGAAAACTTTCTTTTTCTATTTATTTCAAGTTTCAGCAAAGCTATCTTGGGTATGGGGCAATTGTTATTCATTCATATTTATTATTTAAGTTTTAATCTTCGCATTTTGTTGATAAGGAGAGGTGCTAAGACCTCCGCAGATAATATTACTGATTGTGCCATTAAGGGGGGAGCCAGATCTGCTTCGTGACCTACTTCTCCGTAAATCATATTAGTAATAGCCTATAACATATATACATATTCCACAATGGTATACATGAGTGGAGAGTTTTGAATTATTTTGTTAGTCTTTGCACTTCATGATTCCTTGATTTGATTGCTTTAATTACAGCCCGAGCACTGCCCTATGACCGGTTAGCTATACAATGTTTAGTTTGATTTATTTTACTTTATATTTAGAATACGAGGTGCAGGAATACTGGTCATATATTGTGTTCGCACTAAGGCTGTATTATGAGTGTTCATTTTTAGGCAAGATTATAAGATTCCAGTGAAGGTGCATTCTCATGATGATGATCCTGATTGCGGGAAGGTATCGCTATCAGAATTGGTATTTAAACTTAGCTCCTGTTTAGCAGGAGAATAGCAGACTTTAAAAGACGCTGAGTTTATGAATATACTTGGTTGAATAGTGATCCCCTATTATCTCTACCCCTTAGCCTATATTTCTATAACTTTGTGCTATTTGAAGTCTCTCTTAGAGCAAGGGCTAGCAGGACTGCCGCCGGCCTCTATTGATTGATCAAAACAGGAGTAAATCTGTTACATTTTTCACCTCAGCAGGTGAATGGTTGGTCTTCACATTTGAGGGCCAGCAAGTAGGATTAATCACCCTCTCTGATATTGATAACTAGTTAGAAGCAGGAGTGGCAGGGAAAGGAAGCCCTGGCTCAGGTGCAACAATCACAATTTCAGAATACACCAGTAGATGTACTACCAGGTCTGGGAGGGCCTAAGACCCGATTCCAGGACATCAGGCTACTCCAGACCCATGAAAAACAACCCCTAGACTGGAAGGGTCTACAACACTGCTATCCAGCAGCCTCCTACAACCAGGAGACCTCGATACCGATTCAGCCAAAGAGCTTACAACAGACCAGCTCATACCACAAGCCGCTCAGCTAGTAGCTAACAGATCTGAGTAAAAAGCAGCAGAGGTAGCAGCCACCACCACTGCAGGAGCTTAAGCTGCAGCAACAAAAAGAACACCACTACATCCACAGCTCCGAAGACTCCAGAGTATTGTAGTACCCGTCTTCAGACTTAAAATACAGTCACAACAGTAATCAAGAGGCTAGATACCAATTGGTACTTTGCCAGACTCATCAGACCCACTTATAGGATGGAGAACAATATCTGAAAGACCAGAGCCTCTGCCGCGTCCTCTACCGCCACCTACAACTATGTTAGTTGAAGGTGGACCCTCAAGGAAACCCAAGAGTAAGCTTCCCCAATAGGCGAGATTCAGTGGGGAAGGTAAGGATCCTAAACCACACAAGCTAACAAGATTGTTTAGAGAAGTAAGGAAGTACCTATCGAAGCACGATATACAGGATGACACTAAGGACATAGTAGACTACTATGGTACCTTTACAGAGGAACAACTACACACTGGATTCCCTACCTGACTGAAGGAATACGATGATATATTACGCACCCTTGGACAGTTTCACATCAGATTTTGACAGCTATTTGAAGCATACATCAATACAGATGACGTATATCAAAGTGGCAGAGTGTATAAAAAATAGCTGGAGGAATGCCTGGACAAAAATCGAAGGTAGCAGGAGAGCTAGCAGATCTAAAAGGGGCCCTTTCAAGAGTTTCTATATCCAAATATACCCAAAAGCAATGATTTCTAGATGCTATGCACCACAAACTACACCAGAACATTAAACCACAGATTAGAGAAGCAGATTCTTGGGATCAGATAGTCCAACTAGCAGAATCCTAAGATGCCACCCTGTACAAGCAAGGAGCCTACAAAGGCAGCGGTGGAACCCAGAATACCAGCACTAAGATACAAACGCCAAAGCAAGAATTCAACAACAGCAACAGAGACAACAAAGGAAAAGGCAAAGCACTAGCAAAGAACAAGGCAGTGATAAAGTTCAAGAAACCTAGTAAGACAGAAATCTATCAACACAAAGCAGAAGGAGCATGTTTCTACTGTCGAGAACAAGAACACAGACCAAAGGAGTACGTCAAGGAGGAAGTTCAGAGCAACCATGTCCATCTCTTAGAAGACATAGATAGCAGCAAAGCAGAATACCAAGCACACTTTGATGATACAGAAAAACTCGATAGAGATGACTTTATTATAAGCTTCAAGACCACTGTCGGCCAACTCAAGAATACTGCGAAGCCATTTCAGGTCTTTGAATTTACCATCCTGATGAAGGGGAAGCCAGGCAGGGGACTCCCTGATACAGGAACGATAGGAGGAATCCTCCTAAGCAATCAATTTGTGATAACGAACAACATACCCTACAAACATCGGAAGATACCAGTATATCTAAAGATGCCCATGAAAGGATCCAGATCTACTAGCAACAACAGCTCGACCATGGATATTCATGTTGGAAAGATGAAGATGCCAAAGATAGCAATAAACATCACACCCAACTGTGACTATGATGTCCTACTCAATATAGATGACCTTATAAGAATGGGAGCAGTTATTGATTAGCAGAAGAAAAGTATATACTTCCCAGAGTATAAGGTTAGAGTAAACTGCAGTGGCAAATAGGCCCTTGCCAGGTCAGCCATGGCCAAAGCATAGGAAGTACCAGACTTCCTTACACTATTCTCTATGGTCTTGGTTAGTGAAGTACCAGAAAGGTTACTACCTATAAGACAGATCTTAAACAGAATCACTTTAAAGTACCCAAGGAAGCTACTCAAGACCTGCACATTCATGGCACCACAAGCACTCATGCCCAAGTTCGATGAATAGATCGATAATCCAATAAGAGCGGGAATACTCCAATGAAACACGGTTCTGGGAGGAGCATGCATATTCCTTGAAGCCAAACCATATGGGAGAAACCGTCCATTGGTAGACCTCCACTTTAGAAATGATAACACAGTGGCAGACTACTCTCAAATTCTGAACCAATAGACTATCCTACATGCAGTAGCCAGTGGCAGATTCGGCAGCAAGATAGACCTGAGTGATACCTCTATCCAGAAAAGAGTACACCCTGACAATGTCAAATATAATACTCTAAAGCCCCGTTTGGACTGTTTACCAGTCAGGTGATGATGCAGAGAGATATGAACCCCCAGCCATCTTCATTAAAGTTATGGAGCACCTATTCCATAACGGGTTGGGAAAATTCATACGGATTTGTATTGACAATATTTTTATCTTCAGCGATACCTTTGAGGAAGACATTGAGCATGTAAAGCATCCATGCAAGAAGCTGCAACATCAGCAACAATGATTATATGCGTCCTAAGTGTCCTCTACTTCAGAAGCACAGGACGTTCAAAATGTCAACCTCGATTCTAGACGCAGGTTAGTATAAAACCTATGTCCAGACATAGCCACATATTGTACCAAACCTTCAGGATGCGCTAAATGCAAGAAAAACTTTTCAGGAAGCACTCTGGATGCGATACACAATTATCCGGAAATTCAAATCACACCAAGGGTCCCCTCTTTACCCTTCTCTGACCCAGGTCACAATACTAGATTTTCTCAAGTCCTCTTCAATAGTCTTCTATTCTTTATCTAATTCTACTACTAGTACTTATTTATTTATATACAAGCCTGCCCTATACCCCCTATTGCTTCTCCGGGGACCTCATTCCGAGTAGATAGTGACTCTATGGGTCTTGATCCCGTAGCAACATGCCATATACCGGTGTATAGCTGATATTGAGACCAAGAACCTCCAGGAAACAGAACTGAAATCTGTCAAGCAGTTGTGAAGTAATCAGCCATTGAGTAAAAGTCCACATGCTTAATACCTAATACCCCCTCTACAGAAGTTAATCACTTCCTGTGTTTTCATGCGACAGGGACAAACTATATACCATTACGTAGCTGGCGACGGGCCCAACAACCTCCAGGAAACATAATAGGAATCCGTCTAGCCGTTGTAGAATAATGTGCCATTGAGTAAAGGTCTGCCAGCAGTTCAGAGAAGTCAGTAATATCCTGAGTTTTCATGCGATAGAGACAAACCTTATACCATTGTGTAGCTGGGGTAGAGCGCAGCAACCTCTGGGTGAGATATCCACAATCAGTCTAGCAGTTGTGGAGGCCACAGCCATCGCATTCAGAAATCGCAAGACCTATTGCTCAATCAATAATTGTGAGGTAGAGAGGAATCCTATACTGGTATGTAGCTGGTGTCAAGCTCAGTATGATGTAGGTATCACATTTGAGATCTGTAAAGTAGTGGTGGGAGAGTCTTCAGAGAAGGATGGGTGTTGTGAATATTTAGTGTCGTGATAAGAGCAATCTGTGGAATCGCATCACATTATAGACTAAGTACCTAAGTGCCAGGAAACTACAATACCAGAGAGTGTCCTAGATATCACTCACGTTAAGAGTCAAGCGAAATGGGATTTGCGCTCTCTGAAAGATCAAGTTCTGAAAATAGAAAACCCTGGTGTCGTTAGTCCAATATTAAGATTACCAGTATGGTGGCTTTCTCACCAAGCGCCCATACTAACCTATCTCACTTTGCTAAAATTAGCCCTTTTCTTTAGGAGAGAAGGCTGGAAAGCTATTCAGAAAACGAGTATTGACTAGGGGGTATTCTGGAAGAAGATTGGATAAGTGGTGTATTTATATGTGCGATGGTGTTCTGAATTGCATCCGGAAGCATGGGAGGTAACCTGGTGTTACAACCTGCTTCTGGAAGCACTTTGCTGTGGCAACCAGCCTCCAGACGGTCCAGATACTCAGGACACAAAAATCTGAATGGCCTGCTTCTAGAAGCAATGTAGGTGCTTCTGACGGATAATCTATTTTTGCTGATGAAGATAATGAATGTTATGCGAACCGAAGAAAGAGCATATTCTTTGCCAATAAGCTCTATATTCTAGGACAAATGATTGATGACTAAGGTAACCAACCGGTCTGAGAAAAAGGAAGAAACATTATAGACTTGATAAGACCCAATAGCTAGAAAGGACTCTAATGATTCAATAGAATGGTTAATTATAGCTCACAGTTCATGCCACCTGCAGCAACAGTTACAGCCCAACTGATGGAACTTACTTGAAATGGTGAATGACTTTAGCTAGATTTGCAGGAAACAGTCTTTGTATTAGTCATGTGAGCTGCAGAAGAATACAAAATACTAAGACCAATAGATGATGGCAACCCGAATATGATCTGGAGCTTTACCGATATATCGCCTACTAGGACTGGTGCCTGGATTGGACAGGAACTAATGCGAGATGCACTGAGACCTGCAGTCTTCTACAGCAGGAAGCTGACACCTGCACAAGCAACAATCCCACTCACCAACAAGAAATATTCGTAATTATTCAGGCTATAGAATTATTTGCCCACTTATTGCTAGACAGATGCTTTATTGTAGTGACTGATCATGAAAGATTAACAAAAGTAATGAAGCAGAAGAATCTGAACCCCTGCCAGTAAAGATAGCTTACCCATATCAACCAATGCGACTTTGAAATTGAATACCAAACTGGAGGAAGGAATTTCTTAGCTGACTACCTATCGAGAATCTATGAGGACAAAAGTGATACTCAAGATATAACACTTAAGAACCACACTACAGAAGCAGGGCAAATCAAGCCTAACACAAAGACCCTCTATATACAAATACACTACACCTCTTCCCTTTTATTTAGCACTAACTCAGACAGCATTATAACTAGCAAAGAACCCTCGCCCACCTCAGCCTCTATCACTAGCCGCAACTCTATCTACCGTTCAAGCCCTGACTGACTAATGAAGGAAATCCAAACCAATACTACCACTCACTCATAGAAATACAAGACTCCACCAGAAAGAAGTCCTAACGTTATATGTAACAAGAGCAGAATCTCAGTAGGTAATTTCAGGGGAGAGAAAGTCACTCTCCCAATTCCCAGCGAGAGAGACATACAACACTCAGGAATGAGTTGGTAATCATACTCTAATGATAATTGTGAGGTGCATAAAGGAGATAAGAAAATAGCGAAATACTGGCTGAATGACCCTAAGCAGGGCAAGCAAAGCAAACGAGCCAAGGGGACGGCTAATGAAGATTTCAGACAAATCTTGAGGTATAAAACCGCACCAGCCCTCTTCTCTGATATACTATACCTCTCTGAACATGCAACACCCATCCGTATCCAACGGAGTATGCTCAATAGACTGCCAATAGCCTTGCTGGCCTTCAAACCCCTCTCCAGTAAGCCCCACTAAAGCCATACTTAATCGGAAAAGGTCCAAGCATATCTAGGGATATTACACTCGAGACTTATAGCCGAATGTCAACCACAGCTACTCAAAGCCTTGGAACATGACCCACTCTATACCAGAGTTAAACAAAATAGTAACAAACTACCGTATTCTATAGTCGATGGCTTGTTAATAGTCCAGAATACGAACAGACACCACAACCTCCACATACTTTTAGCACCAGTTGAGAGGGGAGTATCCCTTTGGGATTTCATCCTAAAGACTGTTCATGAACACCTCGGACACTTCTCAGCCCATAAAAGCTACAACTATGCAGCCTGTTGCTTCTAGTGGCTTCAATGCGATAAGAGTTTACCCTCTATTGCCAGTCTTGTGACAAGTACCAGATCAACTATGAGCCTACCACACTCCCAGCAGGGAGATCACTTACCCTCCCTGACCCTGACGAAGTCTACCAATCCCTAGCTATAGACTTTGCCAACCACTTCAAAATGTATAATGATTACATCACGCTTATCGTTATCATGGGCCGCTTTACATCTTACACCCATGTACTCCTCTTCAACAATGCAGGTACATCTGAATCATGTTTCAAGAAAATCTAAATGGCTGTCTTAGATGTTCATTAACCCACTCATAGCATTTTTCTAGACAAGAACTCCTGCTTTACGTCTCTGTTTTGGTCCCAGATGATCAAGTCTCCATATATTCAAGTCTAGATGGCTACCCGATAGTACCACAAAAAGAATAGCCAGGTTGAACGCAGGATCCATACCCTGAAACATATAATGAGTAACTTTGATAATAAGAGATAGAAGCACTGGTCCGGCACCCTCCCCGCAATTGGAGCAGCAATGAATGGTGCACCCCACCAGTCCTAGGGTATCTCATTCTACCAAGCCCTCTTTGGACAATCTATGAAGATAATTAACCTGGTCCAGAGATATGCCAGAAAGATACTAGCTGTTGACGAGATTCTAAAGAAAAATGAGGCAATGAGAATGAAAGCAGACATAGCTAGAAAACATGCTATATTCCGCAAGACTGTCCAAGCAGACAAACTCTACAAGCTACTTAAAGAGCCATTCAAGAACTGCAGCCAAGTCCTCACCAGAGGATGCCCATAGCCTTCCTTCCCTGAAAGATGTAAGACGCTTGTTAGTGGTAGCCGATATCGTGTCTACAGTAGGACTAGAGATATGTCTTCTCAATAGAGATTGTCTAGAAAGGCTCATAGGCACAATCAAGGATTTATTAGATGAGTAATATATTGATAACAAGTGAAGTGTGATAATAATGAATTTCTTGAGTAATAACTTTTTATATTGATAAGATCTCTTCTTTGGTGCCTTATAATTTTTTAAAACTAGTGAGGCACTTTGATATTTAAATTGAGCGTAAGTTTGGTCACAGGCTATATATGCTAACCATGCTAACTAAGTAGCTACTAGCTAATATCCTATTATTCCAAAAGTGTGACCACTTTGTGACCCTGATAACAATATAGTGCTTCGCTTTTAACATTATAAAGATGTACAGTATGATATTACCAAGAGGGTCTGTCAGCACCGTCAGTAATAGGTGAGTGCGGAGTATACACAGCTCAACTAGCTAGTCTAATAATATTCTTTATCCAACTATGGAGGAAGTGGCCAACTCTGAAGGTCATGAGGCTATTCAATGCTATGAGTCTGAAGACTGCGTATGCATTAGGCTTCGGTATGACATTAGCACCTAATCGCTTGAATAGCTATTAAGGCGCAATACCTTTATCATACAGAGTAGTTCTGAGTGGAACCATTGGTCTCCAGCATGTGCGTTTGGATCTCCTAACTCATGAGAGTGTTTTCGCTAGTACGTCCACTCTTTTGTTTTCCCCCAACTTTTGATTTTCAGGGCCTATAAATTTATGCAGCCTGGATCAATTTGGTGCGAACGACTTACATCATTTTTGCTAGGTTCTCCTCTCATATATCCTGCGATCAGTATTCAGTCAGACAGACGGCCACAACGTATATGGTGTTATGCTGAGCGGTCCCATGGGAGGAATTTCCCAGTACGAGTGTAACTGCAACAAGTACCTCATACAACATAGTGTCCCGAAGTTAGGACAGCAAGGGTATGAGTAGAAAAATATGGCCGTGTATTTTGAGAGCTGGAATGCAGGGGTCTTATTAGGGGTAGCCGATATCGTCTCTATTATTGTACTAGACTTGTGTCTTCTAAACGGAGATTATCTAGGAAGGCTCGTGGTATAATTCAAAGATTGATTCGTAAAATGATTGATTGATAAAAAGTGTAGTGGGATAATAATAATAATCTAATGTAAAACTATTTTATATGGAGAAGATCTTTTCTCTGATTGCGTGATGATTTTTGTAAAGATATGGAGGCACTTTGATATTTATATTCCGTGTCTGAGTGTTTGCGGACTACATGTGCTAACTATACTAACTAAGTCTCTGCTAACTAATTTCTTTCTAACAGGCAAGTGCGAACACCTCCTGACCCTGACAATTATCTGGTCCTTCGCTTTTGTTACAATCCTCTTCCATTCGGGCGATACTTGCAGCAGGTAACTCTCTTGTTGCTAGTGATCGCACTATCCTTCGTATTATACGAACAACAACAGCTGAGTATACAGACTCCTGTCTCGTATAATTTACCGCTAAGCTCGTGAGAGACACTATGTCCTCGGTCCAATAGTGTAGTAAAGATAAAGTATATTGTAGGAAAATCACTTAGATGGTTGCGTGAAGAACTCTCAACCAAGAGGCTTTTTTTTTTTTTTTTATCATACTTTAAATTTTGTTTTAAGGTACAAAAATAGCATACATCCACAAGGGATACGGCCGCAACAAACCTCCAACTATAGTCCAGCCCTTCATCGAGGCGGTGGAAACCGTGGGGCATAAACCCCTGGTCTAAAACCCGCACCAAGCGCCCGGGCGCTGAATACAGCAAAATATAATACATAAAAACCACAAGAACCAAAAAACATCTACTGAAAACCCAAAAAACAACCCGACAGTGAGCAAAACCAAAAATACCAAAACCCGTAGGAAATCAAACCAAGAGAAAACCCATCCGTCACTAATAACGTTTGCCGATCCCAAGGAGAAAACCAAAGATCCGTAGCCATACTCGAGGGTAATAGTACCGGGGCCATATAGGCCAGGCAGTCGGGGCTAATGGGAAAGCGTGTGGCGGGGGGAGTCGAGGGAGTCCACGAGTCTAAGGCGCAAGTGGCGGAAAGGTGCCGGTGGCGCAGGCCGCCGAGCGTGAGGGGGGGAGGTGCGCCGGCCCAAAGTCAGGCCGACGGCGTGCGGGGGGGTGTTGGCTGTAACCGAGCCACGGGCCGAAACCAAGCGGGGGAGAGGAGGGGTAGACCCAGGACAGTGACGCAGGAGACGAGGACCACCAAGGGGTCACGATATTTCGCGATGCGACCGTACCGACCAAACCGTTCAGGAGAGAGTGCAATACCAGAAAGCAAGGCCACCAGTGCCGCTACTTCACAGATGGCCCGAAGCTAAACGACGAAATGCAGGTATGATGAGGGGTTGCCGACCGTGTAGATGCTAAGCGAGGGCGCGAGACAACCGCGAAGAAGCCAGGAGAACACGCGAAGCAAAAACTTGAGAGGATGTAGGGACAGGCCCTAAGAGACGGGTGCCCAAGCCCGAATCTATCATAGGGAGTTGCAGCTCACTAGGAGTGCGGGTGGTGGGTGTTGACGATGATTTCTCGTGGTGTTGAGATTTCAATCGCCGGAGGTGTAAGGAAGATGGTTCGTGTCTCAACCAAGAGGCTTTTTTTTTTTTTTTTTTTTTTATATCATGCGCTTTGATTTATCAACTATGGGGTACAAAGGCTACGTGCAGCGCTAGCTATGGTAAGGAAAAACCCCCTGTGCAAAGAAATCCACCTCGGACCACCGGAAAAAACCATTATCCCAAGTCCCTCTGGTATGGAACCAACCGCAGAATCCCGCCGCGAAGACAAAAAACCCCTACCGGCTAAGCAGACAACAGAAGTAAATCACCAACACGACAGGCAGGAGTCAACAGGAAAACCGGACCCGAAAACTCCTCCCCTTTAAAACAAAGTACAAAAGAAACTCCGTTTATATCCCGAGTGCTCTAACAGAAACCCGACCCTGAAATTTTAGCCTAAGACTACAGAACACAGAACGGGGGGACAGCAAGCGCTAAACCCAAGCAAATCCATCACATTACTCCGTAACCCAAGGCGTTGACATCGTCCAAGGAGGCAGTGCAATACCATGACCGAGGGTAACCGAGGGGTGCGACCGAGCCCGCCGCCAGGGATGGGTGGTGCCCATTGGCAGTAAGAATGCCAGCTAATGAGAGGATGTTTGGCTGTAACCGAGCCACGGGACGGAACCGAGCGGAGGAGAGGAGGGGTAGACCCAAGTATCGTAAGAACTATCGGAGACGTGTGCGTGTCTGACTAGGCAGTCTCGAGCGAAACGTATTCGAAGAGAGTAGAGAAATCGACCGTAGCCTGAACAAAAGTTTTCTCTTACTGCGAACCGTGATCTCAGCCGTCTGTAACATGGACGCGAGGGTGTTGCCGACCATGCAAGTGCTAAGCGAAGACGCGAAACAAAAGCGAAAGGGTGGATGGGACAGGCCCTAAGAAACGGGTGCCCAAGTCCGAATCTATCATAGGGGGGGGGGTGCAGCTCACTGAGAGTGCGTCGGAGAGAGGATGGATCCGACGATGATTTCTCATGGTGTTGAGATTTCAATCGCCGGAGGTGTAGAGGAGATGGTTCGTCTACCACCTTTCCCAGTCCCTCCTGTCCCTCATATATTTACCACCTTTTCTAAAGACCCAATAGGACTTCTGAAAGCCCCATACATGCCTTTGGCGCTATTTATCGTCCTCTTTTTGCAGGTGGCCCATAGCTTGCTCCACTAGCACGGAGGTCTCGCTTAACTAACTCCTGATTTTTTTTACATTTCCATCCCAGGGATTTTGGCTGTTGTGCGTCCGCTTTGTACCTGTGCGCGTCCGGAACAACCTTGCCTCTCTCAGCGTCCCATCGTGCCCTTAGCGCTCTCCCTTCCCCTTGATATCTCCATTATGGATTTCATCTCCCTGGGGACGTTCTTCATATCATAACATGCACTCTCTACCCTTGGTGGGCGTCCAGAACAACCTCGTCTGTCTCAGTGTCCCATATGGTACTTTGCTCTCTCTCTCTTCCCTTGATTTTTCCATTATGGATTTCGTCCCCTCGTGGACATTCTTCAAGTCATAATATCTACTCTCTACCCCTGTACCAGCCACACATACCCTTCTGTTTCCCAAGTATGCGTGCCAAATGTTTTTTATTTCACTGAACCCCGTATCTCTTGTGCCTCCTCCTCTCCTTTTCCTGATATTCATGATTCACTTTGCCTTTCTGTACTACTCCTATTTGTTGCCTCAGTTAGTTCACCATTGATATCTTCAGATGTCTCGAAATATAGTGCTACATATTCCCTTCATACCATTTTTTGTCTCCTTCTTTCTACTGTAAAGTTTTCAATAAATTCTATGAATTGTTTTTAAATCAATCCTGCTATTTAGATACCAGCGGTTGTTATCCGTACCAGTAGTCACGGGTACTCAATGCCCCATGTCCATGACCCTTTTGAGACCAACGAGTATCTCAGTTGTTCCGTTTGGGCCTTTCGCCATCCCCAAAGTAAATATAACAAGTCCCATTATATCGCTGAGCCTTCCCGAGATCTCAACATATAGTCTATCTACTAATACCAGTCTATCTACCAAACCTGTTCTTGTGTCTCGACCTTTCATTATCGAAACCAAGCGGGACATATAACTCCCTTTTCGAGCTCTATAAATACTTCTATTACTCAAATGCACTCATACCCAATCATTCCTGCTCTGTCCTATTGACCTCCAACGCTGGGTTCCGGTACACTCAAGAAGGTGCCAAGTGACCTCTCTCTCGTCCTGAAAGTTCTCTACCGAGACACGTAAAAGCCGACATCTCTCAATTGGAAACTGTTTAACTAAATCCACATCAAAATGTTGGCTCACAGACGACTTCCATCTATAACAATCGAGTAAAAGGTCCGGAAATTTTCTCAAACTCTGGTAGAGCTGGGAAATAGTTTCCATACTTGGTGTGAGACCCATTGGTTGGTTAGTTACTTTACCGATTTGCCGTTTGTACAGTTTGTCGTGTACCTCTTTTCATTTCGGACGGGATAGATCCGCTTGGGTATTCATTTCATGAATTTCGAAGCTGTCAAGTCTAGAAAATGATCGTAGTATTTGTTCGCTTGCATCCATTTTATTTTACCGCTGATAGCCCTCCTTGATTATTGTTTTGTGACTTGTTTCACCTGACTCGGTAGAATATATTTGAATGTTCCCAAAGCACCATATATGGTCCCCGAAGTGACTCAACAGATATATCTTAAGAAAGTGAAAGTCTACATCCTCATCATATATATCCGCAACAATTCAATCTAAATCGTGACTCTGCTTGTCCACAAGCTGATGTCTTTCAGCAAATGTTGCCCCCAAAAGGCGGTGTTAATTAAGTACTCTACTATGTTCACCTCGAATTCTAGCTGTAATCTCTCTCACTTTCCTGGCAGTGGACTTATCCTTTCAGTACTCCTTAAAAACGACTTTGTGATCATGAAAGCTCTTAAGGAACTGTTCGAGGTATGAAATCATCTCATCGGTATAGCTTGTATATTATGACATTAGAGTAAAGTCGACAATCGACCAAGCACAAGTTAGAGCTTTGGTGAATATGTGACGTCCTGCGGCACTTGGATGATGTAAAAAGGCTGCAAAACCTAGTAGTATCACTTTAAACAGATTCTTCATCTCTTTTCTGGTCTACCGAGAGATCCGACTAGACTCTTTATTTGGTGTAGAATAGCCTGGATAAATATTTAAACTCTTCCAAAAAGTATCGAATGCTTGTAGCCGTTTGTATTTCTTTAGAAATCTGGTAACCCATTGCATAAGGTGTGTTTCGAGTATTCCGAGGTACATGACATGGAGAATATCTGGTTTCGGCAGCTCGGATTGCTGACAGTTCGGAATCCCCCAAAAGACCCTGGGAAGAAATTTGAAACCACAATCTGTTGGTTGTTGCTTGACCTACTAGTCATTTTCACAGTATTTGTGGAAGAGATGTTGGGATTTCTTATAACCTCGTCTGGTGGCAGAACATCTCAAATAGGACTCTAGCTATTCTGGTCGAATGTCACAGACAGTGCACTGATTTTGTTAAATACCGTGCAATGTGACATTTTCCGAGTCATCTGCAATCCACGCCGAGAGGCGTAAGAAACACAATTGGACCTTTCTATTGGCGCATTCAACCTCAAGTCCAGAGTTCCCTAGTGCCACAATTGGCGAAAAGATCACTTCCATCAAATCACAAAGAATCTCATTGTTGACCTATCTTTGTCGTGCATCACTTGCTGTTATGCCCACCATCTTTGGGGGGACGGGCAAAAGCGCCAAAATGAATGGTTGTATATTTCGAGGTTTTATTCCATATACTCGATAGGATATTTCCAATTGTCATGTAGATTAACCAGGCTTTCTTATCTCCCGAGAAATTAGTCAAACAAGTAACCTCTAAGGAACATATAATTAGTACGAGTGTTGCTATATCCGGTAATTCATCCACTGCTGGCTGTTCATTTCGTGTACTAGTAAACAGTATAGAAGCACCGTGGAATGTCGTATTTGAACCTACCTGTATCTCCTACCACCAATCAGCGATATACATCTCCGAATACACTCTCTGAAGTGGTTCTTTGCTATTCCCTTCCTTCAGAGGGGCGTAACCTAAATCTTGAGCAAAACATCTTTGACCAAGTAAATATTTACCACCATTAATAGGATGGTGGAAAAAGAATTTCTGTATTGCAGAAATTTCGTCTGGTCTATTCTTGTCCGAAATTTCCTACTTTCGGTTAGAATAGTACGTTGTAGAGTCCATTTACTGACAGCTTCGCTAAAAGATACAAAGCCCTCTTGCCAGCTCTTCATTCCCATACCTGAATCCAGCTGATCAATGGCATCAAGGAGCCGATAAGCAGAGTTAATATTACTGCCCTCAGGCCCCAAGTCTGTCCTGAAATATCTATCCATGTGATCCTTTGGTACCTTTCCTTCTATTAACCACTGAGCAAGCTCAAAGTCCTTCTTGCTTTTGCATAGTGACTACCCCTTATCTTCAGATCTTTTAGGCTGTACAACGTTCCATAGTGAACTGCCCGCAGTGGGGTGCGTCGTTAGTATTGGTAGTCTAACTAATGGTGTACTTTCCGTCGTGTCCGAATAATTAAGACTTTCCAAGTCTGAATCAGCAGCGTTTACTAGAGATCGAACTCATTTGCTTCAATTTTCATTTCAGCCGTACTAAATTCTTCCCCGATTAGATAGGAGGTTAGGTCAGAGTCGGCAGGCTGGAGATTCATGCATGCCATTCGTCATCGCCAATAGGCTCTACAAAGTCAAAATACGCTATTTCCATATGCTTCCAGTACTATGTACTGGACTTGTATTTTCTTCTGCAGTACAGGCATTGAGACTCTTCTACCATTCTACAAGAAATGAGAGTTGATACACAGCACAAAAGAGACGCGGAAATCAAACTTACTCTTCGAGACTGATCTCACTATGCTTGAACCCTTGTATTAATTGAATAACTAGGTCTTGGCCGGAACTCTGCTATTGATAGATGTTATTGTACGTAAAAAGGTGCAAATAGGACGAAATTCATCTTCACAGGGTGTTTCAGTAAATTCGAAATATTTCCAAGGATAGAAAGAATATGAGAACTTGAAAAACTTTCAAGGTGTGTTGTGTAGCCTGTTTGTAGTTCAAAGGCCAACTGTTCAGGTCAGTCTCACCTTCCCCTGACCAGGATTGTACTAGTACTACTACTTGCATGAGGTTCTACAGTTCAAAACTCCGTTTTCACATTAGCTTTCAGAATAAATCCAGGTAGGGCGTTGGAGGTCTTGCGGGCATGAATATGAACGACAGCCCAGGGGCACGACAAACTCGTACATACCTCGAGAAGACCTTACTTACCACTTATATGTACAATTACTTTTAAAAAATGTCAAGCAATGTGAATTATACTCTAAACCTCAGGGGTGCTTTATTCGGTGTATTGCAGACTTTGAGAGGGCGAAACCTAATGGCAGGCACTCATATACCCTACACTAATATTCCCCATCCAAACCTACATCAAGAAGGCAGAGGTAGTCAGAAGCCTGCCTGTTACATCATTGTACCTTAAAGTACTCTTGAAAACCTTGTTCATATTTGTTCAACCCACCTTTTCAAGTGTAGAAGCTTACCTTATTACATGTTTACCTTACGGCAACTATTCATCGGTACGTTTTTGTACAGGCACAGAAGGACATTCTATGTTCAAGTTGAGACATTTAACAGTCTCTTCAAACTGGTCTGAGTTCTTAGAACTCTTGAAACTACGATAAACAGCTTGAATAGTACGCTCTTCCTTATATAAACCCCTTGCTACCCCAGGATTTTCCTTCTCCAGTCCTTCATTACCTTCTAATCAATTTACGGCTTCTCATCGTCCTTCTTAGTCCTTCAAAAGCAACTTATCCCTTAACAACAATATGTTATATATAAATGATAACTGTTTTCCACGATCATACAGCCTCACTCACATTTTACACCAACTATACTGGTAAGTCTTGTCTGCGGTTCCTAACGTCTGAAATGACCCATTCTGAGGCCTTTCATAGGATGTACTGATTGATATCCATAGAATACCGGTAACTTACTGTTAATTGAAGCAAAGCTTTCGATAGCTTCTACTGTGTAAAAGTAAGTTTGTGCCATAATTCGTCTCTTGCCTTCCTTCCTCGCCCTCCTAGAGATACTCACCCGAGGCCTGGTTTTTCTCACTTTCTTCTGGAGCAAGATGAAGGGCTGCGTAAGTTCTTGAATGAACTAGTACATGGCTCGTATGAGCGCTTCTAATGCCTTAATGTGAAATGATAGCAGACCACTATTCTCTAGATACACTAGTAGCTCCCCGTTTTCACTTGCTATCCCCCCCTATAGTTTGTCTTCTGTTTGTCTCATTTGCACCTTTCCCAAGATGAAATGATTACTGATTGCTATTTGCTCGATTTCTTTGGGAATTCCCGTCTTGTTCTGCACACCAAGAACATCCTCGCCTAATTCAGGTTAGTCTTCTGCGTGTCCCATTTAGTCTTTGTTACACAGAACCAAATTGGTTAATAGCCTGCCTCCGGTTCATGGTCGTGGTCATGTCACCACTACCATCTTCCGGACTGAGATAAACCTCACTGGTGACGGACGAACCATGGCAGGGAGGAGATACCACACCATTCGCACATATAGTCTCCAGAGATGCAACAAGAGGCATATCACCTCTCACACGCAGGCTCGTGACACTTTCTGGAACGACGTTATGAGGGAGCCTATCGTACACATGACCCTAAGAGGCTTCTGAGCCCAATTCAGCTCCTCCAGGAACAGCGAACATCGGGCCTTCCACGTTGCTCTGGATGCTCTCATCATGTACATCTTGGAGAAGGCAGCTGAGTCTCGTTGGAATACCAGAATTAATTCCGATGCTGAGGAAGAGGAGGGAGATGGAGACACTGGCTGAGCATGTGGATCCGGATCGAGAGACGAAAGGGGTGTTCCTCATCCCCAACTGACCATTCATGAGGAGAAACTAGTCCGAACAATATTCCTTTCGATCACAGGTGCCGAGTCTTGGTAGTCTCGCCAGCTCCCATGGATAAACTGTATTAATAACGCTATGCCAAACAAGAGTTAGCTTGCGGTTCTCAGGCACTACACTTTAGGGAGCTGGACGAAGATGCCGGTTGGTATGTACAGGACGGCGAGCACCCCCCACAGTTCATTTGAATTCTCCGCGATATTCAATGCCTGAATATCACTCCCGATGGGACCGACGAGATCAAGTTGATCAACGACGATCAGGTCAATTCCTGATTTCAACTCTTACCGTGCTCCACCCTTACTGTCGCCTGCTTCCTCCACCGAGTAGCTCTTGCCCCTCCTGATGGTTGGTACCCTGTGCATCCCAATACACCGCTAGTTAGGCACAGCCGGAACTATCTCTTCCCAGGCCAATTTGATGTCGCCAAGTTCTACACTGAGCCAGAATCTGACTCTAATGAGGCGGACGATGGGGAGTGCCATGCAAGGCGCAGAAGGGCCTTTCCTCTGTCCCACAACGGCTGGCAGAGGAGCATTCTGAGCAATGATCTTAGGGTTGTTAGGATCCAGACCCACTCCCAGGAACTGATTTTGCATGCTTGAATGATGCAGGGGCCGGCATACATGAGCCGATATGCAGGACAAGATGTCCCACTGGTGGCTCTTCCCCCCGGGATCCCACCTCCCGGGTGTGAGGTGTCAGTACATGACGCTTTTAAGGAAGGCGGTGATGATAACAGTGGGGGGAATGAGGGCGATGTGGGTGATGGCAGTCATGGTAGAAATGGGGTCAATGGAGGCAATGCCTACAGTTTGTTTGCGCTGGGCAGCATCTTCTTTGTGCTTTTGGGTGGTTTTTTCTTTTGTTTCACTAGATTTCTTTTGTTTTTCTTTTATTTCTATCTATGGGTTTGGCGCTGGGGAGGGGTTGGGGCTTGTTTGTGCTGGATAGTGTCTTCTTGGGTCTTTCAGGTGGGCTCTCTTTCATTTCACGGGTTTTTTCTTACTTTGTTTTGCTCTGGTTTCTATCTATTTGTTGGGTTTTCTGGTACTCATTTTCCGCCGGACTGCATCTTCTTTGAGCCTTTCGGTAATTGTTCTTTGGTTTTACGGGCTTTGCTTCTTTGTTTCTGCTTTCCTTCTATTTATTAATCTTTGTGTTAATCCTGTTTGCGCTGTCATCTGGCTTTCCTATATTTTACCCGGTAGTCTTAGATTTTAATGTTTTTAGTAGTCTGTTTATTTTAGAATTAGTTGAGTGCAATAGAAAGCTTTTCTGGGACGCTAAGTGTCCCTTTTATCCTTTATCCTATCCTAGTATATATAATCCAATCTGTTGAAATGATGAGTTATGTTCATCAAAGCCCCACATAAGAAATCCTGTTCCAGCAATCTCAAATACAGAGTCTCTATTCGGCTCAAAGCTATCCGTGCACGTAGCCTTTGAGATATTCGGAGGCCAAACAGCGGTAAGTTAGTCTCAGCCCATGCCAATGATTCTCACCAACCTTGGGTCATAGCTAGGAGTCCGTGTAGTAACTATAACAAAAAGCCTCTATGTCTATAATACAACCCTGTTTATCCCCAATACGACGCCGTGAGTTCGATTCCTGTTGGAGCTTTGATCTCTATATCTAATTCCTTTTTCTCCTCTAGTTCTTTCATATAAACGCACAATCATAAATTGAAATCTGAGCAGAGGTCAGTCACGCCTCCTAGAGGCCAATGCGAGCTCTCCCAAGACTTAAATATCCCATTCTTGACTAGAGTAGTAGGAGTAGCCCCCTGAGCCCAGGTATTATTGTCGAGACCTCCAGTAGCCTTTGAGGATATTTCAACGCCAGTACCAGAAACACCATAATGAGTTCATTTTGAGGAAGAGCAACCTACAGATGTTGACAATTGTGACATTCCTTGTAGACGTCGCCGATGGCATAAACGATGTCCTGCTAAATCACTCCCACAGCCGCTTTCACAGAGAGTCAGGAGCTGGTTAAGATATGTAAGTAAATCTAATAAGTTTTTCAATTGACATGCTTATAAGAATGAGTACGGAGAATACCCCAAAACCGGTTCTTAATGGCCCTTCATAGGGGGTTTAAAATGGCCCTTCGCAAGAGCTTGCATCACAAGAGCAGACAGCACTATTACATTCCGGCTATCTAACAGATGATTCATCCCAATTCTCACCCTATATTGCTCATACGCCTGAGGAGGAAGAAATTATGCCATCCCATTCATGATGTGGTATAGCTGATCCAGACTTTCCAGAGTCTAATATTGGGACCCCTACCACACTATCGGCAAAAAGCAATACAATGCAGGGTGAGGCAAGGATAATGTTTGAGAACGCTGCAAATATGGTCCGGTATCATAGGTGGTTTGTTAATGCCTTTGTAAAGCCTACCGAACAGGATACGCTTCTTGAAGGTTATTGGGCAAAGGCAGCTAGAAAATTACAGTCCCTCGGCAAAAGTCTTCGTGATTTGAGACATGTTTTATTACGTGGATTACGCCATCGGTGTCCGTGGGTTGCAGTCAACAGGCGATGTGACAACGGGCGAGCTTCGCGAGAACAGGCGAGCTTCACGACAGTTCAACCACGATCAATGATTATCATGCAATGAGAATAGAAAATTAAAATTAGAAAAATAAATGATACTATCCCTTACATAAATTAATACTTTGTATATCCTCCTCTTGCTTCTAGAACAGCTGCCACCCTGTTTGGCATAGACTTCCACAATTTCTCAAAGAATTCAGAAGGGATTGTATCCCAAACCAAAGGTAGAACCTCACCCAATCTCTTCTTTACAGCCTCTTTTCCTCCTTGGGTATCAGCTATCCTAGGATACTGCTGGTGTAGGCGCTTTTTAAGTTTTACCCATACATGCTCAATAGGATTCAAATCAGGTGAATATGGAGGGTGCTCTATAACATCAATATTGTTGGCCTCCAGCCAATCCATAACACTATATGCCTTGTGAACAGGAGCATTATCTTGTTGAAAAAGGAAATTATGAATACCAGAAGCAATGATTTGATGAATAACAGGAATAAGATACCTTCTTAAAAGTCTCACATACCTGAGCTTGGTAATAGTTCTGGTTACAGGAACTAGTGGTCCTTTAGTATTACCCCAGAAACACCCCCATACCATGAGAGCGATACCCTTATTCTTCTCTTTAGGGTGGACACAGTCTGCTTGCCATCTTTCCCCAGGCTCTCTAAAAACCCATTGCTGCCTAGGGTCTCTAGACTTCTCCACACTGCATTCATCACTCCAAATCACCCTCTTAAAATCCTCCTCTGTCCAGTCTCTATGAGCTATAGCCCATCTCAGTCTCTTTGCAATGTGCTCTGGCTTCAGTCTTGGCCTGGACTTTGCAATCCATTTTTTCAAATTTGCCTCTCTGAGTACCCGGTCAACTATACAAATTTTAGTAACAGAAATCATGAGATATCACTCATTCATACCTGTATCCAAAGACACTCCAGGTGCATATTGATCCCTGAAATCGCTTCTGGTCATTTTTCGATTGGCCTTAGCAGCTCTGATAATCGCACGGCGTTGTTGGGGGTTGAGAACTCGGGGGCGACCAGACCGGGGTAAATTGTCCAGGGATTGGCGTTCGGTTGCGCGCATAAGAAAGCTTTTTACCGTTGACCAGGGACGACCGATCAGGCTGGCTACCTGCATGATGCTTCCAAGGCAGTAGAAAAATGCGATAATCATTCCTTTCTCGGTATTGGTCATCTCCTTGCGTGCAGTCTTAGGATTGGTTTTAGGGGTAGCGTATTTTTGTTTTCCCGAACGCTTAACCATAGTGTAACAGGTAGTACTACTTTAAATAAAAGTTATCGAAAAGAGAGGTGGGACAGACAATAACGTGAATGGCGGTTAAAAACAACAAGGAGCGCGATCGTGGTGGTTTACCGGCGTGTTGTTGGTTGACCATTTCACTTTAGCGATGCTGGATGACTAATCTCAGACACTCTTTCACGAAGACTTTTGCCGAGAGACTGTAGGTTGGGGAAATAGGGTAATGGAAAGGCGGGCAATAACTTTTGTAAGTCCTTTAATTGATGAAGAATGTCCTATTGGAGACTAATCACGGCTAATTAGGAATATTTAGTTGAAATTGAGGCAGTCTAGCGGCAGGTCACATCTGGTTTCAGAGAGCAGGAATATGATTGAGGACTTGTATGACTTCTCGCAAAAACCACCAGGCGAAATAAAGGCGCGAGTTGCCTATTTGCTCGAAAATGTTCGATTTACATGCCACCCAAATAAACTACAAGTTAGTAAACTCGGATCGTCCCCGGTGAGACCAGATAAGGCCTACCCAGAGAGGACTGTGGTTGGTGCTTTTCTGCACCAGAGATAGAAAAACTCTTGTTTCATAAGTGGTACCGGAGTTCGAGAATGTGAGGGAGGACCAATAAATCATTTCTCAATCGTACTAATGACCTCCTGATATGGCTTACCACGGCATGTCTGTATCATTCTCTGAAGGCTTGGAGTTCCAGATCATTAGTTCAATCTCCAGATTATTCTGCTCTGATATTACAAAGTTAGTATTGACTCGTTTAAAGATTCAAATTCGCCATTGTGAAACCTATCGTACTCACTAGAAAATTTAGCTGGCTATCTTCGACATTGTGCTACCTGGCAAAGACTGCCACCAGGAGGGTGAGATAAACTTGGTGAAGACACAAAAAGATATATTAGGAAAATGCTGCGGGAGGGTGGATTGATACCGGATCAGGAGTCTTGTGCCCCATTGGAAGACAGAGAAGCTGCAGGATATTTGGATTTGCAGATTTCAGGCGATGAGGAAAGTGAGTTGTCGGACGATCATTCAGATCTCGAAGTGGGGGAGGAAGTTGAGGCTCCAGAATAGGAGTTGCGTGGGTACACTTAACGTTCTATTTGGTACAAACGTAGATTTAAATAACATAAACAAATTAAAGAGCTTATTATTATTATTATTATTATTATTATTTGGAATATGCCACTGAGAGTTAGACTTCAACCCAGTTTGTGAAAAAAGAATTCAGGGGAAAGTTGCTTGGGGTTGAGGGAAAGTCCCAAAGAGCAATGAAGAAGGAAGAAACACGAGAACAGTAAAGGAATAAGCCAGCACAAGGCCACGCATCATTAAATGATGGAGGGTCCTCATCTCACAAGTGATGAATAATGTCCGCTTAGATATTGTATACACAGAGAAATTATTGGGGCTGGATTCGGTCATAGGGCAATGACAAGGAGGAAGGAGAGAACTAAGTGAGATTTAGGAAAGTAGAAGAAGTACGGGGCATGGTGCATTGCGGAGGTTGAGAGTCGCGAAGAGTTCGTCAATAGCAAATTCACAACAGGATGTTTGGATCAACAAGGGAACAAGTCTGGTGCGAGAGGTAATGCCTGATACACTTTAACGGAAAGGTCAAAGGTGGAATGGACCATATAAGGGAATGTTTCAGCTGTCGGGAAGTATGATTGGGTTGTGGGGCCGAAATCCAGAATAGAATGATTCCTGGCGCGAGAGGTAATACCAGATAAACTAAAGTAGAAGAGTCAAGAGCGAATGGACTGTACAACAGCTCAAAGAGGATGAAGTGCGTCCTGAAAATGTTGAATGATAATGAAATTACCGATGCAAAAAATCGTGCCCTGTCACCCTGGATTTATTCCGAAGTTATGGGGCATGGACGAGAGATACAAAAACTAGAGTTTTATAATATGGCCCCCCATATCCCCTATCCCTCATGAGGTATGGGGGTCAAATGTGCACTTTTACTGATGGATATCTTACCCTGTAGGGCTACCCCCATATCGCACTGGCGATCCCCCTGACTGCCAAATTTCTATTCAATATACACTCACGCCACGCTGCACTTCCTTATGGTTCTCCACTGGTATGAGGAGTATAAGAAGGTCATCCTGCCCCTGGCTCTCCCCATGCTCAGTTCGATACAAACTCATCGTCTCCCCTCATCAATCCTTGCTTTGACCTCCTTTCTTTGAACACCCACGACGCCACACGCCTACAGAGCTGGAGTTTGAATTTACACTAACCTCCTACTTATCTTAATGAATAGTTCTTACCCATCGTTCTTATGCCACGCATTTAATGGCAACGTTAAAAGAAACACAAACACCGGTGCAAAAAACTAAGTAAAGACTATCTCTACATGAATTCAAGAGAGTATTATCTTAATATCTCCTTCACTCTCAGACATTATGCTATCCAAACACCCTCAGACGACAAAGCCACCGGTGCCAAGCACAGAAAGCCCTACCAACGAATAGCTGCGACTGCCGGTGAGGTATAGACAACGTAAGAAATCTTCCATATTATCAAGACTACACATTCTGTACTCACAATCTATCAACTAACAGTTACGTGGAGAGTCGTTTATTGATGTTGGACAAAAATCATGCATTTGAATCAGTGGTGGAGGATTCAACATGGGTGAATGCAGACATCGAGTACTACGCATATACCAGAAAGTTCGGTCATAACCACAGGTGAGATAGGATCAGCCAGGTGCACTGTGGCAAAATTTCGTCTGCCAAAGGCGGGTATGGGTTCCCCAACCGCGACGGATCCATGTGTCCATACATGATATGGGGCAATCAAATCAAGGCGTATATCATTGGGCTCTCATGGAAACCTGGGTGCCTGACTGACGATCAAATGGACTCAGTCCTCATTTTCACAAGGTCCCTTTCCCCCGTGAAAGTCAATATTGCACGTATAAAAAACAAGCACCGCCAAGAAGACTTTGCAGAAGTCGAACACCAATTAAGGCACTTAGTCAGAGACATATGTAGAAACCTTCAGGCGACGATGGATCTTCTCAAGGGAGAGTGCCGAGAAGTTGATTGGACGCTAACATGGAATATCAGAGTATGCTCTCATCACCAGCTATGTGATGTTTCGATATTCAACGACTAGTACTAACGATTTTTTCTAGCGGTACAATGCGATTGGGCTTCTCTATATTGCCCAAGGGCGATAAGGCTCTATATTATTCATCGGACAAGGGCTCCTAAAGCTAACAACTCTTTCTTAGACCACCACTGGTATGCCACTGACCCCGGTGAAGGGATCGCATGGGGCATCCTGGCATCACCCAGAACAAAAAACCTACTCCATATTCTCAAGCAACAACATGTAGAGCAGGCAATCAGTTATCCTGGATATCTCATCAGGGCAACCGGGCACAGAGCCACCTCTTTCCGCCAGTAACCCTCAGACCCTATCCCTATCTCTGAGCTCATATTTTTATGTAGAGATGATGAAATCCAGGCAGGGCTCCTCACGAATCCTGACAAAGATCGTCAGTATCTTTTGGGGCTAGAGTCACGTCAGGATCTGGGCAGGAACTGAGAGGACACCCTCAGGCCTGCTTCTGGGCGATACCCTTTTTGTAATTGCAAGGTCTGGGATCACTGGATGCATCTAGATGATAACGTTCAAGAGGGACATCCCAGCGACGACGGCCACAACCACTGCGTTGGCAAAGACAATGAAAGCAATCCCAATGAAAGCCTGCGTGAGGATTGTTACAACGAGGAGGAATTGTCGGGAGATACACGGGCGCCTGCTAGTCATCCCCGCCGTACTAGTAATCACCATCATACTAACTATATCATTGTTGTTGTAAGTTTTTGTGCCCAATTTGCTTTTAATTCAATATCCTAATACAAACTCTATGGCTAATCAAACACCTAGGACGACAATAAGGATGACCATGAACTCCCACACTGGGGGGGACTCAGAAAGTGACTCTCCTCCTATGCATAATGCACCAAGAAGACGTACCCAGCATTCCGAACATAGGGATCCAGATACCGGGCCCTTTAAGCTGTCAGAGTAAGAACAAGAGAGATTCATGAAGGACCCCACTCCCATTTGCGATCCACATAGAAGAGGTACGCAGGATTGTGAATATAGGCATCCAGGCACCGGGCCCTGTTCGCCGTCGGAGCAAGAACAACTCCGATCAATGAGGGATTTTGTCCAACCGACTCCCTGGGCGATGCAGCTATAAAGGAATTCTGAGGCTGGGAATGCTGAGCCTAGACCACCAACTGTGGTGTCGGAACCTGGACCAGCGACTATACCGCCCGAACTACCAGAGTATTGTCGTCACACTCGTGGCCATGATTGCACAATCGATAACCCTGTTTCCAAACCTGAATAATCTGAGGATGACGATCTTCATAGTGGGACGTCCCCTACCCCCACGCCTGAGACCCTTACACTAGCAGCCACTGCCCCGCCTGCTCCTATGACCTCTACTGCTCCTGACCCTACTAGCATTCCTACTAGTATAGCTAGCCCCTCTGCATCCCAGCAAACTACAGCAGCTGGAACTACTAGGGATGCTAGTACCCACCCCAATGCCACACACACCATCGGAAACAAAAAAGCCAATGTCCAAGCTGATATATCTAGTCTTAAATGGCACAACCAGCCTGAACCCCTGACACCTATCCCCTGTCGAAGGCCAAGTCGCCGCTGACGGCGTTGAAGATAAATCTCCTAACCTTTTTTCCACTGCCGAAATTGTCCTTTTTTCTTAATACCTCGTTTCTAGTCATCTGGCATTCTTTAGATTTTCGTAGGTTGTTGTCGCTTATATAATAGAAATAGTAATCAAACCCAGAGGCCCCCTTCAAGTTTCTTTGGCACCTGGTATTCACTACATTTCCGATTTTTCTCGTACTAGTAATTGGCACACATCTCATTCTAGGATGTTATTCAGGTTAGCTTCCACAAACTGCATGGGTCTATCGCTAGGTTGTGGTCTTAGTATTTGTTTATACATTGGGTTCAGCGGCGCTAATTGGCTGTCCGGAGATGAAGGTGCATACCGCCAAGTCTTGTTACATATTTTTACATAGGTTCGGCTGGGCTAATTGGGCGTTGAGAGATGAAAGTCCATGCTGTCAAGTCTTTTTAGCCGTGGTGAATGAGATGAGTAATAACTCAGTTTCGACTAATCTTTCTTTCACAACTTTGTGCTGAGCCCTCTGGGAGTTGAGATTATCTGTATCGCGAGCGCAAGTTTGACAATTCTCAAATCCCTATTCTCCAGCCAATTCATCCAGTCGTATATCAAGTGATAGTCTGTGCACGTTTGTATCCCGTATCGCGTAAACAGACCGACTGCGTCAGCTTATTGGCGAGCCCCTTGCATTCAGGTTCTAGGGCGCCCAGCGCTGTGATTCTTCATTCCGAAATATTGGTAGATAATCACAATCTCCTTGAGGCCTAGCGAGTGTCTCGCGAGCAACCCCTCATCGCTAATCAACACCCCTTGCAGCTAGATTTGGCCCACCCAGCATCTTTGCTACTCAATCATTTCATGTCATTTTTCTGACGCCTGAGTACCAAAGTGTCAGTATCTAGTCCAATAGATTAGTATGTCTCCTACAAAGTACAGGAACAATTCTAAAAACGCAGTTTCCGAGTCGTAGCTCAATTTTTACTCGTATCGCGCACTTCTTCACTCCATCTAGCTCTCTTTGCAAGAATGTGCTGACTCCAGGACTTGAGAATGTCAGGGTCACCAGCACAGGATTGAGCTTGTTGCCTGGCCAATTCTTTTAGTTGCATACAGAGTAATAGAATATGCATGGCTATATCCGGTCTGTCGTGAACTGAGAGTGATTTACTTGATCGCTAGGTGAACTACTTAAATATGGTTTCTAGTACTTTCAGTGCTGGTGATTTGGTGTTCAGAGATGAGAGTAAATACTCCAAAGGCCCTTTTGACGTTGTGATCTCTCGCGGGCAGCCCATATCGCTAAATGACACCACTTGTAGCTAGATTTTGCCTAGCCCCGATACTAGCGACACCTTCATTTCACATAATATTTTCCATGATTGACCAGTCAGTTCAATGAGATTCAAGAAAGCCTAGATCACGAATCGGGTATTGAACACTCCCAAACCCCCTGTGCATAGGTGTCGTTGGCTCTTGGATACTGACTGATAGTCTGTGAGGCTACCAACATCCTAAGTCTTAGTGTATGGGTATAAGACCTAACGCATCCTATTTAACACAAGAATCTACATTGACTCCTAGCCTTCACAATGCTGAATTTATATTTCAATTGTCATACGTCCAGATTGGTCTCTTACCAAATGCTCGCTAACGGTCCAGTATCCCACCATGCATTTGAATTAATGGAGTCAGCCAACTGCACGAGTAGGCAATCTGAATGGGCGTAGGCGCAAAGTGGTACCCGGAACCACAGGATCTAGTCTAACAACTATCCCAGTAGACAATCTGAACAGGCATTGGCGCGAACCTGTACCTGACAGCATAGGAACTAGTCAACCAACTCCCTAAGTAGGCAATCTGACCAGTGGTAGGAGTGGCGCCGTACCCGACACCATGGTATCCAGTCAGCCAACTACTGGAGCAGGCATTGAGACCAGCCATGTACAAGACATTGTACCGGAGGAGTCTGGCTCGGGAAGACAGCAGAATGAACCTGGCTGCTTCCATAGTAGGCCACCGAACAACTAGGTATCAAGTCAGAATTCTTCCCCACCCTCAATCGCTGGACTTCTTGATGGACGACCGCCAAAGGGCCCCTGCAGGAGCACAATTCTGACTACCACATATACTGAAGCTGAGATGGAGCCTGATGGACAAGGATATCTGGAACTTGTTGATCTTTGCGAAGAGTGTGGAGATAGGGAGTACCATTATCCTGAGGATAGGGAAGAAACGGAACAAGACATCGAACCTGATGTTGAAGTCCTTGATGGTGCAGATGGCACTCTATGGGGATGACTTCGAAGGTCTCAAATGGCTGAGAGACAGGGAAACAATAACCTAAGGAGTCTGTAATGTTCGACCACCCCCAGATTGCAGGACTCAACTCTTGTCCGGCAGACCCCTGCAGCTTGTACAAGGATAATTCCCGGCAGGGCCTGCACCTCACCAGTGTTCCAGTCATCAAGTACAGCAAGGTATTCGTCTCCACTTGGAATCCCTAGTATTACTATATCTGGTGTTAGAATTTCGAATCCACCAACAAGCCAACTAACCACTCCACAGCCTAGGCTCATCATGGGCGTAACCTACTCACAGCAAAACATGGTGACAGGGGTAGAAGGCAAAATAGTAGTTGTAGCAAAATATCTGATGATTCAGTACACCCTCTTTGTTGCTCCACTCCCAGACCCTCTTACTTTGACGTCAGTAGTGCACCCTGCTTGTAGTCGTGCGTAGCATGAGATTGCAGATGCCGGGAATATTGAAGCATCTGAGAAAAGGCGTGACCTTGTAAGTGCATTCGGACGTGATATGATACTGGGTGTTTTACTAACTATCAAACATACGGCAAAAACACTTAGCCGTTCGGGAGCAATTCGTCTATTATATAAAAAATATCAAAGAAATTATATGAATGACGAGGTGACCCGACAGCTATCACGTGTATGGTCAAATACCTCCTCGAAGAGGACAGGTTCATCTGTCCCTCAGATGGATATGAGGTTGGTATCACATATTGACAAACCCGAACTTTAGATTACTACTGACTATGAACTGGGCGTAGGAAATAAGGTTCCAGTTCCTTGCACCCTAGATTGCCGCCGCAATATATTGTAAGTATTTCAAGAGCAAGAGAATGGTGGGAATCTAAAAGCTGTAGTTTTTAGAGTATATCCATGATACAATCCTCTACCTCACATGTGCAATACTCTCCATAGCATATGGGCATGACGAATGGGGGCAGACATTAACCCTCAGAAGTTCAAGTCTGAGGCTGTCAGAGGTAAGAGTTTCCTGATCTCCGGGGCTTTCTTTCGTTTAGTTCAAGATGTCGAGAGTTCAGAAATTTCGCGAGATCTTTTCTTAAGGCAGAGGAATCCATGACGGGGATTGCCAAGGGAGATGCAAGAGCTGATGCTCTGGAATCTGCATGAGACAATCATGGATAAGGTTAACCACGAAAATCGAGTTCTGAAGGAGAGGTGGGAAGGGTATGCCGACAATCATGCAGCAGTGCACATGGAACTGTAGCATCAACTATCCAGCCAGCATCTGAGACGAGCCGCTACTGGAGAACCGATACCAATCAACACTGGCACGAGTGGCCTAGTACGACCCCTGGAGACTCAACTGGAGACTCAACTGGAGCGTGATCTATCCAGCCAGGAGCCCAGATCAGCAGCTGAGCAAGAACTGACCCCAGCCAACACCAATAGCAGGTTCCTACAAGGATACTAGAAGAGTTAAGATGCGTCGCTGAAGAGCACCAAGTCCTTTAACTTTGGCCGGTCGGCCTTTACTTGGGTACTGCGAGGGTTGAATGCTGAGTTGGTGACTTTTGATGACTCGCTAGACTTGACGCTAGAGCAGGAGCAGGAGAGCGCTGCCAACCCACATCTAGTTAGTCCTCTTTCCCTGACACTGAATCACTTTCAGGAAGATCACCCAGCTGTGGGGGAAAATGTTAGCCAAAATAGTGACGAGGTCATATAGAATAATTAGATTTACTAGGCCGAGTGGTCTGAGCAGGACGTAGTAATAGGCATGATCATGCTCGATGCTCGAGCATCATCGTGCCCATCCTGCCCATCACTACAGGACGTCAAGGCGATCACAATGTAATAGTAGTAGATAAAATAAAATATGAGAACAAAGCTGAATATAAAGTACTAGGCGAACAGGATCCGTATGATCAGTGGTTACCGCGCGACACCTCAAAACACCCCATTCCTAAGATCAACCACCCCTCAACCCCAATGCCTCCACACAAGACAGGCTACCTCACAGAGTTTGACAAAGGGCAAATAGTTGCTCTGAGGAACAAAAAAATCTCTTTGGGAGAAAGTGGAGAGGTCTTAAACTGTCCAAAAAGCACTATTCAAACTTTCCATAACCGCTTCCATAAGAGGGGTGATGCAAAAAACCTTCTTATACCTGGAAGACCTAAAATTATCGATTCCAGAACCCACCGCCACCTAGTCAGAGAGTCTAAGAAGGCATGCTGCCAGACTTTTTCAGAATTGCATAATGATGTTGCACCACATTCCTCCCTCCAAATAGTCAAGAGAGTTTTGGCCTCAGTCAACATAAAGCAATAGAGAGCTAGGAAAAGAGCTCTTCTAAACAATTAACATACTGTTAAGAGGTTAGCCTGGGCAATAAAGTATAAGGATTGGACAAAGGAAGACTATGAAGAAGTCATCTTTAGTGATAAATCCTTAGTTGAAAAGTTTAAGTATCTTAAGGGTATATGGGTATTCAGAACACCTGAAGAAAAGTGGCACAAAGACTGTATTCATGGGGTTACCAAGGGGCCAGGGATAAAGATGATGGTTTGAGCTTGTATTTGGGGCAGAAATAGGGGTCCTCTGATTCCTATTTTTGACAAGAGTGTGGATAGATTTGTATATATTGGAGTTTTGGAGGATGGTTTAGTTGATATCTGGCAGGAGGTGGAGGACACAGTTAGGGATCCTATCTTTTAGCAGGATGGTGCAAAGATACATACTGCAAGAGATACCATAGCTTGGTTTGAGGAAAACAACATACAGGTTATGGAATGGCTACCCAATTCTGCTGACCTCAATTCTATTAAGCACGATTGGAAGAGGATGAAGGAAAAGCTGCACCAGCGCTTGCCCAACATCCACAAGACCAAGGAGGCCCAGATACTGTTAGAAAACATCCAGCAGTAGCTCTAAATCAGGTCTAGACTCTGGATATTGAGGAGGATTTTCTGGAAAGGTTGTGGGAGTCTATGCCTAGTAGGGTTGCTGCTGTCTTAGATGCAAGAGGATGGTATATCAAGTATTGATTTGTTTCTTTTCTAATTTTACATATAGCTTTTCTTATATCTATTGTATGTCTACACATATTTTCAGTTTATCCTAAGCAGTTGTGGTTGTAGGAGTAATAGATTTATAGTGGTAGTGGGGTTGCAGTTGCGTTGCCGTACAGATCTTTTTGTACGCGTACTTTAGTACTAGGCATGGAGTACTAGTACTAGTGACGAAGTCGTGAATCAGCCTATAAGATATTGAGCAATCTTGAAGACCGCTGAAAGATCCATCTATAGATTCTCAACGGCATCAGGAGACTTTAGCCTTGCTTCAGCTGGTATCGTGCAGGCATCCCAAGAGCACCGAGCAGCATTGGGATGTGGCAGTAAGAGTAAGCTGCATCATGATGCTATTGGTCGAGGAGGTGATCGTCAGGAGGTGAGAGGCAAGGAACAGAGGCAATCAGGATCTGAGAGTCTGGAATCTGAGGCCGTAAGGAACGGTGAGGGTAAAATCAGAAGGTGTCGGAATGCAGCGGTGGAAGATGAGACCTCTTCAGGAAGTAAAGGACGCAGGGATCGATATCAGAATGGCGTCAGGATGCAGTATGAGGGGGATGGCAATATCGGAATATAACTTCACATGGACGTTGCATCCAGAATCGTGGTTGACCTTTTGAGCGTCCCAACCGTCAGAAGCACAGGACACTTAGGATGCATATTAGAATCTTTGCTGATATGTATTTTGTTTGATTGATTAGTTATTGCGCAGTGACTCATAGGAGTCAGCTGATGGATTTCGTACTATGACTTACTATGAGTCATGGGGTCATGTGACGGGATAGTATGAGTTATGAAGTTTAGGGTTGCGGGAAGAATGCATTTAAAAAGATGTTCTTATAGCCTCTTCGGTTGAGCACGAACCATCCCTACTACACACCTGGCGATTGAAATCTCAACACCATGAGAATCATCGTCAGATCCATCACCTCCCTGTACCTTTAGTGCACTGCAACTTCTGAGCACGCTTGCCCGGGTAGCCCAACTCCATCCTCCCCTCCTTTGACTTTTGTTTTGCCTTCTCGTATAGCATTTGCACAGTCGGCAACCCCTCATTATATCAGTGTGTCGTTGTTTAGCTTTGGGCGATCTCTGAAGTAGTGACACTAGTGGCCTTGCTTTCTGGTATTGCATTCCCTCCTCAATGCTTAAGTTAGTACGGTCGCATAGCGAAAAATTGTGACTCCTTGGTGGTCCTCAGCTCTCGCGTCACTGTCCTGGGTGGACCCCTCCTCTCCTCCACTGGGTCTCGTCCCGTGGCTTGGTTACAGCCAAAACATCCTCTCATTAGCTGGCATTCTTACTGCCCCTTTTTCCCATGGGTCTATTGCCCCCTCCTCCCCAGTAGCTCTGCTCGGCCACAGCCCTCAGTTACGCTCAGTCATAGTATTGCACTGCCTCTTTGGACGATGTCAATTCCCTCGCTTACTAAGTAATGTAATAGATTTGCTTGGTTTTAGCGTTTACCGTCCCCCGTATATTTTTTTGTAAGTTTTGGCTAGGTTTATACGGTCGGATTTCTGTTAGAGTATTCTGGGATATTAATGTGGTTTCTTTTGTTTTTTGTTAGGGTGAGTTTTCAGGTCCATTTTTCCTGTCGTTTCTTGCTTGACGTGTTGGTGATTTACTCCAGTGGTCTACTTAGCCAAGAGAAGTTCATTGTCTATGTGGTAGGATCATGCGGTTGGTTTCACACAAGAGGAACTTGGGATAATGGTTTTTTCCAGTGGTCCGAAGAGGGTTTCTTTATATAGGGGGTTTTTCTTTGTCTTAGCTTACTGCTCTCTGTAGTCTTTATTCCCGTAGTTGATAATCAAAGCACCAGATTCAAAAAAAGAAAAAAACAAAAAAGCCTCTTAGGTTGAGTACGAACCATCTCCTCTGCATACCTGGTGATTGAAATCTCAACACGATGAGAAATCATCATCGGATCTATCACCCCTCCCAAACTCTCAGTGAGCTGCATCTTCCGAGCGCCTTAGTGTAGGTAGTACAGCTCCATCCTCCTGTCCTTTCACTTTTCTTTTGAGTTCACACTTAGCACTTGCACAGTCGGCAATCCCTTGTCATACTAGTTTGTCGTCGTTTAGCTTTAGGAGATCTGTGAAGTAGTGGCACTGCTAGTCTTGCTTTCTGGTATTGGACACTCTCCTGAACGCTTTGGTGGGTAGGGTGGCATCGTGAAATATGGTGACCCCTTGCTGGCACTCAGCTCCCGCATTACTGTCCTGGGTATCCCCCTCCTCCGCTCCGCTCGGTCTCATCCCATGGCTTGATTACAGCCAAACATTCTCTCATTTGCTGGTACTCTAGTACCATCCCCTTCCCCGGGCCTGTTGCCTTCTCCGCCCCTATAGGTCAGTTCGTGCACAGCCCTCTGTTACGCTCAGCCATAGTATCGGACTACATCTTTGGACTATATCAATGCCTTGCGGTACAGTGTAATGTACTGTGTTTGTTTGGTTTTAGCTGCTTCTGGCGCCCAGTTTGTTATGTTCTTAGTTCAGGCTAGGTCTTTATGGTCGGGTTTCTATTAGGGTACTCTGAGATATTAATGTAGTTTATTTTGTTTTTATGTCAAGGGGAAGTTTTCAGGTCCTGTTTTCGTGTTATCTCCTGCCTGTCATGATTCATAATTTGCCTTTATTGTCCTCTTAACCAGTAGAGGCCTGTTGCTTTTCGCGGCGGGATTTGTGGTTGGTCCCATACCAGAGGGATGTGAGATGATGGCTTTTTCCAGTGGTCCGAGGTGGATTTCATATAGGATTTTTCTTCACCATAGATATTTGCTGCACGCAGTCTTTGTACCCTAGTTGTTGAATAAAACAAAATACATAATAAAAAAAACAAGAAGGAAAAAAGAGAAAATCCTCTTGGGTTGAGGTGTAACTTCTTCGCAGGAAGCTAGAGCCACCAATTCTTACTCTGACAGGGCCGACAGCCTTGGCTTAACTTTAATTAACCCTCCTGGAATTTATACACGGTACCCCCTCTCTAGTTCACAGAGTCCTACTGTCATAGACCTAGCTGTCGCCAACCTGGTTATGGCCCCCGTCACGCTGGCTTGGGAAGCCACCTCTCTCCCTGCAACTGGCTCAGACCACGTTCCTATCTGCATCACATTAGTGTCCCTACATGGACAGTCCCCACCTCCCCCACAGAGGTCGGACGAGCTGGACTCAAAGGTCATAGAAGATCAACTCAAGGCTTTCTGCGTCCAGTCCCCACCTCCACACCCCTCCCCCTAGCCGCTCGACTCCTGCCTCTCTACATCCCTCTCCTGCCTTACCTCCACCCTCAGCACAGCTACCCCCACCTCTTGCCCTTCATCCAGATCTTAACCCTGGAGGACTCCGCTACTCACCGCTCTTCACAGGGAGTACAACAAAGCAGCAACAAAAGCCAAGAGAATCCAAAACTCACATGCAATGGAAACTGCCAGACTCTTGAGAACGGGTACTTTAAAGCTATCAAGCGGGCCAAAGCATCCTACTTGGCTGAGCTATTGGCCAAAACCACTACTGACAATATCTGGAGAGCCAAGAAGCTCATAACCCCTCGCCAGGCTGCGTGTTTCACCTCCCTCCAAGCTGCAAAAGAACTGGACTCTATCATCAAAGCCCTCCTCGCTCACCTCTTTCCCCTAAAGCTGAAATCCCGTGGAGAGGAAGGCTCTCCCTCTTGCCGGACACCCCCCCACTCACCAAGGAAGAAATCTCCCAAGCACTGCCTAAATCCTCTCCCTCCTCAGCTCCTGGCCGAGACGAAATCCCCTACTCGGTCTGGAAAAACATCTATAACCGCTATTCCAAAATCGTCCTGGATCTGCTAAGCCCCCTCCAGGCGCATATTAAATAACCCCCCTCACTTAAGGACGCCAATGGGGTCATGCACGACAAGTCAGGTAAGGCGTCCTATGACTCCCAGACATCCTTTCACATCACAGGTGTCCTCAAGACCATCTCAAAGATCCTGGTTTGGATCATGGCGGTTCCCCTCTTTTTGCTCGCTAGGTCATCAGGCCTACTACGTCGCAACCAGTACGGGTTGGTCCTTGGCATTGGACCTTCAACGCGTGTGCCACACTCGTACAACGAATCAAAACCCTCCAATACACCCACCACAAATTGTACTCCCTCTTTCTCGATATCAGAGCAGGCTTCGACAATGTCGACGCCACGACCCTCCACAAGCTGCTCCAAGAAAAAGGAACCCCCACATATATGGTAGACTCGGTCTCCTCCTTCCTATCTGAGCACAGATATACCATGATCTACCATGAATCCCCTAGAATCCACGCTCCCATCACGCTTACAACCCCGCCAGACTCCCCCATTTCTCTGTTACTTTTTCTTATTTATCTTTCGACCCTACACATGAATATAAAAGATGGCCTCATGCTTTCCTATGTCGATAACTTCGTTCTTACAGTCTCTTCCCTATCCTATCGGTCCACTACACGCCGCTTATAAGGCCTCTTCATGTCCCTTTCGCAAAAGGCCACCAGATGGGGTGTCTCTTTCTCCATCCCGAAAACAGATCTGATCCACCAGCGCAGTCCGATTCAAAGGCTCTCCCCGCCGTCAAACATTCCATCATCCTCAATGATCAGATATTCTAGTTCTCTCAGGTAGTCAGGTGGCACAGATACTGGTTCTCCCCTTCCCTGAATACCATCCACCACTTCGAAAGAGGTCTGACAATTGCCAACATAGTATTCGTCTTCCTCAGGAGGGTCGTCTCTCCAGGAGGGGGGGTCCATCCTTTCCTCCACTCTATACTTGCCATCAGACTTCTTCTCCCGATCCTTACATATAGGGTCCATCTCTTCACTCCAAATACCCACTCGACCAACCAAATCAACTCATTCTAGCACAGGGTCCAGAGATGGATGACTAATTTTTTCTTTTTTTCTCTTTTTTTTTTTTTTTTTTTTTATATCATGTATTCATTGTTAAGGTACAAGAACTCGCATGCAGCGTTAGCTATGGCGTAAAGAAAACCTTAATCCCAAAGCAAAATAACAAAGTAAAACCTCAACCTATCATCTCCAAACTGTGTCAAGTACTCGACACAATACCAACATACGGAATTCAACAAAGAGAAAAATCAAACCCACAAAAGTTCAAACATGAAAAACCATAAAAACAAAAATAACCTCAAACTAAAACCAAATTTTAAGTCAAGTAGGACCTAAAGGAGACGACTCGAAAAAACCCCTAACAGCTGGGGAAGAAGGAAAAACCATTGAAACCGGGGACGATATCACGTAGGCAGCCATGGTGGGAGGAATGTTGGTGCACGTCTCATTGATGTAGGAGGCGAGCCCTAGAAGAAGTTGGGCGGAGGACCAAAGCGGGGAGTCGACCTCGACGGAGAGCATGCCTTGGAGGTAGCGGGCTCTGGGTTCAGCTTTGGCTTCGCAGCGAAGGATGGCGTGGCTGAAAGTCTCGTTCTCCTCCCCACAGAGGGGACAGAGAGGCGAGAGATCAGGTTGGGACCAGGTGGGGTGGGCGGCCAGATAGCTCTTCTGGGCCCTCATTTGGTGAATTCGACCAGCCATGAACTTGCCTAAGCCCATGAACGGGTGTGGGGTCATACGGAGAGGAAAGGTATAGTAGGCCGGTGGCGGGGCGGCCTCCTTCCACGATTGTAACAGCATGGCACGGGCCCTGCGCTGGAGTGTGACGTATGAGGCCCTCATAAGGGGTTCCGGAGAGAGGGATGGGAGATCCAGCAGCAAGGCCGAGCCCAGAAGGGGAAGTGGAGAGGAACCCGCGATAAAGGGGAGGACAAGGTGAGCGAGAGCGTCTACCGGAAGTTGCGTTCTGACAGGAGGTTTTCTTTCGGGGGTGGACCAGAGGAGGGGCCTGACATTGGGGTCAAGGCCTGCACAGAGAGCCCTTAGGTTCTCTGGGCATCAGTCGGGAAGGGCCGAGGAAAAGGATGGGTGGAGGCGGGCAGCCGCAGGGTTGATAGTCGGGGGGGAGCAGCAGAGTCAAATGGCCGCCATGCGGCGCTTGTGAGCGAGGAGAATCGAGAGGGAGGGGAGAGCAGCTTCTGCGGCAAGGATAGTAGTAGGTGTGGCTCTAAAACACTTCGTGACCCATCTCTGGACGTGATGCCAGTGGATGTCCATCCTGTAGAGTAGCCCTTTAGTCGGGAGGAAGAGGTCGGCCCCATACAAGAGGATAGGGAACATAAGCGAGTATGCCAACTTATGACAAAGGTGTGGAGAGACCCCAGAGCCTGTGCCCGACATTCTCCTAATGGCCGCGAAGGCAGCTTGAGAAAGGGCGAGGCGGCGAGAGAAATCAGCGGTGGACAAAACCTTGGGGAGAAACCAGTAGCCCAGCCAACGGAGCTGAGTGGCGGGGAAGAAAACCTGGCCGTCCAGGGCGATAGGAGGGGGTTTTGGGTCACTCGGGGGGTCCCTCTGGTGGGGGGTGCGCTAGTGAATAAGTTCCGTCTTAGGAATGGAAAACCCGACCTTGACTGCTGTGGCTTTAGCTTTCATAACACCAAAGGTCCTCTGAAACAGTCTAACATTGGTATGGTAGGGAGAAGAAGCAACAGTAATGGAAAAATCATCAACATACGACAAAATGACCCCTCTGGGGACTGCCACATGTAAACAAGAAACATAAATAACAAATAACAATGGAGAAATCGGAGACCCTTGAGGAGTACCAACAGTAACAGAGGAAAATATCTTAGGAGAACCCTGAAATAACAAACAACACCTTCTATCAGTTACAAAGGAAAAAACCCAAGATATTAAATAACGATTAACCATCTTCTTGCGAAGAAGGGAGCAGAGGATAGAGGTATCAACATTGTCGAAGCCACCTTTGATATCTAAAAAGAGGGAGGAAACCTTTCTGCGGGACCTCTGCAGCGTGCGGACGGAGTCAACCATGGCAGTGCAGGCGTCGAAGGAGGAGAGGGTTGGGAGGGAGCCACACTGGTTGGTGGATAGAAGCCCTTGGAATCGGGCAACGGCTGAGAGGCGGGAGGCGACGATCCTCTCGAGGATTTTGGAGACGGTTTCAAGAAGAACAATAATGCGGAAAGAAGCCGGGGAGTCGTAGGAGGCCTTAACTGGCTGGTCGAGGACAACGCCATGTGCCCGTTTAAGGGAGGTGGGGTGATGACCATATACCAAGAGCGGGGCCAGGAGAGAGGGTAGAATATACAGGCAGGCTATGTGCAGGGCCTCCCAAACAGAGTAGGGTATAGCATCCGGACTAGGCGCGGAGGACAGGGAGCATTTGGAGAGGGCAGCGGCAACTTCCCCCGGAGTGAGGATCGGGGTGTCGCCGAAGGCTGAGAGATTGGCGGGGAGGGCGGGTGAGGGGCGAGTTGGAAAAGAATGTGCGGGGAGCGAGGTGTTGATGTCCGATGGAGTGACGGTGTCGGGGAAGCATGGAAAACGTGAGACGGAACGGCCCAATGAGAATTTCTTGACTGTCCATATGGAGCGTGGGGTGGCTTCAGCCAGGAAGGATCTCCAGTGGGAGCTCTTAGCGTTTTTGATTGCCTTGAAATACCCGTTTTTAGAGAGCTTTGCAGCCATCCTGTCTTGAGCAGAGAGGGAGGCCCTAGCTTTCCGAGAAGTGGAGTGATATTCGCGACGGAGAATTGAACGTAGTGGAGACCACCATGGTTTGGATCTGCTGGAGGGTCGAGAGAGAGGAGTGTGGCTGATCAGCAGCGAGGTGACTGAGCGAAGGGCACAGTCAAACCAAGCCTCGAGGGCGCACCGGGGAGGGTTGACTGGAGGGGGAGGGAGAGCAAGGGCCTCCAAGACGGGAGTGAGGGACGCCCAATCTGTCAGCAGCCAGTTGGGGGCAGGCGGGGCGGGGTGCAGTTTGGGATGCTCTAGTAGGATAGAAATAGGAACATGGTCTGAGCCAGAGGAGGGTAAAAGAGTGTCCCAGCTTTGGACGAAAGGACGCAACAGCAAAGAAGAAAACGCAAAATCAATAACAGAGGGTCTGGCGGAACCACTGAGGGGAAACCTCGTGAAAACGCCAGGGGTATTCAAAAGAGAGAACCCTTGCTCAGAAGCTCTCTGGAAAAAAGAAAAGGACACAGCCAGCTCCTGCGCGGAGTGGCGGCAAGAGGGGTCCGCGAGGGGATGGTGAAGGTTAAAATCTCCAACAATGAGGAGGGGGAGTGAGGAAGGAGGAAAGGCAGCGGAGGGCGACACAGACACATCTCCCCTCCTCTTGCCCGGGAGGTTGTACAAATTTAAAATGCGAAAGGAAGGAAAACCAACACCAAACAAGTCATTAGCAAACACATCAAGTGAAAACACATCAGCCCTATCCGTAGAGCAGGGGAGGACCGAGACTTCTTTCTGAATAGCCAACGAAACATAAAAAGCAACTTTGGGCTTGGGGGAGGGGGAGGGGGATGACCAGGAAGGAAAATAACTATCAAAGCCTTGAAAAGACGGAAGGCGACCCTTCCAAAAGGGGGGATCCTGTAGGGCAACAATGGCCGGGTAATTGGGGCAGTCCGCAAAAGAATTAAACAAAGAAAGAAACACATTCCAGCTCCCTAAGCAGTTGTGTTGGACAAGATGAAGCAAGCGGAGGGGGGCCAGCCCCCTCAGGTTAACGGGTGGGGTGATAAACATCTACCGGCGCGAGGCCGAAGTGTCTCTGGGGGCAGGGGAGGGGCTGGGGTCCACATCGGGAAGTGGACGGCCAGACCTTGAAGGGGGGCGATAGGACGACAAGGAGGGCATCGGCTTAGGAGTGACGAGGGGGTGAGTCGCCGAAGGGATAGGTCTAGGTTGGGGTATACTAAACACCGGGTCTTGGGGGGGGGGAGGGGGGGCCGTATCCGAGGAATCCATGGTATCAGAGTCGTCAGGGTCCTGCTTGGACGGGGCTAGGAGGGGGGCGTTCGTGGTAGTCTCTGTCCCTGGCGGAGTGAGGGCTGAGGCAGTTTGGGCATCTGGCCGGGGAGGCTATGCAGCAGCCAAGGATGGGGCGAAGGTTACCTTCTTTGGGGCAGGTGGGGTTGGAGCAACGGTGATCGGCTTTAGAGTGAGGACCGCCACAAAGCTGGCAGACGGTTGATTCCTTGCACAGAGGTTTTAGATGCCCAAACTTCCAGCAGTTGAAACACTGGCTTTGGGTATTGGAGGAGTAGGCCCTCTTGACTTCACGATTGTCGCCAAAGAGGAGGATGCGGGGAGGATCAGTCATGCCCCATACCAGGTCTGCTGGGACGTAGACGACGACAGAAATGGCTTTCTCACCATTGGTTCTAGCTTCGCGGTTAGCATTGAGGAAACGGGAGCGGGTGATTATCAGATTCTTGGCGTTGTCAACGCCGGCGAGTAGCAGAGGGTGAAGTTCTTCATCCGTGTCGGGGTGGGCGTCCATGGGAATACCGTGGATGGCGAACTGGACATCAGTGGGGGCGTAGCGGAAGTGTTACCAAGGGTTATTATTGACCGGGAAAGACTGTTTGAGCCTAGCGGTGAAGGCAACAAAGAAAGGGGCGTAGCAAGAGGCGGGGACGAGGGGGTCAGCTGACTAATTCCTTCTTCACCACACCTATTTCAATACACGCCCGAGAATCCTGCCTCCCCCCAATAGCCCCTTACTGACGCCACAAGAGTGGCACAGCTGCCCTTAGAATTTGCTGATCACCCTCCACGCTAAGCTGTGTGGCAGCATGACTCCCGTCATACTTCCCCTCGATCTCTATCTTCAGGCCACCAATACCTCGTAGCTGCTCACAGTAGGCCTCCCATCCGTCTACCTCCCCCTTAATTGGAAAATTTCAGTACCATTCCCCCCACTCGGGTGACACCTCTCTATCGATAACCTCACCTACATTGCATTTCTGCTGGCACATGGGCTCTCACATTTTCCCCTCATTCTAAAGACAGCCCCCGCAGCCTCAGAGGACATACCCTCTCCCACCCTCATGGCCTGAACTTACATAGCCCTTAAAGAGAGGGCCCGCGCCCTTCTCCTGAAGGACTCGGCAACCTCACTCCCCATCCTCCCAGTGTACCCTTACCGGGCCTCCTTGGCCCCCCACCACTTCATAGGCTTAGACAAGTTCACCGCCAGTCGGATTCACCAGATGCATTCTGGAAAAAGCTACCTTGTAGCCCATCCCACCTGGCACGACAACCAAAATCTCCCAGAACCCTGCCCCCAGTATGAAGAAGGCCCAGAAACCTTCGAGCATGCCGTCATCTATGTACCGTCAACAGCCTTTCGCCCAAGAGCCCAATCTGCTACCAACTACACTCCCTCTCAGCCCTCCGCCACTACATACTTCACACCAGAACCAGTTTCCAGACTGCCCAATCCCCCCTGTTATCCCCTACCTCTTCCAGCCAAACGCTCCCCCATAGTCCATGAGGGGATTCCCCCTACTTCCCCCTCTCCCCCTACAACTGCCATGACAGTTGAAGGTTTCTTTACGCATAAAATGTTTTACTTTGCATGGTGGATTTTCCCTATATCAGTTATGTTTTTGACAGACGAGGCCGACGGTTTTTTGGCTTCTATACTGAGCACTATCAGGGCATTGGAAATAGTTTCTTCTGTTGTTTGTTTTTGCTTATACGTTTTGTTTTTTCTATAGCTTATCGCTACATGCAGGTTTTTGTACCTTACAACAATAAACTCATAATATAAAAAATAAAAACATAAAAAATTTAAAAATTTAAAAATTTAAAAATATAATAATAAAATAATATAAAAATATAAAAATATAAAAATATAAAAATATAAAAATATAAAAATATAAAAATATAAAAATATAAAAATATAAAAATATAAAAATATAAAAATATAAAAATATAAAAATATAAAAATATAAAAATATAAAAATATAAAAATATAAAAATATAAAAATATAAAAATATAAAAATATAAAAATATAAAAATATAAAAATATAAAAATATAAAAATATAAAAATATAAAAATATAAAAATATAAAAATATAAAAATAAAAATATAAAAATATAAAAATATAATAATAAAAAAATATAAAAATATAAAAATATAAAAATATAATAATAAAAAAATAGAAAAATAGAAAAATATAAAAATATAAAAATAAAAATATAAAAATATAACAAAAGGCCTCTTTGGTTGAGACACGAGCCATCTCCGCTACTTGCCAACCATCTCCTCTACACACCTGGCGATTGAAATCACAAGACCAGGAGAAATCATAATTGGTGCCACCCTCCACCACGCACTCTTAGTAGGATGCATCTTTCTAGTGCTCTTGTGTGGACAGCCCATCTCCATTGGCTCCCCTCTTCACATTTGTTTCACGTTCTCACTTAACTTTTGCAGGGTCAGCAACACCCTTGCGTCCATGTTACAGACGGCAGGGACTACAGTTCTCAGTAAGTGAAAAACATTTCAAAAGGCCATCGTCAATTTCTCTGTTATCTTTGAATACATTTCGCTAGATGCTGCCTGGTCAGACATGCACATGTTTCCAATTGTTTCCTGGATTCTTGCGTCTATCTCTCCTCTCCTCCACTCGGTATCATCCCTTTGCTCAGTTACCACCAATATTCCTCTCCCCAACTGGCATTCTTACTGCCACTTTCCCCTGGGTCCACCCCTACCCCCTGGCTCACCTCGGCCACAGCCCTCGGTTAAGCTCAGTTATGGTATTGCACTATCTCCTTGGACGATGTCAACGCCTTGGGTTACAGAGTAATATGCTGGGATAGATAACGGTTTATTGTCTTCCACTAGTAACCCACATGTTTTTTCTTAATTGTGGCTGGGTTTTTATGGTCAGGTGTCTGTTAGAATACTGTTGGATATTAATATAGTTTCTTTTATTACTTTGTCAGGGGGAGTTTTCGGGTCTAGTTTTCCTCTTGTCTCCTGCTTGTCCTATTTGATAATTTGCCTCTATTGCCTTCTTGGCCGATAGGGGCTTTTTGTTGTTATAGCGAGATTGTGCGGTCTGTTCCATATCAGAGGGACTTGCGATAATCGCTTTTTTCTGGTAGTCTGAGTAGGATTTCTTTTCACAGAGGCTTTTCCTTTACCATAGCTTACCGCTACATGTAGTCTTTGTACCCTAGTAGTAGTTAAAAACCAATGCACATGATAAAAAAAAGAAAAAAAAAAGAAAAAAAAAGGCCTCTTCGGTTAAGAGTTCTTCACGCAATCATCTAAGTTATTTCCTATAATAGACTTTTTACTTTATACTTTTTCACTACTGGACCGAGAATATAGTGTCTCTCAGAAGCTTAGCAAATATATCGTACGAGATAGAAGTCTGTATACTCAGCTGTCATTATTCATACAAATATACAGGAGGGTGATCATTATTCGGAATAGTGGTAACCTACTGTATATTTTGCCCGAAGGGAAAATGATCGTAACACCTTGTATAAGCCTCTCGTGACTGTAGAAGTATCTCAAAGGATACTATTGTTCAAAATTCATAATACTTCCTTTCTATATTTCATGATCACTATTGTATATTTCTATACTTAGTTTAGGTTTTGGTACCATCTGTCACTATTTAACTTACTACAGTTAAAGAATGTATTTCGGCATTTCATTACTTATTGTAGGATAATATTTGGGATCTTGTTATGCTTTCTTATCTCATATTTGGTGCTTTACAGCGAACTTCTCATATATTTATAGACCTTTCTCAGTCATAATATTTCTAATTATCTCCTAATATTCACCTTATACCAGTTCAGAGTTATTCATATTGTTCAAGTTTGGGATTTACTTTGCAGGATTTCATTGTTAAAAATTGTTCGCACTTTTGTTTCCTTTATATTTCTTTCATATAGTGGGTGTTCACGCTCCTCTAAAAATCTGGTTGCTATTGCCCACCTTGCTTACATAGAATAAGAACCAGAGGTTGTACCAATCTTCTCTACTACTACTGATTCTCGTCACTTAGCATGTCCCGGAAGCCCCTCTGTCAACTGACTAGTAATATCCACATATAATACATCATGCCTTAGTTCACATTTTGAACAGCTCTAGTAGCTTAATTGAGCTTTCTATGGTGGGAGGTTATTGCCGCCCTTTCTTTCTCCGCTAATTCCCAGTACAGTTTATCAGTCTTCTGTTCAATCACCTTATTAGCAATACTCTGTTGAAAGGATTCAGAAAGGCTACAGACCAGATATTTTAATTTTTGGGATGAGAGAGAATTCTGAGTGCTTAGACTAATTGCGCTTCTTGTTATGTAGAGCTCCATGCAGTGCTAGCAAAGAATTCTGACTCTGAGACATCCTTCTCCTTTTGCTTGACCCCACTATTCACCATCAAGAATTAAAAGGAATAATAACAAATCCTTCCCAAATGGCCCTAATATTCTGTATAGTAAAGATAAGTTGGAGTGCGGGTGTAAAGATTCTGTTTTACAAAAAATTAGTTGTTAAATTACAGTCAGCTAAAAAAAAAGATTATTTACGGTAAAATTCCCCCTTGTTGATGCTTTTATTTTTATTTCTATTTTATATCATGCGTTCATTGTTTTAAGGTATAAAAAGCTTTATATACTGATAAGCTATAGAAAAAACAAAACCTATACGCAAAAACAAACAACAAAAGAAACCATTTCCCACGCCCTGAACGTGCTAAGTATAGAAGCCAAAAAACCGTCAGCCTCATCTGTCAAAAACATAACTAATATAGGAAACATCCACCACGCAAAGCAAAATATTTTTTACGCAAAGAAACCTTCTACTGTCGTGGCTGTTGTAGGGGGAGAGGGAGAAGTGGGGGAATGCCCTCACAGGCTACAGGGGGGTATTTGGCGGGGCGATATGGGGGAAAACGGGGGGAATTTGTCGGTCGAGAAACCGGATCTGGTGTAAACTATATAGAGGCGGAGGGCTGAGAGGGAGTGTGGTAGGTAGCTGATTGGGCTCTTGGGCAAGAGGCTGTCGACCGTACTCAGATGATGGCGTCGGGCGTCAGCCCTGGCTGAAAAGTGGAGGACAGCATGCTCAAAGGTTTTCGGGGCTTCTTCACAATGGGGGCAGGTGTATGGGCGATTCGGGTCGTCGCGCCAGGTGGGATTAGTCTGCAGGTAGCTTTTTCTAGAAAGCATCAGGTGAATACGACTGGCGGCGAATTGTCTAAGCCGATAAAGGGGTGGGGTGCCAAGGAGGCTTGGTAAGAGTACCCTCGTGAGTGTAACGTTCCGAGTTCGTGAGAGGTGATGCAATAGGTGACGATCAATCCATATAGTATACGAGAACATTCTTAGGCCGTTTCTACGTTGTATACAGACAACTCTGTTCTCATATTATGTTGATCATAAAAAGGGGTATAAACAAGTATCATTCAAGATAGTAGATAGGAAAGTGCTTAGATGACTGCGTAAGGAGCTAACTACAAGTCCCAAGCCTCGCCTTTTATATCGGCGCCTCCTCACATACCTAACCCTGGTGACTCGTACCTATAAGTCACATGCTCCCATGACTCAAAGCGAGTCATAGTGTGAAATCCATCAGCTGACTCCTATGAGTCAACTGCGCACTATACCAAACCAATCATCACGCTCCTAACTAGTCATGTGCTCAAAGGGGTCACATGCGGGAGACCCATGACTCATAACTATGAGTCATGTGCAAAATACATATCAAGTGACCACCAAGTGTGGTTACGCGCATAACATAAACATATAACAATAATGACTGTGGCTTCGCAAGTGCGAGTCATGTGAGAGGAAACACAAACCTACTATTCATAACCGTGAATAGTGTGAAACCAATTCCTTCACTAGTCACCGTTTGTGACAGGGAGGCGGGGAGAGAGGTTTCAAAGTCCTTGAGGAGAAGGGCGGAGGCCCTCCCTCTGAAGGCTATGTAGGTTCAGGCCATATGGGCGGGAGAGCTATCTTTAGAATTAGGGGGAAATGTCAGAGCCTATGTACCAGCGGAATTGGAATGTGGGCGAGGTGATCGACGGTAAGGTGTCTACTCAGTGGGGGCACTGCTAGTAGAGGTTTCAATTAAGTGGGAGGTAGACAGATTAGAGGCCTAAATTCAGTGGCCGGGAGGTATTGGTGCCCCAGAAGATACACAGGAAAGGGAAGGAGGGTGGGAGCCATACCGCCATGCAGTTTACCGTACAGGGTGAGCAGCAAACTCTGAACCAAGCCGTGCGCCTCTTGTGTCCGCAGTAAGGGGCTATTGGGGAGAGGCAAGATTTTCTGGCGAGTATTGAAATAGGTGTGGCGAAGAAGCAATTAGTCATCTATCTCTAGACCCTGTGCCAGAATAAGTTCAGTCGGTTGGTTGAGCGGGTATTTGGGGTGAGGAGATTGGCCCAATATGTTGTTAGGATTGGGACGCGAAGTCCCATAGCAAGTGTATGAGTGAGGAAAGGACAGACCCTTGCTCTGGGGGAGATGACCCTCCTGAGTAAGGCGAATACTGTGTCGGCCAAGGGCAGAAGACTTTCGAAGTAGTAGATAGTATTCAGGGAAGGGGAGAACCAGTATCTGTGCCACCTGACTACCTGGCAGGGGTGGAATATCTGATCGTAGAGGACGATGGGTTGTTTGAACTGCGGGGAGAACCTCTGGCTCGGAGTGCGCCACTAGATCATCTCTGTTTTCGGGATGGCAAAAGAGACCCCCAGGGTGGTGGCCTTTTGCTAGAGTGACCCAAAGAGGTCATGTCTGCGGCGTATGTTGGACCGAAATGATGTGGAGGAGACTGTAAGAGCGAAGTCATCGACGTAGGAAAGCATGAGGTCTTCCTTTATGTTGGTGTATAGGGTCGAAAACATAAATAAGAAAAAGTAACCGAGAAACAGGGGAGCCCTGCGGGGTTCCAACCTTTATGAGAGTGATAGTTCTAATTCATCTTTAGTAGATCATGCTACATCTATGCTCAGATAGGAAGGAGGTGACCCAGTCCACCATGCACGTAGGGGTACCTGTTTCTAGCAGCAGCTTGCAGAGGGTGGTAGCATCGACATTGTCAAAGCCTGCATTGATGTCAAAAAAGAGGAAGGTCACTTTGTGGTGGGTGGGTTGGAGGGTTGGCATTTCGTGAACGAGTGTGACACAGGCGTCGAAGGTCTGAGGCCAGGGACCAACCCGCACTGGTTGTAATGTAGTAGGCCTCATGACCCAGTTAGCAAAAAGAGGCAAACCGCCATGATCCTTCCAGGACCGTTGAGACAGTCTTGAGACGTACTTTGATGCCAAAGGACCCTGGAGAGTTATAGGAGGCCTTACCCGGCTTGTCGAGCATGACACCATTGGCGTCCTTCAGCGAGGGGAGATAATAGCCATACGCCAGGTGGGGGCCCAGCAGATCCAGGAGGATGTTTGGACAGCAGTGGTGGATATATTTCCAGACTGAGTAGAGGATTTCGTCTCGGCCAGGAGCTGAGGAGGGGGAGGATTTAGCCAGTGCTTTGGACATTTCTTCCTTGGTGAGTCGAGGGGTGACTAGCAAGAGGGAGAGCCTTCACCTCTGCAGGGGTTCAGCTTTTAGAGGGAAGAAGTCAGCGAGAAGGGCATTATTGATAGAGTCCAGTTCTTATCTGCATGGGAGAGAGGGGAAATGCGCAGCCTGGCGAGGGGTTACGATCTTGGCTCTCCAGATGTTGTTGGTGGTGGTTTTGGCCAGAAACCCAGTCTAGTAGAATGCTTTGTCCCACTTGATAGCTTTAAAGTACGCGTTTCTAGAGAGGCTGGCAGTTTTCATTGAATGTGGGGTCCAGAGTTTCTTGGCTTTTCTTGCTGCTTTATTATACTCCCCACAAAGGGCGGTGAGTAGCGGGCTCCACCAGGGTTATGATCACGAGGAAGGGCAAGAGGTGGGAGTAGCCATTCTGAGGGTGGAGGTCAGGCAGGAGAAGAATGGAGAGAAGAAGGAGTTGACCTGCTGGAGGGAGAGGTGTGGAGACGGCAGGCAGGATGCAGAAGGCCATGAGTCGATCTTCAATGGCCTTCCTGTCCAGCTTGGCCCGCTTAGGTTGGAGGAGTGGGAGGTGTCGGTGAGGGGGGACTAAGGTGAGGGAGATAGGTACATGGTCTGAGCCGGTGGCAGGGAAAGAGGATGCAGCCTAAGCGAGCGCGACAGGAGCCATGAGGAGGTTGTCGACAGTGAGGACTATAATAGTAGGTCTGTGTGAACTGGAGAGGGGGTAGCATGTGGAGATTCCTGGAGTCTTCATGCAGGTAAAGTCAAGGCTCTTGGCCCTGTCAAAGTCAGTTTCGGCGGCTTTAGCTTCCTGGGAAGAGGTTATGTGAAGGGGCTCTGTCCTAAGGCAGTGGATGTTGAAGTCTCCTACCACCAGGAAGGAGACGTCGAGGGGAACCAAGATTCATTCCGGTAGGACGGTGAGAGGTTGTAGGTGGCAAGAACCAGAGTAGATGTTTGCCAGGTGAAAGTAAGGGTTGTTAGTTCCGAAACAGCCAAACGGGGTGTAAACTTCCATGTGCACCTAGTCGTTCATGTCTGGCGCGAACTCATGCAGGATGCTGTTGTTTTTCAAAATTTCCAAGAAAACATAACAGGCCACTTTCAGGAGCGGCAATGGGGGGGCAATAGATTGATACCCATTAAAAGCGGGTAAGAAGACTTTGGAGGAAGGGCGGTCTTCTAAAATCACATAATACGGAAGACCCCGCGCTTTAAATGATGAAAAGAGAGATCAGAATAGATCCCAGCTTCTCAGGCTGTTATGCTGAATAAGTGTAATAGTAGGTGGAGGGACCGGCCCCCCAGGGGTGTTGTGTAATTTGTCAATCAGTGCGGGGATAACCCCAACGGTTGAGAGGAGTGACGGGAGGTGCTAAGAGTGTGAGGGGCCCTCGGGGAGCAGGGCCCGCAGCCCCTGTTGGCTGCACTGGAATGGCCGTTAGGGGACACATGGTGGCAGGGTCGATATTGGGGGCTGAACAGGTTTGGGGTGTAGAGGCTGCTGGACTGCAATCCTCTTCCACATCCATGGTCTTATCACCTTCTGTGGATAAGGTGGAGCTGACTGACTGTACAGAGACCGTGGGGTGAGAGGGGGGGATAGGACGGGCCTTGCATACCTTAGCATAGGCAGTGTAGTTATCCCCGCAGTTGGCACAGTGGGGGGGTGAGTTGTGGCAACAGATCACAATGGGTTTTTCATTGCCTCCTTTGGGGCAGTTAGGTTTCTGGCAGCGGTGGGCGGCCTTCGTATGATGAAGCGCACACAGGGGGTAGGAGGGGTACTTTTGTTTACAGCTGGGAGCAGCATGCCCGAAATGGTAGCAGTTAGTGCACGGGGTGTAGTGGTTGGCAGGCATCGCTATTTCCACTTTGAGGTGGCTGGAGTAGAGGAAGATTGCCGGAGTGTGAGAGGAAACGGCTCTGCGGTCAACAGAGACTACTACTGAAAGCGCTTCTTTGGTGGTTCGAGTAGCTCGGTCAGGGTTAAGCTACCTGACTGAGAGTATCTGAACCTCTTTCACAAAACTAATAGATGTCTTTAAATAGGGGAACAGTTGTTCGTCATCTTCGGGCATCTTATCGGTGGAGATGCTGTGTATGACAAGCTGTACAGTGGTTGGGACAAGGCAGAAAAGGAGCCTGGAGTTATCCCCGGTGGGGAAAGCTTGGTTAAGGTGGCGTCTGAGTCCCTCGAAGTAGGGGGCATAGGGCGAAGCGGGCGTGTGAGGGTCGGTGCAGGTGAGCGAGACTGCGCCTCACTCGTTGACCTTAGCGAAGAACCCCTTGGGCGAGAGGCAGTTGGAGTTAGTGGCGGCATTGGCAACGATGTCTGGGAGGGAGGGAGTGATATGTCCTGAGAGGGCATGGGGGCTGAGGAGGAGCGTGGTGCATAGAAGCATCTGGAGCCAAAGGGCAGGAGGCAGGTAAGAGTTCATAGCCTTGTCCTCATTGATCGCGACTTCTATTGCCTTTGTCTGATGAGGCTTAATGTTTCTGCCTCTCCCACCGGAGCCAGCCTCTCGAGCGTAGAATGGTTGGTGCTTGGGTTTGTAGTCGGGGTGTAGGGTGGCCTCTGTGATTCCCCCTTGTTGATGCCACTTCTTTTTTTTTTTTTTTTTTATCTCCCGTTTATATTTGTTTGCTAAGCCGGCAGCTATCTAGGTACAAAGTCACCTCAGCTCATCGCTATGTAGACAAAAAACCTCCAACTACAGTCCATCCTCCATCCCCCTCGCTAAAACCATCTGACCCTGCCCGACCAACCTAAACTACTTTGAATAGAGGTAGAAAGCGAAGGCCCGGTACTACTGGTAAAAACTACGAGAGAAAAAAAGGCCTAAAAACATCAAACCCATAACCTCCACAGACGTCAACCCCAAAGAAAAGCCCCAAAGCGACAGTGAGAAACCTATGAACCAAACAAAGAAAACTTCAAGCTCATCTAGAAATCCCCACCAAACGACAAAAAGGGCGGATAAACCAACCCACTCTAGCATACACAAGGGCCGTAAATGACCGGGGCATAAAGCCCAGCCGGAGAGTCGAGGCATGGACCAGCGGGAGATTCATGTAACTAAGCCAGCGCGGCGGAGACGTGTGGCGCCCGGAGCGAGACCCGGTGGTCACCGGAACCCGGACCAGAAAAGATGCATAACCCCTCCCCCTAAGGGGCGGAGTCAGAGGCGGAAGGCTGAAATCCCCTAGGAGCAAGACATAGTCAAGACCATCATAAGGGCACAGAGCCGAGGGAGGAGAGCAGTAGGGTGCCAGCCAAAGAAAGTGGTGTAGCTGTAACCGAGCAACAGGACAAAACCGGGCGGCGAGGAAGGAGGGGTAGACCCAACACCGAGAAGTACGAGGCAAAGGACCACCAAGGGATCACAGTTTTTCGACAATGCGACCGTACCGACCGTAGCGCTCAGGAGATAGTGCAATACCAGAGAGCAGAGCCACCGGGGCCACTACTTCACCGATAACCCAAAGCTGCGCTATGCCTAAGACGAGGCGAAGGGGTTGCCGACTGTGCAAATGCTAAGCGAGGGCAACGAAGCAAGTGCGGAGAAAGAGGGGGGAGAGCATGAAACCCCATAGACAAAGGCACCCAGATACCTAAGCCATCAGAAGGGAGTCAGAGGGAGGAGCGAGGAGACTGGAGCATCACCCTCCTAGGCAGCGAGGCCATCAGAAGAGGGGAGAGGGGGGGACCAACCCACGATGATTTCTCATGGTGTTGAGATTTCAATCGCCGGAGGTGTAGAGGAGATGGTTCGTGCCTTGTTGATGCCACTATACCCCTTTTATATATATTCATCAAGCCTATTGCTATAATATCTCTGCAATAGACTAAACAAACCTATATTCAGTGGTTGTAGGAGTTGTGTCTAGTTGGCAGGAAGGCAAAAGGGATTAATCTCAACATTCAGACTGTAGTCAAAGAATTTCCAATTATCATGTCATGTGTGTCCATCAAGTATTAGGAGCTGATAACTCCTACCAGCACTGTATAGTTATGCTAGTTAGCCCCAAAGAGTCTTTTATTTGAATTAATAAATACTTACCTTTCCTGTGTTTTAGTATTCAAAACCTCTTGCAATGGCAGAAGCCCTAGAGCCTCATTGCTCCACCCCTTCACCGATGAGCCAATAGTAGCCAAATTTCTTTTTCGCTTAGTGTCCTATCCGATATAGTGCACTTGATCTTTATTCATAATCATAGGTCTTAGTGCCCTTCCATCACCTGACACTGCCTCAATGACAGTAACTAATTCTCGTGATCCCTCTTCACTCAATCTCCCAACTCTGGGCCCTTTTGTACAAATGACTTTGCAATGCAAGGCCACCCCCATCATAAATCCCATTTGGTACATATTGTATATATTGGAAGGAGATATGTTATGGAATTTAACAAGACTTTGCAGCTGTAGGGATGATAATTAGTTGCTATTATGATCGGGGGTGGCTAGTAGGAAATATACCTTATTAAAATAATCCTTTAATACCACCGGGTTCAAGATACTTGCAAACGCCCATTAGTGATATAGCTGAGAACTTAACTTCAATGCTAACCCTGAGTGCCCACTGAGGAACCACAATCTCCAATACTTTCCTAAACACTGATTATTTTCCCTCTGGCCAATAATTGCCTCCGCCATCCCCTTTACCACCTCTAATCTTGAGGGGTGTCCCCACTCATCCAAGTGCTCACTTCAGCGAGCGATAGATTTTTCATCAAACTCAGTTACTACTTGGATCTTGTGATACCCAAACACCCGGGATTGCCTTCCCTTCAATCTCCCACTAAGGGTTGAGTAGCCAATACCATTCTTCTCTGCTGACATGCGAATAGAGGGCTCATTGCTAAGTCGGTAGTGCTTAATGGCTTCCTGCAGCCCCAGTTCCACCTCATCCTTTTTTCTTTGCTTAATCGCAGGCATGGCTGAAAGTTTGAAGTCCTTTTAAGATGATAAGCGATGTTGACACGCCTCCGAATAGTGGGCGGGGTAGGAGCTTGGACCACGCTTGGCGCTGAGCCAGATCCCTGTCATGAGCCGCTTCCCCGTAAATCACGTCATGGTATTCAGTGCATAAGACCCCCGGCCCATTGTCTAAACTCTACAACATCTGTGCACTTCCCAAGGAGAAACAAAGATCATAATAAAACTTAACTTACAGTACTGTCTTAACCATACCCGCAACAGAACTGGGGGCTATAAACCGGGATATTTGGCGGGTAAAAAAGTAAATCGCCGAAGCCAGGGCCACAAAAAATCACTACTATGATAAGTGACCTCTGTTCGTCACTCGCCCAGCTTCGGCGTAGGTAGAGCAGAGACTATCGCGATGTATTACATGCCAAGATCAATACGCACGGTTCGATTTGATATTCAAATTAGGTTTAGTTGTACTATGATACCACCCCCTTATTGGTTGCCATCTGGCGTACGTCAAGCCCTAGTTTACGACTGCATGGCGCGAGGAGCCGTTGAGTATCTAACCCCCAGCCCCACTTCGATTTTTTTTTCAACTTGCAGAAGTCAGTCAACAAGGCTTTTTGAAGTTCAAACCACGAGGGGTCCAATATCTGCATGCAAGCCACTGAATTGCCATGAGGATTAAACACTTCCCCGCTATCGCTTCTGGCTTATCTGAGATAACTTTAATAATATTGAGTTTATGTTGCCCCTGGCGCCATAATATAGTACCACACCACCGCAGCCAAGCCGGGGTTCCAACCTGGAACCAAAAATGATTACTCTTGCGCGAGCGGACCAACGAACCGTAGTAGTGCCCAACGCTAAGACCTTGCACCACCCCAGTTGCCTGTGTTCGTTGCCCCCGCCCCGCTCTAATCTGACTGCCGCGGAATAATCGAGAATGGCGCTTAGGGTAACCACAATTTCCCCCTTTAGATCAATGGGAAAAAATATAGCGAAAAGATTCTCTCCGGTCCTCAGGTGAATAAGGAGGAAAGTACAACAGGCCCTTACTAGGAGAGGTAACTCCAACTTCTCAGCGAGATTCTGGATTATTCCAGTTCTTACAATAATAATTACTTTTGAGCTTTAAGGGAGGATATCGTAATATTATACAAAAGCCAGACCAACCCGAGCACGGTATGAGCGAAAAAATTCCATATGTTAGAGGAGTGAGTCACCGGCTCACTCACCGTTCCACAAGACCTCAAGGCGTTTTCACTGCCACGTTTTCGGAGTTCGGGAGAGAGCTCTTGTTGCACTAGTATGATACTGTGGGGTATAGCCCAGGCAGTACCGCGATCATGGTTCGTAGAGGTAATCTGGAATAGCTTGCTAATGTTACACTATGTGACAAGCTCAATAGGGAAGAACATTTCGCTTCCGGTAAAGTCTAAAAAGTTGGCTCATGGGCTCCTGGGACACGGAGGGTGTTACACTGCCAGCTACCGTTGTCGGGTTTGTCCGGTTCCATGAACTGCAGGGGGTTGTTTGATAATCTAAAATGCATGCTGTGGGCTTAATTCGATGGCCTTATCTGCTATCTGGTGGGGTAGAGTCCCGTGGCCCCAAGGATAGAGAAGGATATCGTGAATCGCAAATTCTACTCTACTCAGTGGCCGTTGGCTAACAAAATTAGCTCCCTCAAACGGTTTTTTTTCCACCCCTTGTACCACAATGAGCGCTGTAGTTCGCAAGGTTCACTCCAAGTGTGGCACAAAATACGAGCGCTCTCTTTGCATCTCTCGCATCTACTTGCTAGGCGAGGTGATGCTTATATTGCGGACCCTCCCTTCTCCTGGGCCTCATCATTATCCCTGCTCTCCCCAGTATCAGTCCCAAAGGCCTCGATAGACCTCGATAGACTATCACCTTAACAGACGACATACGATGAAGAACTTAGTGCAACTATACCTCCTTGCAGCCCTCACGGTTGCCCCATCACTGGCGGCGGACATGAGCCCCCGCCCCCCATTCGACCGCGACTACCGGCCAATGGGCGATCCTAAACTAGGGTCCGAAAAACCCTACCCAGGGATTGTTCCTGCCATCGAAGTATCCGGACCTTGGAAACGGCAAACCAGGTGCCAGGATGATGGCTTCTACCTTTGCCAGAACGCGGGATGGTGCTGTCCTATCGGGTCTACTTGTTTAGAGGATGGCGGGCCCACTAAATGCCAGGGGCCACCCGAGTGCGAACCTAAGCATTTTATGTGCCCGAACGGCCCATGGTGCTGTGAGGACGGATATGAATGCATACCCGGGGGGAAGCTCTGTTCGAAGCCGTGCCCATTGATATATATCCGTTGTGGTAAAGGGTGCTGTGAACAAGGTTTCGCTTGCGGCCCAAACGAACTATGTTCGCGGATTACATACCCCATACCAACACCAACATCATTCCCAATACCATCATTCTCAGTACCATCATTCTCAATACCATCATTCTCAATACCATCATTCTCAATACCATCATTTTCAATACCATCATTCTCAATACCAGTTCCAACGACTTCTAGGGCAGCCATCTCAAGCACTACTCTCGTCGGCCCTTGCAATAATGTGTTGCAGAAAATACAAAACACGATAGTGCATTGGTGGCTGAGTAGACAATGTTCATGGCCGTCCTCTGACGTCTGGGAGACGTAAGCAGAACCACCTTAGCATTATCATGATCATCCACAGCAAACAAGTACTAGCATAGAGATACAAGCTAATAAACTACTCAAAATACGCTGCTGAAATGTTTACCATCTAGGCCTCGTATCCCCCACACGGCAAATGACAAATCGGCGATCGCCCGCACAGATGGGACGGACAAAAAAGTACATGGCAACCCATGCCAGACACTTAAAATAACCTTTTCTCCATCATTTGGTAATATTTAAGGATTCTGTAACTTTCTTCATGTTATCTACAGGTTTGCTAATAAAAGGACAAATTTTCGCTGATTCTCATAGACATTGCGCAATGAGAGAGGGCGGTGAAGATGGGCACTTTTGGTATAAAATGGGCATCGGGCGAATCTTTTTGCCCTAGTACTGTAGATGATGTGCTGCTGCATCCCCCACCGCAAAACTTATGGACTCACCTACCCTTTCCGAGAATGAATTTCAATGAGAGTCAATACACTTAACGAAATCAATCCAATAGAGGGCGAAAAGCCCATCATTGCAATCTCCAAAAGTGGTAATGCCATCGACAGTTACTAAAACATGTTGAATTGCTGCGAGATATCTATGACCGATGAGAAATGCGGCATTTCTGGAATGGCTGTCTCCCCTCAAGCCTCGCGAGGGTAAGCCGTAGGGATGGGCCAGGCGACTGGGGCAGGTGACTAGCTTCTCTTTACAAGCGAGTTGGCGGGGTAGAGTGAGAGTGGTGATGGCACCGTGAACCCTGTCCTATTTTGTTATCAGGATCCCGGCGTTGGAAGGACTCATCTTTGATATGGATGGCGACTACCCTTAAAAGATGTGAGTCAGGCTAAATAGTAGTAATCATAGCTCCCTTGTGATATATAGTGTTCCATACCATCCGGGGGGACGGTGGGGAAGCAGGGGAAGGCACGAGTGATGTCTCATGATGCTATAATTATTCTTTGGGAGGTGTGATTTCAACTTAGGCTAGTACCAGAGTTCCAAGCGCCAGGACTACAGTCCCCTACGGTGGATCCAGCCCTCCCCTTCCCAGGTGCACTCCATCTTAGCACCCCCAAAAAGACGGACAATGAGCCGTAGTCCGTCCCGTCCTACCCCGAAGTCGGGAGGACTGGACCGCTGGGAACACTGGAATATTCTATGTGGACTACTGTTGACGGAACCATCGAAAATGATCACACCCGGTTTTAAAGGTATCTTTGTTCCGGACATGTTACCTAGCAAACACTTTGGTAGCCGTAGCCATATAACTATTGGTGGTCAAGAGACAGCAATGCTGGAGATTCTGGTGTAGTAGGACCACATGGGGTTCCGCAGAGTGGTATTTTATGATATGGAAATGCAGCACCACGTACACGGCTTCAGGCGAGGAGGCAGGGATGTTTGTTACCTTCTCTTGGGATTAATCAGACTTCGCAGCCCTGCAATAATGTGTTGCAGAAAATACAAAACACGATAGTGCATTGGTGGCTGAGTAGACAATGCTCGTGGCCGTCCTCTGACGTCTGGGAGACGTAAGCAGAACCACCTTAGCATTATCATGATCATCCACAGCAAACAAGTACTAGCATAGAGATACAAGCTAATAAACTACTCAAAATACGCTGCTGAAATGTTTACCATCTAGGCCTCGTATCCCCCACACGGCAAATGACAAATCGGCGATCGCCCGCACAGATGGGACGGACAAGACTAAGTAAGTTATCGTGGGGCAGCTAGTGCCAGAGCAAGCACAATACCAAAGATAACACCAGTATACAAAGGAATTTTAATGGAGAAAAACTTTCTATACAGCACTCCGCGTTAGGAGTATTTCTTTGTAGTGATTGGTTTTCGTTACGGGAATCTGGCCTTGTTCTCTAGCTGACCGAGGCTGAGGAGGCGCTAAGTACGAGCGGGGTTGGTGCAAATTTACTCAAATGTCAGGAGTCCATACTTTCTCTAGGCGGGATGATCTAACAGCACCCGGAACTACTCGGGTACGGTACAGTCTTAACCGTACCCGAGACGAAACTAGGGGGCGATGAAAAGTGATATTTAGTGAGTAAAAAAGTAAACCTTCGAGGCCAAAGCCACAAAAATTACCAGTATAATAAGTGATCTCTGTTCCTCACTCGCCCAGCTTTGCCGTGGATGAGGTGGAAACTGTAGCGACGTATACTACATGCCAAGATCAATATGCATGGATCCGTTTGATATTCAAATTAGGTTTAGTTGTACTACCACCCCCCTTGTTCATCACCAGCTGGTTTTCGTCAAGCCCTAGTTTGCGAGTGTACCGTATGGCGCGAGGAGCCGTTTACATGTGTAGCCCCCCCCCTACACCATCTGGATTTTTTTATTGGCAGAAGGCAGTCAACTAGGCTTTTTTGAGGTTCAAACCACCACGAGGGAGTCGGAGGGACCGAATATCTACACGCAAGCTCCTCAAAATCCCAGGTTACACACTTCCCCGCTGTCTCTTCTAGCTTATCTAGGATAGCTTAAATACTGCAGCCTAACCGAAGTTCCAACCTGAAGCCACAAATTATAACCCCTGCTCAAGGGGGTCAACGAACACTGGGATCTGTAGTGGGGCCCAACGCCAAGATCTAGCACCCCCTTGTTGCTTGTGTCCTTTGTCCCGTCCCCACCCTGATCTCTGACTGCCATGCAAGAATTGAGAATTACGCCAGGATGTCCAGAATTTCCCTCTTTAGATCAAAGGGAGAAAACACTATGAAGATATTCTCTCTTCGGTCCTCAGTTAAAAATGAATAAAAAGTAAAATACAACGGACCTTTACCAGGAGAGGCAACTCCAACGTCCGAGATTCTCAATTATTCCAGCTCTTACGAACCTTGAACAAGGCCTGCAGAATTCATGTTTAGTAAGCTATTATGGGTACGGATATTACCATGGTATACGGTGCATAAGACCCCCGGCTTATTATCTATACAATGCTATGCAACATCTGCGCATTTCCCCTGAAGAGACGGAGGTCGTAGTAACATCTATACATGCCATCGCAAGACTATTAGATTTCCATTCACCCACCGTAACCTCCTATCTACCCACTTTAGCGACTGCGGGTAAATTACACCAACAGCGTCATCAAGTCCAAGGCTGAGCCCCACGATTGATACTCCCATGCTAGAATCCCGACAAGGCGTTCTCTTATCATAAATCAACTTAACACCCCTCGATTCCACGGTACCGCCACCACTCGTATCTGCACAATGGATCACTCTCATCCCATCCGCATGGTTGCAGGGATGGCAGATGATTCAAGCTTAAGCTCACAAAGCACTTACTCGAAGATTACAGTTGGGCATGCAAGAGATTTTATGACATTCCAGAGAGAGGTAAACATTGTGCAGTAATCTTGAGGTACTATTGGTTCAATTGTGCTGTAGGTGGATTTGTGACGTAATGATTGCCTCTGAGCTTCAAAGGAAGATATTATATTATATATAAAAGCAAACAACTCTCCACCCGGGCACGGGATGGCCGAAAAAATGACATATGTTGATAGAGTTACCGGCGCACTCGCCGTTCAGCAACCCTTCAAGGCGTTTTCACTGCCACGTTTTCGGAGTTCGGTGCAGCACCGTTGATGTACTCGTACTGCGGGGTACCCCACCGGCGGAGTACCGCGATCATGGTTCATAGAGGTAATCTGGGATAGCTTGCCAATGTTACACTATGTGACAAACTCAATAGGGAAGAATAGTCCGCTTCCAGCAAAGCCTAAATAGTTGGCTCAGTGAGCCCTGGAACACAGAAGGGTGTTACACTGCCGGCTACCGTTGTCGGTTTTGTCCGGCTCCATGAACTGCAGGGAGTTGCTTTATGACCTAAAATGCATACTATGACCTTAATTCGACAGCATTATCTGCTATCTGGTGAGGGAGGAGTCCCGGGGATCCCGAGAAGGATGTCGTGAATCTCAAATTATACTCTACTCAGTGGCTTTTGGTCAACAAAGAGAGCTCCCTGGGCCTGCTACCCCACTATTTACACCCCAATGGGCGCAAAATATAAGGACTCTCTTTGCATTCCTCATATCTACCTGCTATGTGAGGTGATACTTATATCGCGGACCCTCTTTTCTCCTAGCCCTCGCCTTTGTCCCTGCTGTCTTAATTGTCCGTCTCAATCACCCCTAATACACTATCGCTATAACAAACAAATTACGATGAAGAACTTGGCCCAACTATACCTCCTTGCAGCCCTCGCGGTTTCCCCATCACTCCTGGCGGGCATGAGCCCCTACCCCCCATTCAGCCGGGACCTCCAGCCAATGCGCGATCCCAAATTCTATGCAGAGATTATTCCTGCCACCAAAGCATCCGGGCTTGGGAAACGGCAAACTGAGTGCCGCACTGGCGAGTCCCTCTGCCCGAATGCAGGATGGTGCTGTCCTTCTGGGAACACCTGTGTGGGCGATACTACGAACCCCGGATGCCAACCACCACCCCGGTGCGGAGATGGGTATTTTATGTGCGCGAATATGGAGTACTGCTGTAGGGAGGGACATGAATGCTTACCCAACCATTTCTGTTCGGAGTTTTGCGGCTTGGGAGGGACCCAATGTGGTCCCGACGGGTGCTGTGAAGCAGGACACGTTTGCGACGAGAAAGCTTTGCTGTGTAACGTTACCGGTACCATAACCTTATCAATCATACCATCGACTTTTCAGTTCCCCACTCTTGACACTAGTTTCAACCCTATCATCTCGATTCCAACTATTTCTAAAACCGCCACCTCAAGCACTACTCCCGTCAGCTCTTCCACCACGATTCCAACGACTTCTAAGGCCGCCACCTCAAGCACTACTCTCGTGGACCCTGTCACAACAACTCCGACAAGACCAACATCCACCAATTCTGATCCAGAGCCCACATCGTCCTCTACGACTAAAGGCGAAAATTCTTCGAGCGGCACAGAGTCGGTAAATACAGGTTCTAGCTCTTCCACAATAGCACCAGCGAGCGGTAGCAATGCCCTAAAGCAAGCAGGATGGCTAGGAGGATTCGGGATTCTGTTTTTCTTTGTCTTCTTCCACATGTAAACATTAGCAGATTTCTCTCTTTCTCAGTTGAATAATGACGGTGGATGATGATGTTATGATATTATTATGAAGAATGTATGAAATGCTTGGATGGATGGATTGGGGGCTGCGGCAGGATTAGGTGAATAAGCTACATCTCGCTATGGTATACTTAAATAGTCTAATTGAACTTTTTCTTCCCATAAATTAGGCTTAGAAGGGTGGCCGCAGCCGGGGGGTTCGAAGCTCTCGGTGTGGCAATTAGCAGCAGTGCTGTGGGAGCTCTAGAGATCCACTGTCGTGGGAATCCGAATAATTGAACCTCCCGCATGGACGTTGGAGTTGCCTTTGCTGGTGGAATGGAACCCTTTTTTTCTTTTTTTGTCTCGAGCTTCCAGTAATCTTATTGCGCCCTCCCTTCCCAGCACGTGGCAAGCTAGGGCTGAGGGTCAGTTTTTGTCCTCCACCCGCCCCACTATCCGAGAGAGGGAATTTTGAATGTTTTACTAGCATAGTAAGTTACTATAGCGCGAGGTATTCTTAGGGTACATATTGCCAATGGAAATCTACAACTGCGCCCACATGACTCTCGTCTAAGATGCCTGGTTCAGGCTCGCCGGGTAACATGTGTGCCCTAACTGCCAAGCCTTCCAAGGGCAGTAACCCTAATCGTCATTCCTCGTGAGCTGTGATTGGCTGACGAAAATTTGGCCGACTGGACATTTGGGTATAAAAGGCCAGCTCTCCCCACACCTCTCTTTACTCCTCATCCCGGTGCAAGGGCAAGATCGATAGCGGTGAAGATTCGTCTGAGCTTCGATTTTTGCTAGTTGAAAACTACAACTATATTGACTGCTCCTAGTCTGCTTCGGTAGGCTAGGGAATTTTTGTCCTCAATAGCAGAGTCTTGTGTGCTCTTTGCTTTCATTTTTCTTTCGTTTATATCTAGGCCGTACAACTTATTGTAGGCGTGGGATTTACGAAAAGAAACCTGTAAACAAAGCCTTTTCAAGAGTAGGATTACACCAGTAAAGTCGATTTTGTTGGTGCAGCACTGGTGCTTGTACTGTATTGGCTGCCCACCGCTTTGTATGTGCTCGGGTACAGTACAAAGGTAAGCCGAGCACACTAATATTCAGGCGCTTGGCACTGCTTTCGCCGTCTTTGGTCCGGTAACTGTGCCCCTATGTTAATCGCGAAATTTCCACCGTCGCCCCTAACTCATCTCCCCCATCTCAACCGGTACTCTACAGTACCCCCATAAGGGCACTATACTAGCAAGATAGCTTCCCATAATTCGGATAAATGTAAGTAATGGTAAAGGTAAGCTAGGGAGACTGTAAACTACTTGAGTATTGGGCCTGCCTGTGGGGATACTGCCTGTAAACATAGGAGGTTATTGCAATTATGAGGGATCACTCAAATTTCCTAATTTGAGCAATGCTGTAAAATGATCTTCGTTCAATGGTAGAATCGCCGTTCATTCCTCTTCGCTATTTCCTGCGAGAGCAGAGGTTTAATATACTACAAGAATATCGTAGTCGCACGGGGCAAACTATCCTAGGGTGTGCTCATGAAGGAACTATCTCGGCATCCATATGCTGAAAGGATAGGATGAGGTCAACTATTACAAAATGCTATTATAGTTTCCACCCAAATATTCGACCCGTTTTGGAAGTGCACTCTACTATTGATTCCCCTCAAACATACATACGGTACTCCTAGACCATTGTTCCCTACCGGCTGGCGACTGTACCATAGGAGCTCCTGAGGTCTATTGTCTCCCACAGCCCTGTAATATCCAGATTCCGGGTCAAGGGCTCCTGTGAAGGATTAAGCTTTTCCCGACATGGTAAGGGATCAGCCCGCTGGACGTGTTAGATCTCGTTAACTGGTATTCGCAATTTTGTTAACCGGTTAAACCAAGCCTGGCGTGGTTTAATAGCTCGGGTGCCAATGATCTGTGAGCTCCTCGCCACAAACTCCCGTCTACAGCCTCCCATGGGGTCGTGACGAATATCGGCGCGATGAGCAGGGATTAGCGGTTGGGGTTTTTTTTGTTACATTACCCTACTTTGACTAATTCGATTTTTGCCTTCCAATAAGTAACCCTGCTCGTCACGACCCTCTCCTTAGCTCTTGATTCTCACTACGGAGACTGTCCACCGCAAGAGTTGTGAAAGACATTGAAGTCTAGGAAAATAGGCAAAGAACCATCATAATTGGTAGAAACCCAAAACCGTGGGTTGGGTAACAAGTCATAAAAACCTAGAGTGTAGTTGTAGCCTTAACAGAGCATGCTTGTAAGATGTCCAGGTTCTCCTGGCTGGGGACTTGTACCGTGATCATGGTTCATAAAGGTAGTCGGGGTAGAGTATCAATGTTGCATGTTGTAACCAGCTCAATAAGGAAAAACATTTCGCCTATGGTAAAGTCTAAACAGTTGACTCAGTGAGTCCCTAGAACCAGAGAGAGCGTGTTGTAATTCCGGTTACCGTTGCTATTTTATCCAGCTCCATGAACGGCAGGGGTTGCTTTATGATCTGAAATGCATACTGTGGCCTTAATTCGACAACCTTATCTGCTACCTGGTAAGGAAGGAGTCCCGGTGATCCCGAGGATAAAGAATGATATCGTGAATCTCAAACTCTACTCTAGTCGGTGGTCGTTGGCCAACAAAGAGAGCCCCCTCAGCCGGCTATCCCACCCCTTATGTCACAATAGGCACTATAGTTCGCAAGGTTCACTCCAAAATTGGGTACAAAATGTGGGGACTCTCCTTGCGTCTCTGACACCTACCTGCTAGGCGAGGTGATACTTATATCCCCGACCCCCCCTTCTCCTGGCCCTTGTCTTTATCCCTGCTTTCGCCATTGCCCGTCTCGAAGGCCACGACAGACCACGATAGACCACCCCCATAACAGACGACGTACGATGAAGAACTCAACCCAATTATACCTCCTTACACCCCTCACGGTTGGCCTATCACTCGCGGTTGACATAAACCCCCGCCCCCCATCTAACCGTGACTTCCACCCGATGGGGTATCTCAAACCCAGGTCCGAAAATTTCTACTATGAGATTGCTCTTGCCACCTACGCATCCGGGCTTAGGAAACGGCAAACTGGGTGTCCCGCTGGCCGTACTACCGGGGAATCTTGTGTGGAGGATATTGCGGCTCCCGACTGCTGCTCGTGTCCACCTGCGTATTATTTGTGCCCGAATAGCCAGGGCTGCTGTCCTAACGGAATTGAATGCATACCCGGGACGCGTAAATGTCGGAAGCCGTGCAACCCCGGATCGACCCGGTGTTTTGACGGGTGCTGCCCAGCAGGATACTCTTGCATTGCCCAAGATTGGCCCTGTGTGAAGACCAAGGGTACCACAACATTGGTTTCAAATACTTTTGAGGTTTCCACTCTTAGCACTAGTTTCAAACCTTTCATTACGATTCCAACGACTTCTATAGCGGCCACCTCAAGCACTACTTCTGTCAGATCTTCCACCACGATTCCAACGACTTCCAAGGCCGCAAAATCAAGCTCTATTCTCCTTAGCCCTTTCACAACAATTCCAATAAGCTCAACTTCCACCACCGGTAATTCAGAGCCTACATCACCCTTTACGACTGAAGACGAAAATTCTTCAAGCAGCACAGAGTCAGTAAATACAAGTCCTAGCTCTTCCACAACAGAGCCAACGAACGGTCGTAATGCCTCAAATGAAGGAAGATGGCTAGGAGGATTCGTGATTTTTTTTCTCTTTGTTTTCTTCTTCTACATGTGCTCGAGTAAACATTAGCAGCTTGCTCTTTCTCAGTTGGATAATGACGATGGATGATGGCGATATGATATTATAAGAATGTGTGAATAGGCTACATCTCGCCATAGTATACTTAAATAGCTTAATTGAAATGATTTCTTCTCATATATTAGACTGCCGAGTGAACTCAGATAATTGAGCCTCACGCTAGGGCGTTGGAGCTGCGTTTGCTAATTAACAGAATTGCAAATACAAGTTAACGAGATCTACCTCGAGCGGGCTGATCCCATGTCGAGAAAAGCCTAATCCTTCACAGGGACCCCTGGCTCAGAATCCGATATTACAGGGCTGTGGGAGATAGTGGACCTCAAGTGTTTGATGTTGGAAACTGTGGCTTCTCCAGATCCGGTTACCTGTGTAGCGTAGGGCATCCGCATAGGGTTGTTTAGCAGTCAGGAGAGCGCTTGGGAACGCACTCACACCCCATGTTTGTAGATAGCCAGCCACCCCAGACAAAACACCCCGAAAAGGAATAGCGTTTTCCATTGATTTTGTTAACATGCCCTACTAAGCCTATTTGTAGTTTAGACTGTGACTTCTGTTGAGACCCTATAACGTGACTTGTACCACAATTGGAGCTATACGATCTACCTGTCAGGCGAGGTGATACTTATATCGCTGACCCTCCCTTCTCCTCTCCCTCGCCTTTACCCCTGCTCTCGCCATCATCCAGTCTCAAAGGCCTCAATAGCCCCGATACACTACCACCATAACAGACACAGTATGATGGAGAACCTGGCTAAATTATCCCTCCTTGCAGCCCTCACCATTGGCCAATCACTGGCGGAGGATGTCACCCCCTACCCCCTGTGCAATCGCCACTACCAGCCAATGGGCGATCTCAAGCCCAGGTCCGAAACATTCAACTCAAAAGCGGTTACTGCCATTGAAGCGCCCGGACTTGCGAAACGGCAAACTTATTGCCCGGACATCTGGTTCCAGTGCCCAAACACAACGGGGTGCTGTTATCCCGGGTTCACTTGTATCGGGGAGGGTGAGAACGTCAGATGCCAATGGCCGCCAACTTCTGTCACCTGTGAACCCGGGTTTCATAAGTGCACAGATAAGGTGGGTTTTTGCTGTCCTAACGGAACTGAATGCATACCCGGGACGCTTAAATGTTGGAAGCCGTGCGACCCCGGATCGACCCAGTGTTTTGACGGGTGCTGTGAACCAGGATACACATGCAATAGCTCAAATAGGGTCTGTGTGAAGATCATGGGTCCCATATCAATATCAATCACAACATCGGCTCCGACAACCTCTAAGGTCCCCGCCTCAGACACTACTCTTGTCAACTCTTTCACTACGATTCCAACGCCCCCGAAGGCTACCACCTCAGGCACTACTCCGGTCAGACCTTTTACAACACCTCCGATAAGACCGGCGCCCACCAATTCTGATTCAGAGCCTACTTTACCCCCGACCACTGAAAACGAGAACAGCACAGAGTCCGTAAAGACAGGTCCTAGCCGTCTCACAACAGGGCTAGCAAACTGCACTTGCTGTGCCCTAAAGCTAGGAGGATGGCTACTCGGGATTTTGTTTTTCTTTGTTTTCTTCGACACGTAAACATTTGTAGCTTTCTCTCTTTCTCAGTCGAATAATGACGCTAGATGATGACTCTATGATATTATTACTATGAAGCATGTGGCTTCAAACTTTTATTACCAGTATGCTATCCAACACGTAGCAAAGTAGCTCTGAGGGAGTTGGTTTTCGCCGTACCCCCGCCCCCTCATCTAAGAGAGGGATTTCTGGACGTCTTGGTGCGAAGCTCAATTATCCGAGTTCTTCCAATTTCAGATAACCAAAACCCTCCCCCCCCCCCCCAATTATCCCCTGGCGTTCGTCACCGCTCCTGTGAACAATAACCACAATTTTTACTTCCCTGTGCCCTAGAAACCTGCTTGCAAAGTGGGGAAGTAGAATTCCAAACCGAAAAAAAAAGCTCCCAGACAAGATCGAGAAGGGAGGTAAATGATGTGGGAAAAGGGACGATAATTTCCTTTTTCGTTTATCTTCCGAACATCGCATCTGTAGCCGAAATCATCGGAGAACCTTCGACCTCAATTAAATGTTTCTTTGGATGAGCGTGAACACCTATTACTCGAGAAGTTGGCAATACCGCAAAAATCTCGCGTTTAATGAACTGGCTTGGACTAGGGCAGTTTACAATCTGCCAAATTTCTAAATTAATGATAAGTTAGGCCAAACATCTCGTCTCTTCCAAAAAATTCTCAAAAACTTAAGTTTTCTTGGTCTAGGTCAGTTCATTAAATGCGAGATTTTACGGTATCGTACCGTATTCCTCATTCTTTCACTTGTTCCTTCGCTGGTTCGCTTGCTTGTTCGCTCGTTCATTCGTTAGGCTGCAAGCGAACCGACAGCAACAACCCCACTATCGTTACCCCGCCATGCTCCCCGATTGCGCAATCGCACTTAACCAAGCTCGGATGATAACCGAGGCTGTGCTTCGGGCATCTGAGGCTCTGCAACTATCTTCTCACTCATTCGCTGTAGGATCTTACCGTTCGTGCCAAGTTGCTTCCAGTCATTTTGTGATTGCACAACCCCCACTGTAAATATTCGTGGAAATCCTACTCGCGTATTTCGCCACACACTCTTCTGACCTCTTAGCATGAAAACGAATTCCACCAGATTATGCAGTACCTGTAGTTAGTTTCACCCCAAGTATCGACCGACCTGTGAGCGAGCTTCTTAGTGAAGTAGGCTCCCCCCACGGAACAGAGCACATCCTACGAATTTTGTTTGGAATACCGTAAGAACTCGAATAATCGGACCATGTGCTAGGACGTTGGACTTGCCTCTCCTAGTAAGGTCTGGTGTTTTTTTCTTTTTCTTTTGTCTCGTGGGGGCAGATTTTTGGTGTGTTTTTCGCCCCTTTTCCAGAGGAGGAAATTTCGGACCACATAGCACATGGTCCGACTATTCGAGTTCTTACGGTATCCTATGAACCCCTTTTCTAGCTGGCTTCCGAGCGGGCCCAATACTTAAGATGACACCGGTAAGCCAAACAAAGGAGAGAAAAATATCTATACTCCATCCAAGAAGTATTTCCTGTATGGTGGAAATTAGCGTATGTTACGGGAATTTAGCTTTGTGCCCGGCTGGATGGGCTGTGGAGGGTTCTAGATGAGAGCTGAGTTGAGGTGAATTTGATGTGTGCACGAGTTTTCTGGGAAGAAATGGTTGGGCAGCTCTTTTGAATATTTAGCAACACCAATGAGAGAATGTGTTGCCTCATTCCCCCGCCCAAAGCCTATTAACTACCGGTGCCAGTACCACGACTAAATACCCCTACCTTTCTCCGGAACGAATTTCAACGAGAGGACCGACACCCCAGACAAATGGATCCGATAGCAGCTCAAAAGCCTTATTTCAATAACCAGCGACTAGCTTCTTCTCGCAAGCGAGTTTCCTCCGTAGAACACGAGTTTGTAAAAGCTTTCACCAACCGGAATAGGCTAGTGGGAATGCAGGGATAAGTCAATTTGCACTCTTGGCATGGGAATGGTTGGGGTATGCTTATGATAACAATAGTATTATAATAGATGGATAATAAAGCAATCCCCGCTTTTCGTTAAGTAAATAAGAAGCCCATCAACACCTTCAACAAACTACCTTACTCCTACTATCTTCTCGCCCATTACCAACCTTATCCACGATGAATCCATCACCGACCGGGAATGAAGGGTCAAGTCTCCTTGGTCCATGCCAGCCCGGGATGTTAAACACCCGTACTGACCATCGCATGACTAATACTAATTATGGTCACTCGAATTCAAACGTGGGGAATTTTTCCTACAGCTATAATAATACTATCAACATGGGAACAGAGGAAGAGTCTTTGAGGATTCAAGAGTGGTTATCTCCACTCCAACCCCATAAAAGGCATCGAGATGTGAGAGGCGGTCGGCTTGGGGGCGTTGGGGAATGGGTTCTCCGGAGAACCGAGTTCGAGTTATGGTGCAAGAGCCAGGACGAGACGGTGGATCGTACACTGCTGTGCTATGGGGGTCAAGGGGTTGGCAAGACCTATATAAGGTAAATTTGTATTCTCCAGAAACAATAGACGACGCTTACAGGCAATAAAATTAGTTCATTAGTTATAGACACCCTACGGAAACAAGCTCGGGAAGAGAATACGGCGGTTATATTTCTCTATTGCGATTACCAGGCCCAGAAGGACCAATCGGCTGTGAATATGATAGGGAGTCTAGTTCGACAGGCTACTTTGAGGGCACCGGTGATTCCGAGTGAGATTAAAAGTGCATTTGACGAGTCGAAGCGCGAAGGCGGGGATGGTCTACAGTTGCCAGATATGGTGAAATTATTCGTCCAGATAGCTGGCCACACTGAGGTAGTATATATTGCTGTCGACGCAGTGGACGAGATGCTTCCACAGCATCGATTCGAGTTCCTTCATGCGCTACGAGACATTCTTCGGGATGCTCCAAATGTGCGGCTATTTCTTACAGGGAGGCCATACATTTGCGCGGAAGTCGATAAGCATCTTACCAAGAAGGCCTATGCCATACACATTGTGGCCGATCAAGGAGATATCACGCGATACCTAAGCCACCAGATGAGCAATGACGAAGATCCAGGATTAATGACAGAGGATCTGAAAAATAATATAATGACAACAATGGTGGAAAAGGCTTCGGAAATGTGAGTAGGGGGAACTCGGTTGCAAATTTGAACCACTCATTGATATCGTGCTCAGGTTTCTACTCGTTGCCTTAAATATTGAGGCAATTTTGGGTGAGACTTCATTCGCGAGGAGAAAGCAGATGTTACGAAAGGTGGAGACGACGGGGGTGGGGCTCGACAGTGTATATGCCCAAACACTACAGCGAATAAGGGAGCAGAAGGGAGACCGATCACGACTTGGGATGGAAGTGCTGATGTGGGTATCCCACGCTGAGCGGCCCCTACGGATCGACGAACTCTGCCATGCGCTGGCAGTAGACGTACAGTCAACAGATCTAGACCCCGAGAACGTCCGACCGCAAGATACAGTGCTAGGGTCATGCTTAGGGCTTGCTGTGATTGACGCGGAGACATCCACAGTCCGACTGATCCACTACACACTCCAAGAATACCTCTCCCGCCATGGTATCTTTCCTAGCGCCCACAAAACGCTTGGCCAAGCATGCCTAGTTTATCTAAATTACGAACAGATCAAAGGGCTTCCGACCAATGATGTTTCGAACCTTGGAGACATGCCCTTTCTCGCATATTCTTCCTTGTATTGGGGAAATCACGCAAAAGTGGAGCTCTCAGATGGAGCGAGATCTCATGCGCTAGAGGTATTAAAGCGGGATGGCAATCACATATCAGCTACATTACTCGTCGAACACATAAGAAGCTCCCATTCTTGTCCACTTCCCCATCACCTATGGCCCAGTCTACACTATGCATCTTACGTTGGGATAGTCTCGATCGTGGCTAGTCTAACAGAGAGGGAAGGCTGCGATATCAATCAAAGTGATTGTATGGGATTTACAGCACTCATGTGGGCAGCTCAACAAGGGAATGAAGGAGTAGTGAGACAACTGCTTGCGTGGAACACTGTCAATCCCGACAAACCAAACAGAGAGGGTCGAACACCACTTTGCGGCGCCGCCGTCAAGGGGCATGATGGGGTGATGGAATTACTACTCGCACGAAATGATGTCGATCCGGACAAGCCAGACATAAATGGCAAAACCCCACTCTGGTGCGCTTCTTACCATGGACATGGGGGGGTTGTGAAACAACTACTCGCACGGAACGATGTCAATCCCGACAAACCAAGCAATGATGGCCCAACACCACTCTGGACCGCTTCTTATAATGGGCATGAGGGGGTGGTGAAACAACTACTCTCACGGAACGATGTCAATCCCGACAAGTCAGACAATCGTGGCCGATCACCACTCCAGATCGCCTCTATCCGCCAGCATGCTGGTATTGTAGCACTCCTCCAGCCTCTGGCATCCCCGGCCTCTCCTCGTTAGTCTCAACAAGCGATTTACCTGCACTCCCCTCAGCCCACGTCCGTGCATTATTTTCACAATAGATTCCAATATCCATACTCCTTATCAGCACAGCCATCCTACTCTCTTCGAGCCTCTTTACAGCCTTCTTATATATCCGCTGCTATCTTCTAGACACTCTCTTCTCCTTTTCCTTTCTCCCCCGTTTGCCTAATCTCCCAATCTCTAGACTCCGCTCCTCTCCGTGCTTGTCGTAGGAAAGCATTTTTAATTCCATATTGTACTATATCCATTTACTCTTTTCTAATCCTCTATGTTTAAGTTTTGGTAGATTGAGGTTTGTGTTGGGATGCTCTAGGTCATAGCTCGATATGGTGCTATTTAGGAAAGTGCTTATTCTTGTAAATTCTCATTCCTGTATAATATTATACTTCATTTTCCCATATCTGTTTCACTAGAATCTCAATCTCTCATACTCACCAACCGTAGCTAACCTCAGTGCATAAACATGAAAAAGAGAACATCAGGAAAATCATACCATCACTCCCCCGAGGGTGAGTTCGAGCTAGACTTGCCCTTTATATTAGCCCAAAACCTATCCATGTCCGCTGATCTCGGGGTATGATTTTAAGATTTATCTTTTTATCTAATTATATCATATATATATACATTTACCCCCCAATCTTGTATGTTGCACGGAAGGGCATATCGTGTAAGTTATGGAAAGGCACTTAACCTAGCAGCCAAGAGATAGACTTTATCCAGAATACGAAGGATATGCGCGACTAACTAACTCCAACTACCTCGGACCCAGGCTACTTTGGATCAATAGAGGGCAAAAATTGGGGAAATATGGTAAGTTAACATAGATCATTCTTTTGGCATATTCACTCCGTTTCACATATAGTTTCGCGACAAGTCCGAATATCATCTGCGGTATTATACCTTTTGTATTTTGATTTTTTTTTTTGCGTTCCTAAGAAAAAAAAAAAAGGTGATGCCAAAGCCTGAATCCCAGTCCCCTTTCGCCATTGTTTTTCCTTCTACCAGGTGCCCCCCCCCTCCCGGGAGACGGGACGGGCAAGTGTTTCATCATGATAACCACCATGCGCTTCCGAGGGGGTGAGCATTAGAATCAGTGTTCTAGTACTTTATTTGTGCTATTGCTTTTGTCATTTTCTTAGCTTGCGGAAGAAACTTAAACATAATTACTTAGCCCCAGCACTGTGCCGTTGGAAAATTTCCACTGTCAAAACAGTTTGAAAAGTCTCCGCAAATGGCAGGCTTCTGAGCCCTTTCGAGGGGCATAAGAAATCAAAAATGTACCCGTGGAGCTTGGTCTAAAGGCATTGCCGCTAGTCCAATCAATAGAATGGCCATACCGTAAGCAATATAGAGTAGTGTTCGAATAATACTGTACGTTACCGTACCTTACACGACCGATACCATACGATAATTTACGTAAATTACACTAGAGGGATAAACTACCGGAAAACGGCATCTCCACCTCTGTTCCATCGTATATGTTTACGTCAAGTTGAAGTAATCAACTCCCCACAAAGTATCGGCCAGGCTAGGCATTCTTGGCAAGATATGAGCGTCGAAAGATCCAAGATCATGATCTAAAGCTTTTTGACGGTCGGTAAACGGCGCCTAGTAAGTTTACCGTACCTTACCGTTCGAACCCTAATTTAGAGCGAGTGATAGGTGGTGAAGCCCGTTGATAGAGAAATCCAGTTAGTTCTCTCGAACAAGAATATTCTAGTGTATAGAGATTAACGAGCAGTGATAGTGATGGCAACAAAGCGAAATCAGGGTGGAAGAGACACACGGTAAATGGGGCTCGTGATTCAAGGAAACCGCAACTGTCGGTAGGCCGTGTAAAGACCACTGGGGTTTAAGCATTGTACCGTAGTCTGATCCAGGTATATGGGCCAAGGTGTCAGGTCATGAATGCACCTCTAGGCCTCTTAACCCGTGGCCAGATTTGTAGGGTCTTGGGTTTAGCTTGTTGGCCCAGGTACTATAATATTATGATTGAATAATCTAGGATAGATTGTGTTCGGCGGTGGATTTTGTTGGAAGTCTTTGATGCTGCTCGGCATTCTCAGCTGGTGGTTGGTTTATTGTTCGGACAAAGGGTTCGGGCAACAGGTTTCAGACAGGTGCTGGAGATAGATGTAGCGCCCTAAGCGATATGGTACGTACGGTACCTGCTTCGCCGTTTTGTGGTCATCCATATTTCCGTTAAAATATCAACCTTACACTTGGTGAAGCTGTCATAAGTTAAGGATTTAAGACAGTACGATAGTCCGTAAAAACTGTGGAGCTGAAGTTGCTATGCAGGGATGGGTAGGGAATTTATTTCCTTGGCACAGAAAAGACTGACTTGGGCGACTGTGTTCTACGGAGCGGAAGGGGCTAATAGACTACTCGAGCATCAGCACCATACCGCGAGAGGTTTCCCAAGCGAGCCTCTATTTTTTACTGGAATCATGGGTTCTAAGAGAGAGTTGGCTGAAAGATTCGAGGAGTCTGGCATGGTGGTGGTGATTGGCGCTTTCTGTGCTTTATTTCGGTTGTGAAGATTTTTCTGTGTCGATAGTTGCACTACGGCAAAACTCATGCACTTTTGTCCTCCGGTGTATGATACCCAGCGCAGTGAGCTGTCATAAGCTAGTTTTTACAATCCTTCCCACATGGGAGTGGGGAAGCGGGGATGCAAAAGCTTGAGAATTTCTGTCTTTACCATGGGAACGATTGGCTGGGGGTTTCATGCGAAACATTATGCTTACTTTGGAAAAATCTTGAAGCGAATGAGGGTCCCATTCACAACAGCGATAAGCTCCACGACTCTTCTCCTGGTAGGGCGAAACACGGAAAAAATGCCGAATGAGCCCCACAGCCCATGTAAGCGACGCTTACAGTACTATAGAAGCAAAAAATGCTTCATCTCACGAGAGTAAGCAAATCCAGTAGAGTAATATATGGTTCGGTTATTTGCGATTCTACAATACAGCAGTCGCATCACGTGCGAAGGGAAGGGGGCGGGCTGAAAGAAGGTGGGCAAGCAGGCCGGTTATTTGTTCTACACAAGCACGGATTAAAAGTATAGGAATAAAAATTCAGGGGAGTTTCTAGGGGTAATCGCGAGAACTAGGAATCTCCTCGGCAGAGCAGCGATCAGGGAGACCCTTTCATTTGTTTGGTGGCCCCTGTCGTAAGCTCTCCTTTAACTGAAGTGAATTGATGATGTTTGCTCCGTAAGGCTAGTTTATAGGCTAAGCGAACCGTAGCAAATACTCAAAAATCGACAGTAGGCCAGAGTGATTCATGCGCCCTACATTTCCCGTTGCAGTGATTAATGGCTCTCGGCTCGTCCTAAGGTATTCCAATAGCAAATGGTGAAAAGGGCACTGCTGGTAATTGGCCGATTATCAATACTCGTGACTTTACTAATTAAGCGACAGTCTGGAGTGCACTGAACCGCGCACATCCCATCGGCTGTATTTGTCCATTTTGAGTTCCCCAGAATATTCCGAGATTAGGAATAGTTCAAGGGTCTCAATGGTGGAGATGCTTTCTACTGGTCAGGTCACGGCAAGAGCTCCGGGATCATACTACCTTTGGTAAAGAGCTGAGACTAGCCTATGCCATTAACCACGCTAAAAAGCTGCGAAATCTACACTCATTAGGGGATAGCGAGTTTGCGCGAGCACCCTCTAACCACGTTCGAAAGGGTAAGCTTCCTCAATTCGGGTCACGACTCACGAGCGCCCGTGCCAGGCAACTTAGAGAGCCAATGAGAAAGCCCGAGGATGAAAGAGCCCCCTGCAATACAATGCCTGTATCGTGCTCGATCAAGCAAAGGTACAGTGCCCTGACAAAAGTCATCGTTGGTGTTCACTTTTACACCAAAAACGATGTTTTTCAGCACACTAGAACTCAGCAGCCTGCTGGGCAAGTAAATTAATTCTTGGTAAAATAGTGGTCCTGGGTATTATGATTGTTATATTGCAGTATTGTGGCATATGGAGAGATATTGGATGAACTATAGCTATATGAAATTGGCAATTTTTAGAATATGTATCTTTTTCTATGGGAGTACAGTACATACTAATTCTTGGCGGTTTTCCTCTAGCTTGAGGATGGGGCCCACCAATTGATGAGTGCTGCACATAGAACAAAGGAATTTACTATAAAAGTAGGAATTTCAGATTCACTAGATCTTTAGCTATCTATCCATATTTCCCCTGTGTTAATTGATTAAGAGGTGGGGGTGGAAATCGGGTTTTCGAAGTCTAAGGATTTCGTTTGCTTTAGTGTGTTTTTAGTAGTACTTGGGGCCACCAACGATGACTTTTGTCCAAGAACTATATTAATGATAAGCGAGTTTGTAAAAGCTTTCCCCAACCGGAATATGCTGGTGGGAATGCAGAGATAAGGAAATTTGCCCTCCATGCATGGGAATGGTTGGGTGTGGCATAATTATGAAACAATAGTATTATTGGGATAATAAAGCAATCCCCGCTTTTCCTTCGGTGCTCGAGTAAATGAGGGGCCCATCATTACCTTCGACAAACTACCCTACTGCTATACTATCTTCTCACCCATTATCAACCTTTTTGCAATGAATCCATCACTAGCCGAGAACGAAGGATCAAGTCTCCTCAGTCCACAGCGGCAATGGATGTTGAACACCCGTATCAACAATCGCATGACTAATATTAGTTATGGTCACTCAAATTCGAACGTGGGGAATGTGTCAAACACCATTAATAACACCATCAATGTGAGAATGGAGGAAGAGTCTTTGCGAATCAAAGAATGGTTATCTCCACCCCAACCCCATAAAAGGCATCGGGATGTGAGACACGGTCGGCTTAAAGGCGTTGGGGAATGGGTTCTACGGAGAACAGAGTTCGAATCATGGCGCAAGAGCCAGGGCGAGTCGGTGGATCGTACACTGCTCTGCTATGGCGGTCAAGGGGTTGGAAAGACCTATATAAGGTAAAAGATTACCCTGCAAAAATAATACAGGATGCTTACAAGTAATAAAATCAGTTCATTAGTAATAGATACCTTGCGGAAGCAAACTCGGAAACAGAATATTGCGGTTATATTTCTCTATTGCGACTATCAGGCCCAGAAAGACCAATCAGCGGTGAATATGATAGGGAGTCTGGTTCGACAGGTTGCTTTGAGAGCACCGGTGATTCCGAGTGAGATTAAAAGTGCGTTTGAGGAGTCGAAGCAGGAAGATGGCGATAGTCTTGGGTTGCGGGAAATGGTGAAATTATTCGTCAAGGTAGCCGGCCACGCTGAGGTAGTATATATTGCTATCGACGCAGTAGACGAGGCACTTCCGCAGCATCGATCCGAGTTCCTTCACGCTCTACGGCAGATTATCCAGGATTGTCCAAATGTGCGGCTATTCCTTACAGGGAGGCCATACATTCGCGCCGAACTCGATAGGCAATTCATCAACAAGGCCAATGCCATACACATTATGGCCGATCAAGGAGATATCACTCTATACCTAAGCGAGAAAATGAACCATGATGAACACCCAGGCCTGATGACAGAGGATCTGAGAAATAATATCATGACAACAATGGTGGAAAAGGCTTCAGAGATGTGAGTAGGGGAAACTAGGTTGCAAATTTGGATCATTCGTTGACATTGTGCTCAGGTTTCTACTCGTTGCTTTAAATATTGAGGCAATCTTGGGCGAGACCTCGTTAGCAAGGAGAAAGCAGATGTTGCGAAAGGTAGCGACGACGGGTGTGGGCCTCGACACTGTATAGGCCCAAACACTAGAGCGGATCAGGGAGCAGAAAGGAGACCGATCACGACTTGGGATGGAAGTGCTGATGTGGGTATCCTACGCTGAGCGGCCCCTACGGATTGACGAACTTCGCCATGCGCTGGCAGTAGACAGACAGTCAACAGATCTGGACCCCGAGAATATCCGGCCTCAAGATACAGTGCTAGGGTCATGCTTAGGGCTTGCTGTGATTGACGCGGAGACATCCACAGTCCGACTGATCCACTACACACTTCAAGAATACCTCTCCTGCAATGCGATCTTTCCCGATGCTCACAAAACACTCGGCCAGGCATGCCTAGCCTATCTAAATTACGAACATGTCAAGGGGCTCCCGGCCAACGATATTTCGAACCTTGGAAACATGCCCTTTCTCACATATTCTTCTTTGCATTGGGGAAGCCATGCAAAAGTGGAACTCTCAGATAGTGCGACAATTTTAGCGCAAGAGCTATTAAATCGGGCTAGCAACCACATATCAGCTACCTTGCTTGTCGAACAAATAGTCAGCTCCCATTCATGTTCATTTCCCCATCACCTATGGCCAAGTCTACACTGTGCATCGTACTTTGGGATTGTTGAAGTCGTGGCTGGTTTGATAGAGAGGGAAGGCTGCGATATCAATCAAAGTGATTGTATGGGATTTACAGCACTCATATGGGCTGCCCAAAGAGGGAATGAAGGAGTAGTGAGACAACTGCTCGCATTGGGCAAAGTCAATCACGACAAGCCCAACCCCAAGGGTCAAACGCCAATTTGGAGCGCAGCCAAGAAGGGGTATGAGCGGGTGAAACTACTTCTCGCGCGGAACAAAGTCAATCCCGACAAGCCGGGCATCGATGGGCAAACACCACTGTTTTGCGCTTCTTACAATGGGCATGAGGGGGTGGTGAAACTACTGCTCTCACTCAATGATGTCAATCCTAACAAGCAAAGCAACGATGGTCGAACACCGCTCCGGGCCGCTTCTTACAATGGGCATGAGGGGGTGGTGAAACTACTGCTCGCACGGAACGATGTCAATCCCGACAAGCCGGGTAAAGACGGCCGAACCCCACTCTGGAGTGCTTCTTATCACGGGCATGACGGGGTGGCAAAACTACTGCTCGCACGGAACGATGTCAATCCCCACGCGCTAGACAAAGACAGTGAAACCCCACTCTGGACTTCTTGTTTCAATGGGCATGAGGCGGTGGTGAAACTACTGCTCGCACGGAACGATGTCAATCCCGACAAACCAAACAACGAGGGCCGAACACCACTCTGGAATGCTTCTTATAATGGGCATGAGGGGGTGGTGAAACTACTTCTCCTACGGAGCGATGTCAATCCCGACAAACCAAACAACGATCGTCAGACACCGCTCTGGGTCGCTTCTTATAATGGGCATGAGGGGGTGGTGAAACTACTGCTCGCACGGAACGATGTCAATCGCAACGAGTCAGACAATCGTGGCCGATCACCACTCCAGATCGCCTCTATCCGCCAGCATGCTGGTATTGTAGCACTCCTCCAGCCTCTGGCATCCCCGGCCTCTCCTCGTTAGTCTCAACAAGCGATTTACCTGCACTCCCCCCAGCCCACGTCCGTGCATTATTTTCACAATAGTTTCCAATATCCATACTCCTTATCAGCACAGCCTTCCTACTCTCTCTGAGCCTCTTTTTTTTTTTTTTTGTATCATGCGTTCATTGTTTTAAGGTACAAAAAGCTTCATGTAGCGGTAAGCTATGGAAAAAACAAAACCGATAAATCAAAAACAAACAACAAAAGAAACCATTTCCCACTCCTTATCGGTACTAAGTAAAAAAGCCAAAAACCGTCGGCCTCATCTGTCAAAAACATAACTAATATAGGGAAATCCACCACACAAAGCAAAACATTTATCTAGCGAAAAATTCTTACAGTCATGGCGATCATAGGGGGAGGGGAGAGAGGAGGGGGGCGACATGTTAGTGCAGGTTGCAGGGGGGGTGAGCATAGGGGATGAGGAGAGAGAAGGTAGGGGGGACCCGTCCGTTGGGAAACCAGTTTTGGTATTTAGTATATAGAGGCGAAGCGCTGAGAGGGAGTCAAGTTGGTTCCAGCTTGGGCTCTCGGGTGAGAGGCTGTCAGCTGCTATTAGGAAGCGGTGTCTGGCGTCAGCCCTGGCTGGGCAGTGGAGAATGGCGTGTTCGAAGGTCTCGGAGGCTTCTTGATACTGTGGGCAGGTGGTTAGGTGGTCCGGGTCGTCGCGCCAGGTGGGGTGGGCTTGCAAGTAGCTTTTTCCAGAGCACATCTGGTGGATCTGGCTGGCAGTGAATTTGTCTAGGCCTATGAAGAGGTGGGGGTTTAGGGAGGCCGGGTATGGGTAGCTAGGGGGAGCTGGCGAGTAGGACTCCCAGTCTTCAAGGAGAAGGGCACAGGCTCTGTTTTTGAGAATGGCGTAGGTACGGGCCATGAGGGCAAGAGGGGGTATATCTTCACTAGCCAAGGGGGCCGTCTTGAAAAGGAGGGGGAAGCGGGAGAGCCCATGTGCCAGTGAAAAGGCGATGTGGGCTATGCCGTCGATGGGAAGGTGCCTGCGGAGTGGGGGGACGAGAACTGGGGTTTTCCAGTTCAGGGGGAGGTAAACAGAAGTGAGACCAACTGTGAGTGGCCTGGAGATGTCGGGGGCCCTGTGAACGGACAGCGAGGGGAAGGAGAGTGGGAGCTGAGCAGTCGTGGGGTTCTGTGTAGGAGGTGAGTAGCAGACTCTGAGCATCACAATATTTCTCTTATGGCGGCAGTAGGGGGCCAGCAGGGGGAGGCAGGATTCCCTACCCAATATGGGCATAGGAGTGGCGAAGAAGCAGTTCGTAGTCCATCTCTGAACTTTGTACCAGAAAGAGTCTATACAGTTTGTTGAGCATGTGTTTGGGGTAAAGAGGTCGGTCCCATATATGAGGAGTGAAAGGAGAAGACTCATGATGAGTCTATGGGAGAGGAATGGGCAAACACCCATGCCAAGGGAGACGACCCTTTTTAGAAAGGCGAACGCAGCCTTGGCCAGCGCCAGTCACCTTTCAAAGTGGTAGATGGAGTTAAGGGGCGGGGAGAACTAGTAGCCGAGCCACCTGACAACCTGGGAGGGTTGGAAAATCTGGTCGTTTAGGATAATAGGTTGTGTGGATTGCGGAGAGTGTCTCTAGCTTGGGTTGCGGCAATAGATTAGCTCCGTTTTTGGGATTGAGAAGGAAACCCCCAGGGCGGAAGCCTTTCCTGAGAGGGATGCAAAAAGGCCTTGAAGGCAGCAGATGTTAGAGCGATAGGATGGGGAGGAGACCGTGAGGGCAAAGTCATCAACGTAGGACAACATGAGGCCTTTCTTGATGGCTATGTGAAGGGGTGCAACGTAGATTAGGAAAAGCAAAGGGGAGATGGAGGAGCCCTGTGGGGTTCCAACTGTGACAGAGGCGGGGGCCCTGGGGGACCCCTGGTAGATCAGAGTGCATTTGCGCTCAGATAGGAATAAAGAGACCCAGTCGACCATATACGCGGGGGTCTGTTTCTTCAGGAGCAGCTTGCAGAAGGTGGGGGCGTCAACATTGTCAAAGCCTGCTTTGATGTCGAGGAAGAGAGAAGATACTTTGCGGTGGGTACATTGGAGGGTTTTGATTTCATATACGAGGGTGGCGCAGGTGTCGAAGGTTCTGAGACTGGGGACCGACCCGTACTGGTTGGGGTGGAGCAGGCCTGATAACCTGGCGAGCAAGAAGAGGTGGACCGCCATGACCCTTTCCAGGATCTTGGAGATGGTTTTGAGGAGCACTATGATACGGAAAGAGGCTGGGGAGTCATAAGATGCTTTTCCAGGTTTGTCAAGCACGATACCATTAGCCTCTTTGAGTGAGGGGGGATGATAGCCGAAAGTGAGGTGAGGGCCTAGCAGATCTGGGAGGATGGAGGGGTATGTCTTATGGATCTTTTTCCAGACTGAGTAGAAGATTTCGTCAGGGCCGAGGGCAGAAGAGGGGGAGGATTTGGCCAGTGCCTGGGATATTTCTTCCTTACTGAGAAGGGGGCTATTTGGCAGGAGGGAGAGCCTCCCTCTCTTCGGGAGTTCAGCTTTCGGGAGAAAGAAGTGGGCTAGTAGGACATTATTGATCGAGACTGGGTCATGTGCGTCAGGTAAAGAGGGAAAATAGGCGGCCTAGCGCAGGGCCACAAGTTTCTTGACTGTCTAGATGTTGTTGAGGGTGGTTTTCGCTAGAAAATCTGCCCAGTAGGATGCTTTGGCCCGCTTGATGGCTTTAAAGTACCCATTTCTGGAGTGTCTAGCGGTTTCTAATGCATGTAGTGTGCAGAGGTTCTTGGCCTTCCTTGATGCCTTGTTGTATTCTTTGTGAAGGGCGGTGAGTAGCGGGGTCCACTAGGATTTGGACCTGGCGGAGGGGCGGGAGGAGGACGTGGCCAGTTTGAGGATGGCGGTGAGATAGGAGAGAGAAGTGGTGAACCAAAGATCAAGCTGCTGGGGGGATGAATGGGAAGGAGTGGGAGGGACATAGAAGGCCTTGAGCTGTTCCTCAATGCCCTGCCAGTCTAGCTCGTCCCATTTAAGTTGGGGCGCGGGGGGTCGTTGGTAGGGGGGAGCCAGGGTAATGGTAATAGGAACGTGGTCCGAGCCGGTGGCGGGGAGGAAGGAGGCATCCCAAGTTAGTGAGATAGGGGTCATGGGAGGGTTGGCGAAGGCCAGGTCAATGACACTGGGCCTATGTGGTCTGGACAGGGGAAACTGTATGTAGATACCCGGAGTATTGATGCAAGTGAAACCAAGGCTATTGGCCCTATCGAAATAAGGGTCGGCAGCCTTAGCTTCCTGAGAGGAGGGAACGTGAAGGGGGTCCATGACAGGACTGTGGATGTTGAAATCGCCTACCACCAGGTAGGGCACGTCAAGAGTAACCAAGATCCTTTCTGGAGGGACAGTGTAGGGATGGGGGTGTCTGGAGTGCGAGTAAATATTCGCCAGGCAAAAGCGAGGGTGATTGGTGTTAAAACAACCAGAGGGGGTGTAAATATCAAGATGCATGTAGTCGTCCACGTCCGGCGCGAACTCAGGAAGAATGGTGTTGTTTTTCAAAAACTCCAAGGAAACATAAGTGGCCACTTTGAGGAGTGGCAAGGGGGGGGCAAAGGACTTGAAACCAGTAAAGGTGGGTAGGAAGCCCTTAGAGGAAGAGGGATCTTGTAAAAATACAAACTGGGGCAGATGACGTGTCTTAAATGACGAAAAGAGGGAGAGGAATACATCCCAGCTTCCCAGGCTGTTGTGTTGAACGAGTTTAACAGAAGGTGGAGTGGCCAGCCCGCCAGTTGGATTGTGTGGTTCATTAATCATTGCGGGGACGACCCCAGCGGTTGACAGGAGTGACGGGGAGCGCGAGGGGCCCTGTGGGGGCAGGGCCCGGGACGCCTGTTAGCTGTGCCGGAATGGCGGTTAGGGGGCGGGGGGTGGCAGGGTCGACAGCAGGGGCTGAGTGGGTCTGGGGAGTAGAGGGTGCGGGGCCGCCATCCTCTTCCACATCCATGGTACTCTCTCCGAGCCTCTTTACAGCCTTCTTATATATCCGCCGCTATCTTCTAGAAACTCTCCTCTCCTTTTCCTTTCTCCCCGTTTGCCTAATCTCCAATCTTTAGACTCCGCTCCTGTCCGTGCTTGTCGCAGGAAAGCATTTTTAATTCTATATTGTACTATATCCATTTCCTCTTTGCTAATCCTCTATATTTAAGTTTTGGTAGATTGAGGTGCGTGTTGGGATGCTCTGGGTCATGGCTCGATATGGTGCTGTTTGGAAAAGTGCTTATTCTTATAAATTCTCATTCCTCTATAATAATATTATAAGTTATTTTCCCATAGTTGTTTCACTAGAATCTCAATCTCTCATACTCACTAACCCTGGCTAACCTCAGTGCATAAACATGAAAAAGAGAACAGCAGGAAAATCATACCAGCACTCCCGCGAGGGTGAGTTCCAACTGGACTTGCCCTTCATATCGGCCCCAAAACCTGTCCAGGTCTGCTGATCTCGGAGCATGGTTTTAAGATTTATCTTTTTATCTATATCACGTATATATACATTTACCCCCCAATCTGGTAATGTTGCATGGAAGGAGATATCGTGTATAGAATGGCACTTAACTTAGCAGCCAAGAGACAGATTTTATCCAGAATACGAAGGATATGCGCGACTAACTCCAACTACCTCGGACCTAGGCTACTTTGGATCAATAGAGGGGCAAAAATTGGGAAATATGGTGAGCTAACTTAGATCATTCTTTTTGGCGTATTCACTGCGTTTCACATATTGTTTCGTGATAAGTCCCAATATCATCTGCGGTGTTAAAGTTATACCTTTTCTATTTTGATTTTTTTTTACCTTCCTAAAAAAAAACGGTGATGCCAAAGCCTCAATCCCAGTCCCCTTTCGCCATTGATTTTCCTTCTGCTAGGTGCCCTCCCCCCTTCCGGGAGAGGGGACGGGGAAGTCTTTCATCATGATAACCCCCATACGCTTCCAGAATCAGTGTCTAGTACTTGTATTATTTGTGCTATTGTTTTTTTCATTTTCTCAGCTTGCGGAAGAAACTTAAATAAAGCTAAATAATTGGCCCCGGTGCTACGCCGTTGAAACTTCTCCACCCTAGATAGAGGGCGAAAGAACTCAGCAAAAGATGCTTCTCAGCCATTTCGGAAAGTATAAAAAACCAAAACTTACCCCAGGAGTTGGCTCTCACGGCATTGCAGTTGGTCCAATCAATAGAGTTGCCATTGTGTAAACACTGTAAAGCGAGTGCTAGGTTGTGAAGCTAGGTGATAAAGGAATCTAGTTAGTCCTCTCGAACAACAATATCCCGGTATTCATTGAATGACGAGCAGTGGTGGTGGTGGTGGCAACAGAGTGGGATAAGGGCAGAAGTGATACATGGTACAGGAGGCTGGTAATTTAGGGAAGCCCGAACCGTCGGTGGGTTGTGTAAGGACCACTAGATTTTATGCACTATACCATAGTCTGATCCAGATGTGTTGGCCAAGTGGTTTGGTCGCGAATGCAGTTCTCAGCCCCTTAATCCGCGGAAACATTTGTAGCGTCTTAGGCTTAGCTGTCTGTATAATAGCCCAGGATAGGTTGGGTTCGGTGGTGGATTTTCTTTTTGGAAGCCTTTGATGCTGTTCGGCATGCTCCAGCGGTAGCTGGTTTATTGTTCTGGCGAAGAGTCCGATGGATTGGGGTTAGAGGATGTCTATAAACGGATAAAGGCGCAGGGTGGGGATAAATCGAGACTAGGAATGAGGGCTCTAATGTGGATTAGTATGCGGAACGGCCGTTGAGGGCAGACGAACTCTGCCCTGCCCTCGCAATCGAGTTAGGCTCCACCGATTTCAATGCCGGTAACATCCCTTCAATAACGATATTAGTGAGCTGCTGTCAAGGGGTTATTAGTGTGGATAAGGACGCATTCAGGCCAAAAGTGCGACTGATCCATTTTACTCTGCGAGAGTATCTTTCCCCCCATCCTGATATTTTCAGTAGACCTCACTCTGCAATGGCGGAGATCTGCTTGACATATCTGAATTCCCAACAGGTTAAGGCCCTTCCAGCCGATCCTTTTGCCAAGTCCTACCTCCAGATCCATGCCTTCCTCCGCCCACCACCTGCACATTTCCCATATTCTACCACACCTTCCTAATTACCGAGAGGTTTTTCAGAGCCGAATAACCTCCCACGGCTAACCTAAGGGCCTATTTACCTATAGAAGGCCGCCTAGCAGCACGAGGCGGCGCCGATTGTCAAAGACGGTACAAAATTAGGTAAACACGTTTGCACCGTACAACTACCGGGTGGAATGTCTTGGCACCCCCCCCATTTTACACCAAAAGTATCCCACTTCACAAACTTAATAATGTTATATTATGGAGTAAACAATGATGGTAATTATTATGGATAGTAGGAAATTCCATGAAATTTGATTATATGGCCTTTTTGTGCTCTTATGTTACATTAGTTAACAGCTATTGTAGGTATTCCATAGCTGATATTATATAGATGTATCTTTTGTATGGGGCTCACATACAAAATTGCAAGTACCACTTGCCCAACTGCTAAATGCACCACCACCATCCTTGACAGAATTTTTTCAAAACAAAAAAATTGTGACAAGGCAAATTTTCATGGACTCTCCACTCTGGTTTAATTACCTGTATATTTTTGTTTGCATTAGAAGGGCTTGATAAATGCCTATAAAGTAAGATACTTTTGGTGCAAAATGGGGGGGGGTGCCAAGACCTTCCACCCGGTGGTTGTACATTGGGAAATTATGCCGGTTGGCAAGGCACCGCCTAGTTTTATCACCCAATTTTTAAAACTGGACGGTTAGGTAAACGGGCTCTAAGCCGTAATTCAAAGAGTTGTTAAACGCACCGATGAAGGGCCCTCCCTCAGAACCTATGATAGTTTGTAGTCCAAGATTTATCACGAACTAAATTAAGGATAAATAACTGAGTAAATCTCTAGTGAATCCAGAAAGAAATTACTACAGTATAATACTGTAAACAAGGCTCCGAGTCGACTCTACTGGTACCCTAAAATATAAGCAAGACAATAAATTCATTATCCTCATTAGTATCCTACCATCCACCAGCTTGGATAATACTTTTTGTCGTGGTAAATGTATGGCGGGGTGAGGGAGTGAAGGGAGGGGTTGTCATGTGGCGCTGCAGAAAGTTGCGAGGCGAAAGGTTCTGTTATTTATGCTAAGGTATCACAATAGCTTACTGGAATACTGTTACACAGAAAGATATGAGTTATCATACTACCTACTTTTATTTTTTAACCCGAGCAGGACGGAGGCTTCCGACGCAACCTCCGCCAAGACCACAGACTCCCGTATTTCCTCGTCGACTTCAATGCACTCACCAACCCGCTTGGATTACCTACAGGGCTTAGCCATCACCCACTACATTCCGCACAGAACAGGAGGAAGGCGAAAATGGATTTTGGTTCCTAATCACAACCCTATGCATTGCGGGGAGAAAATCATGGATTCCATTCAGTCCTCCTCGATGGTGTCCTCCTTATATGCTCCTAAACCATCCATCTCGAGACTTTTGTCTAACCACCATCAAATCTCGGGCCTTTTGGGGTTCGAGGGTCAGCTTGTTAGCGGCGGGCCTAATTGATCACCACTTACTACAACATATGCCCCTATGGCAAATGACACCACCGCCCTACATAAAATTCCATAGCGCAAAAAAGTACAGTATAGTGTTCTTATATGGTACTCAAGTACCGCACCTGATAGTTATATTTACTAGACTGTCTCGGCAATTAACAATAGGGCAATTTGGAGTACTATTCGAACACCTAACCCCGGACATGGCAATCCTTTTTACCACTTGGCTGGGGGTAATATATAGATTCATAGCACCTAACCCTAGCACCCAGCAGAATACCCGAGAAAGAGGAAAAGGTCTTTTTAAGCAAAAGGAGACTAGGAAACGATAGAATATCTATCTCATCTTGATCGTAAGTTAGTATTGCACACTGATGTGAGTGGTTGAATCAATCATGGCAAGTTCCGGTACAATACCCGATGAAATGGAAAACTCGCTCTATACTACCGATGTCGGAGGAATATTGAGAATTCCAGTGAAAAAGAGTAGAGATAAGATAGGTGATCTTCGCAGACTAGGCTGCATGATGGCAGGCTGCAAAAAATATTTTAGAACAGATGGAGTATTGCATTCCGAAATTTTGTGGATGCAGGAAGATACTCAAAAGGGGACAAGTACAAATACTAGAGAGTGCAGTTAACTACGTGTCGGCTATGGAAGCACTTAGTAGAGTATTATGCCGCTATCAATGGAAGACTCTTGAAGGCAGAAGCCTCTATTCCTTTTTTTTCTGTAGCGGGGGATTGCCGAGAATGTTGTTTACATCACTCGCCAATGTTTTAGAAAAGCAGAGACTACCGTAACGGTTAGGATACAGGATTGGGATTTAGTATGTTCTATTATATTCTCTGTTCTCAGAATATGTCTTTAGTCGATGGAAAAGAGGGTTACAAGCAAGCACGATTCTTATAATCCTCCCATACTGATGATGTCATGTAATGCATATTTGCGCTCTGTACGCGATGTGTACCTAGGGCAATCATGATGGAGTTATTCGGGGCTTTTATGGTACCCGCAGAATGAGAGTTAATTCCCATAGTATAAAGACTCACTATTGTGTTAACTTTCCTTGATAAGCAAGACTGAAAAGTATGGATAGCATACCAGCACGATCTTCCTTGAGACATGCCTATAGTAGAAACAAATCACAATTATATCTTAGTTAGCTCTAGCTATCATCCCCGCTATTCGATTGCCTACCACGCCGCTTTTTGATTCTTAGAAAAACTTACGCCTCGTATTCCTTTCTTTATATTATCTGAACACTAAGGTCTACACTGTATGGAGGAAAAGGGAAAAATGACATTAAAGAAAAGTGAAAAAGTGAATAAATATGCAAAAAGCATGTATAGCTAGAAAATAAGAATAGAAGTGAATATGATGGAATTTTTGAGTCAAATCGGGAGACCCCGGGGCTGCAGCAGAGCCACCACCGCTGTGTGGCCGTGGCGAGTAGCCAGCCGGAGTGGTGTTTGGCCATACTCGTCTGGTGTGATAGGGTCGACGTCATCCCTTCTGAGTAGTATTTCCACCACTCCCGCGTACCCATTCTCAGCAGCATACGAGAGTGGTGTCCGGCCGTTGTTATCTGGCCTGTCAGGGTTAACCTCGTCCCGTTCAAGTAGCATTTTCACCACTCCCCCGTGCCCACTCCAAGCGGCGCATAAGAGCGGCGTTCGGCCGTCGATATCGGCCTTGTGGGGTTTAACCTCGTCCCGCTCCAGAAGCATTTTCACCACCTCCTCGTGCCCATTCCAAGCAGCAGAAAAGAGTGGTGTTTGGCCGTCGTTACCTAGCTTGTCGGAGTTAACCTCGTCCCGCTCCAGAAGCATTTTCACCACTCCCTCGTGCCCATTGTAAGCAGCACCCCGGAGTGGAGTTTGACCGTCGTTATCTGGCTTGTCGGGGTTAACCTCAGCCCTTTCGAGAAGCATTTCCACCACTCCCTCGTGCCCTCTCCAAGCAGCACCCCAGAGTGGAGTTTGACCGTCGTTATCTGGCATGTCGGGGTTAACCTCGGCCCTTTCGAGAAGCATTTTCACCACTCCCTCGTGCCCATTGTAAGCAGCACCCCGGAGTGGAGTTTGACCGTCGTTGTCTGGCTTGTCGGGGTTAACCTCGACCCTTTCGAGAAACATTTTCACCACTCCCTCGTGCCCTCTCCAAGCAGCTTCCAGGAGTGGTGTTCGGCCGTAGTTATCTTGCTTGTCGGGGTCGACTTCGTCCCGTTCTAGCAGCATTTTCACCACTCCCTCGCTCCCATTCCAAGCGCCAAACCAGAGTGGTGTTTGGCCATCCTCCCCCGGTTTGTCGGGGCTGACATCGCCTCGTTTGAGTAGCATTTCAACAACCCTCTCGTGCCCACCGCTAGCAGCCCATACAAGAGGTGTATTATCCACGCAGTCCCTTTGGTTGATATCGCAACCTTCCACCTCTATCAAACCAGTAACTATCTCGACAATCCCGAAGAGAGATGCGCAATGCAAGCCACTAAAGAGGTATGGTTTATTAAACCCGAGAGCATACGTATTATCTTTCTGTGCTTCTAAGAGGATTTTGGTGGATATGTGGCCACTGCAATCAAACAGCTTCAATGCAAGATGTTTCGCGCAATCTGAAAGGTCCCGTCTTGCATGCATTCCCCAAGACACGGAAGAATATTCGAGAAAAGGTGTGCTCTGGAGATCGGGAGAAATTCCAGTTGAAAGATCTCTCACTTGTTGCGAATTCAGATAACTTAAGCAGGTCTCTGCCATCGTCGAGTGAACGGTACCAAAAAGGTCTGGATGAGCCCGGAGGTACTCTTGGAGGGTAAAATGGATTAACCGGACCGTGGAAGCCTCCTTATCCACGGCGATAAGTCCTTGACAACAGGCCAGCACTGTCCCTATTGAAGGAACACTATCGGGATTGAGACTCGGGGACCCTATTTCGACTGCTAGGGCATGACACAATTCAGCAACCTTCAATGGCCGCTGGGAGTAAGAGATCCACATCAAGGCGGCCATTCCAAGCCCTGCCTTGGCCCCGCCTTGTTCCTTTATCCGACCAAAGGTTTTGCCATAAGCACTCTCCAACCCCAAACCATCAGTAATTGCGTCAAGCTTTTGCCGCCTGCCATAGATCGTGGGTTCTTGTAGGATGGCATCGATGTTGAGCGAGACCAGCAGGAATCTAGATATGTACCTGTCAGTCAATAGCTTATGGTCACCTCCGAAGCCTAGTCACCTCTACATACATTTCGGAAATATCGCTCCCAATCTTCCTCTGGATGTCTCCCTCGAGAGTACTATCCATCGCATCAGGGGTTGTGTCCGCGGCTAGCCTGCTCTTAACATATGCAACAATATCATCTCTCTTAGGACTTATGGATACGCTCGCCACTCTTCCAGCAAGACGCCTTCCCAGCTCGGGTTGAATGTGCGGTCTTCCCGTTGCGAATATTCGAGTACCCGGAGACCGTTGGATGAGTTGTGCCAAAGAATCGAGAAGCTTAACTTGGTATTCAATTGCACATTCATCTACTGCGTCGATGCATATGAGCGCGCGCTTTCTGTAAGAGGTAGCCTGCAACATGTTCAGGATAACGGAAATTTTCGGTGCCTGCCCACCAATAGCACTTTTTCGGCCTTTGTATGCTTTTGATACCTCCTCCGGGATCTCCTCCAATCCAAAAACCAGTTGTTTTAGCAGGCAGCCAAGCATACTCGTGGGGGATTGGTCCTTTTGGTCTGCGAAGTCGAAATAAAAACATGCAACCGTGGCATCTTGTCCTCCAGCCTGATCACACAAGTAGTCTATCACGAACGAGCTAACACCAAGGCTTGTCAGCACCGGCCCTCTTTCTTGCATTCCTTGGAGTTTATCCTTGTTACCTCATATAAGTTTTGCCAACACCTGGATCTCCATAGCAAAACAAAACTGCGTTATCGGATTTATCTCCCTCACTCCCGGCGTACCAGCTCTTAAACTCCTCAGTTTGTAAGAGCCATTCTCCTATGTTTTCGACTCTGCGGTCCCGAATGTCCTGATGCCGCAGCCTAGGATCGAGCGGGGACAACCAGGCTAGGATATTAGGTCGGTCATCGGCGGCAGTAAAGTTAATAATGTTAGTGGTGTTCAAAGAGCCGATATTATTACTGAATAGTTGCGACATTTTCGGTTTTTTTGTTGTTAGGGGTAATAGATGATGGATGATGGAGCCAGCCGGCGATTGAAATTCCTGGGGGCTGAAGAAAAGCGGGGTTTTTTGTGGAACATGATGAGCCCAAATTTCTGCCAATACCGCTCCTCGAGCACCCTCTTGCATCCCTAGTCAGTTGCAAGAGATCTCACGCTTATTAAGCATGATCCTATCCTGCCAGCTGCAGCTCTACACAAACCTCCCCCTGCGAGTCAACAACACCCCCATACCGCCCACGGTGGAATCGGCCAGCTTAACACATATGCAAGTACATCACGGATCTACCGATAAACATACCGCCCAACTGAAATAGCCACGGGTAGTTCGTGTTGTTGATAGAGGCCCGAAAGAACCCCCCCTCCCGGCAACCTTCGACAATGCCAGGTTCTGCGCGGATAGGAACCGTGCCTTTTGATATAAATACCGAGATCGCCAAGTATAGCACTAGCACAGCGCGAGGCGGCGTGCTACCATTCTAGGTTGCTACGTTTTCCATATTCTACCACATCTTTCCAATTACCGAGAGGTTTGTCAGGGCCGAATAACCTCCCACGGCTAACCTAAGGGCCCATTTACCTATAGACGGTTGTCAAGGAGGGACTGACGGAGGGTACGGGCAAGTAACTTGTGTTTACCTCCTGCAGCGTGCCCTCTTTTTCCTGGTGGGATTTCCAAACGCAGCTCCATGGCAGCGTCATATTTGACCATCGAGCTACCAGAATTTAGGACGGTAGAAAATTAGGTAAACACGTTTGCACCGTACTTGAGTATTGGGAAATTATACCAGTCGGCACGGCACCATCTAGTTTTATCATATCACCCAAATTTTGAAACTAGACGGCTAGGTAAACAGGCCCCGTAATTCAAAGAGTTGTCAAATGCACCAATGAAGAGCCTCCCTCAGAACCTATGATCGTTTAGTGTGCAAAATTTATCACTAGGCCCTGTTTGGCACACCAAAAATACATGGTATTTTCAGTTATTCTCAGAATTTATTTGTCCCTCAGTATTTTGCAATATCACTCTTTCTGCTACTGCTTAATAGTCAGGTTTCTGATTGATTTCCCCTTTTCACAGAATATGCAGAGGGGCATCTGTTGTCTCTCTATAATTTAATTATTCTCTTTTAATATCTCTTATCTTAGGTATTAGTAAATACGCTATTTTCAGAAAAAGGGAGTTTTTTTATTCGGTGGCCTGCCAAACAGGGCCTAAAATTATTAATCTCACCCCCTGGCATTAAATCTCACAACAAGTTCAGGATTTACCCATGATAGTGCTTCTTGAGCCAACCTCAAAGCTCTTCCTTATATGGGCTCATAGTTGTTAACCCAAAACAGGTGCCTATTCTTGGTGTGGAAAAACAAGTATAATTTATAATACTCAGGCTAATTTGTACTCAAATACTTAGTATATGATTCAGCTCTACTTGTATTAGGGGTTGACAACAGTTAGGTTTACTTCCAAGAGAAAAGTTTCTATTTTGTGGGATCAAACTGGATCCAAAAATTCATGTAATAGCAAGTCAGGATTTTATGGCAGTATCAAATAGTTAGTAGTGGAACCCTTCATAGATGTATCAGAGTTGGCTAAAGAATTTGCTAAGCCAGTATTTGTATTACCAGTTTCCAAATACTCTTACATATAAAGATATCACTTACATTATTATAACTAGGACATATATTATTATATTAATCTATTATAATACTTATTTCATGATAATATTTAGTAATTTATATATGCATTTCTGATCTGATATTCAGAATTTTAGCTAATGGCTTGATGTATATTTATACATTTTTCTTGATTATCATATTTAATAATCATTTCTAATATATATACTGCTCAGACTATCTCAGATTTATATATATTTTTCAGGATTTTCTTTAGCAGAATTTCAGAGTCAAACAGTAGTTGCACTTATATTTCTCCTAGTATGTTTCTCTCTTGTACTTGAAAAATACACTTCTGTATAAATATAATAGTTACAACTCATTTTGCTTAGAGAAAATAAGAATCAGAACTTCTTCTAATATGCTCTCCTACTCCTTCCTCCTTACTCAGTTTGTGATGCAATACCTCCTACACCTATAGGGTATCATCCACCCAGAATAGATTTCACTTTAGTGTTCATATTTGAGACAAATATATCTAGAAGGGTATTGTGCCAGCTAATTAAAACCATCCTCTGCTAAAAGTTCTTGAAAAGTCCAGACATGTTGTGCAAGCATCCAAGAAAACTTTAAGAATAATTTCTCTTGAAACATTTTGGAAAGAATCTCTTTTCAAAGCTTCTAATAACTCTTATCTGATCTTCTACCTATCAGAGATATTATGCATTAGGACCTAAGTTAGTGTGGCTCGAAATTCAGACTATATCTATTTTTATTATCATTTAATTTTTTGGTTATTAATTTTCATCAATTCATTATTTCCCTTTACTACCCCCAAAACTGGAGATGCAGCAGCAACTTAGGCTAAGAAAAATATATATCACCTGCAGCAAGTATTTCCTACCACTATGCAATTCATATTTCATACAACAGTCAGCACAATGGGGAACACTTTGCTATTCACTCCTGGTAGACAGCACAGAGTTTAGGTTTAAATCACTATAGCACTTGATGTATAATCTTTATATTATATTTTTATTATTTGTTGGTATTGCTAATATATTTTATATCTGAGAGGATAAACTTAAATACAAATTAATAGTAAACATAATAAGAATATATCCATTACATGATGTGAATACTGGACTTATGCACATGTATGCATTATGTAATAAATGGTAAAAGTGTGATAAAACTGTGGATTTACCATATTTACAATGTTGTCCTGTTTTACTTTTATCAAGAAGTCCCTGCAAGAGCAGAAAAAAGCCGTTTGTGGACGCAAACCGCAACTCATCACATCCTCACCGCCCACATTTATGGCTATTGATGCACTGGACGAATGTATGGTCGTGCAGCGATTTCGGTTCCTTGATTCGTTGAAAGAAATCCTTGAGAAGTCCCCGGGTGCTCGAGTATTCATGAGTAGAAGGCCCCATATTCGCGCCGAGATTGAAATACGTCTCGCTAAACAGGTGATATATATATCTATCGGTCTCACCAGTGACGATGTCGTCAGATTCCTTCGTGTTAGACCGAGCGAGGACGAACCACCGGATGCCATGGATTCGAGTCTAGAAGCAGACATTCTAGAGAAGATTCCCGGAAGTATATCGGAAATGTGGGTAGCGGCCATGATACTGGGGATGCAACCCCCCAATATTGGCTAGTATTTATATTTAGGTTTCTGCTGGTTTCCCTAAATATCAAAGAAATCTTGTAAGAATTGATAATCTATCGGAGATGCGAGAGACTGAGCAAAATGACAGATGGATTAGGGTTGGAGGATGCCTATGGTGTGATGATAGAATGAATAAAGGCGCAGGGTGGTGATAAATCGAGACTGGGAATGGGGGCTCTAATGTGGATTAGTTATGCGGAACGGCCGTTGAGGGTAGATGAACTCTGCCATGCCCTCGCGATCGAGTTAGGCTCCACCGATTTCAATGCCAGCAACATCCCTTCAATAACGAGATTAGTGTACTGTTGTCAAAAGCTTATTAGTGTGGATAAGGACGCATTCAGACCAAGAGTGGGACTCATCCATTTTACTCTGCGAGAGTATCTTTCCCCCCATCCTGATATTTTCAGTAGACCTCACTCTGCAATGGCGGAGATCTGCTTGACATATCTGACCCATGCCTTCCTCCGTGGCAACCCCTTTATATCATATCCCTCTCTATACTGGGGAGTCCATGCGAAAATGGAACTCTCTTACTGCGCCAGAACACTTGCTCTGGAGTTGTTTAGGGAATATGATGGCCATATATCGAGGAAATTAACCCCGACGGTCTAAATATTTGGGGTGAACCACCGCTCTTTGAGTGCCACTGCGAGAGGATACGAGGGAGTAGTAGGAATACTACTCGGGAGAGAAGAGGTCAACCCCGACAAGCCAGAAAATGACGGTAGAACACCACTTTCGTATGCTGCCTTCGATGGCCGCCAGGGCATGGTGAAAATACTACTCGGGCGAGAAGAGGTCAACCCGGACAAGCCAGATAATCGCGGCCGAACACAGCTCTCGCATGCCGCTTGGAGAGGCCATGAGGGAGTGGTGAAGATATTGCTCGGGCGAGAAGAGGTTAACCCCGACAAGCCAGATAATGACGGCCTAGCACCGTTCTCGTATACCGCTCGGAATGGACTTGAGGATGTGGTGAAAATACTACTCGAGCGAGAAGAGGTCAACCCGGACAAGCCAGATAATCGCGGCCAAAGTTCGCCCCCGCACGCCGTTCGTAGAGGAAACGAGGGAGTGATGAAAATACTGCTCGAAGGAGAAGAGGTCAACCCCGACAAGCTAGATAATGACGGCCGAACACCGCTCTCACATGCCACTTGGAGAGGACATGAGGGAGTGGTGAAAATACTACTCGGGCGGGAAGGGGTCAACCCGGACAAGCTAAATAATAATGGTAAAACACCCCTCATGTGGGCACAAAGGTGGAGCTATCACAGAATGAAAGCCCTCCTACATTCTCTCAAGGCCGTAGCCCACAGCGAGATTTGAGACCTAGGAGACACCGCATTAATGAAATCAGCGCAATTCCTTCCCTATCTATCCTCCTTTGTAGCCGACGGATATCCCCGGAGATCGCAATACACATGTGATCACACCCGGCCACGACCCCATGTCCAATTCGATCCAGTGAGGATTCATGAGTTTCCGTTTGCAAAGTATAGTCCAGTGTCGTCGGTCGGGTGAAATAGTTCTATTATCTTGTGAAGGTTCATTATTATATATAGCTTGCGGTATTTCTCGCTCCTATTGTATGAAATTTCCCTCTTGTTGTAAATTCTTGCTTGAACCATTTTTTCTTCTTCTTGAACTATTTTTTTCCTCGCTAACTTACATCTTCTCTCCCCCCACCCTCTTCCCTACACGATAGATCTACCGTGTACAGAGTGTTTTTTTTAGACTGATGAACAGCAGTGTACGATATCATAAAGATTCACAAGGTGATTGTGAACAACTATCCAAAGATAGTATCTAGGACATGAGCCCGCTATGGGGAATGATAGGCTCAAGGAATAATGTGACAACATATTCAGCGGTTTCCCACTAGCTACGCGGCAATAGGTCTCAGTGCTTGCGCATTGCAAAAGTTTCCGGAAATGTAAACTTTGGCCTCGCTCTAAGTTAGGTGGGGCAGCCTACAAGCACAAGGGTAGGAACCAATATTAGTTTCTTGGCATAAGAATTCAGGAGTGAAGTTGCTCAAGGCACAAAGGGCTGCCCCACAACGTAGTTTAAGGTCCGGGAGGTATGATGCATCTTTCGGCACCTCCGAACCTAGCCATGTGCATCGTTTATAACCCTAGCAGACACTTTACCATTATCCCCCCCCACCATCCTAAGATATATGAAGTACGTTCGTATTTTTTTTCCTTCAATTTTCAGGAGATGTGCTTTCTACGTCTCCGAGTAAGACAAAGCTGGTTAGTATGCTTTAGTATCAGTTTAATGCTGTCCGAGTTCGACTTATCCTATTTCGCCTTTTTCTCCCATGCCATGGCTCGATCAATAAATTAGATATGTAATTCCGTTCTCACTTGTTTTCTATCTTCCATATTGTTTCATTTGATCTCTTTTCCACTGCCAATATATGTTGTTATTTCACTGCACGAATAGTGGATCTCCCCGGCCCTCTCAGACAGAATGAAGTTCTCAAGCATCCCTCGCTCTCCCAAGTCTCTGGTATTGAGCTCGGCCATTCCATCTTTTTCATCAGTTTGAATAGTAGGAGGAACGAGTGATATTCTGTGAAACCGGACTCTCCCGGTAAGTTACTGATAGTCGAGTATAGCCCTACTCGGCTACGGATAGGATTGATAGCCAATCGAAACGAATACAATGCTACGGTGAATGGCTAGTGCAAGGGTGGTGAGCTACAACTAGTGTAGATGAATGAGGAAAGCTTCTCCGGAAGCTCAATCAAATAGGAGCTTTTCCAGTATTTCCTTTGGTCAATTGTTAGTAGGGTTTTATTGTTATATTATAAACCCCTGTAGATATCGCGCCAGTGAAAGTGCAAGATTTCAAGAATTGCTTTTCCCCACACACCCCGCTTCGCTTTGGTCCCCGACATTCTATGCATGCCATTGTAGCACTACCTCCGGCGGATGCAACCTCCTGTCTAGTTAGTTCGTTGTACAGATGACCCCCCTCTCGAAGTCAGCACACGGAGGTTCAACATTCCATATAGTGAGTGTCAAAAGCCTCTTGATCCTGAAAATAGGGCTGAGGTTACCATACCCCTCTGTCCTCCGGTTAGATTTGGGAAAATTGGCGATTTTAGTTCCAGGTTTTTGCTTTGTTACATTATTACATGCGGGTGGTGGTGTTGCCCCCGCCTTTCTTACACATGTGGGAAGACTGTGGGACTGGGTCTTGGCTAGGGGGGCGGTGGGGTTTTTGGTGTTTGACAAGGTGGGGATGTGTGGGCTTTATGCTTAGATGTCATAACCTGGTATGGTAATTCGATAGAGCAGTTGGGCTCCGGTGTTGTGTCCGAGTTGGTAACCGGGGATGTGTTCAATACGAGGTGGGAAGTGATTAGGCATCCGGTTTTGAACTGGATAGGATATGGGTACCGTATTTGGTTAGTTTGTTCCAGACTCTGTATCACTTGGCATAGGCAGCTGGCTGGGATTGTTTCGCCCTTATGCTGGCCGGCATAGAGCGCAGAGCGCAGTGTTTTCGGCGATCGCAAAGGTTCCGGATCGTTTAAAATCAGGAATGGATCAGGATGTTGCTTGATGGTGTGTTTGTTTAGAGTTCATCGCGCTTCTGGAGTTGTTAGCTTCTTGGCGATTGATATCCCCTGGCCTACCACTAGCTAGCGCCACCCTAGATTTTCTAACTTATTACACCATTTCTTCTACCAGCTTTGCCGACAGTTATTTCACTCATATTTCTAGATCTTTTAGTTGTTTCTTTGATTTCCTTAGGGATCTGGCTAGTGGGGTCGGGTAGGATGGGAATAGCGAAAATGCTTTTAGATTTACTGGGGCTTACTTTTATAAGTGTTTATTTCATTCCCGCGCGCATTGTTCCGCTACTATCCCATGGGCTGGTGAGACACGCAGAATCGGGACACTCTTAAAATAGTAGCGTTTAGCTTACTAATTACCCCATTATGAGTAATGTCTAAACTAGTTTGAATTATCTTGATCTTGATCAGGATTCACTAACCTTACCAAGACTCAACCTACGCTATATTTAGAGTGTCCCGATTCTGCGTGTCTCACCAGCCCATGGGATAATGAACAGCTGGGGCAGGGAAATCCGGGTCCAACCAGATTTTGTTTGCCATCCCTTAGGCCGCAGGGGGACCCAAGAAATCGGTGGAATATGTCTCGGTCAGAAATCCTAGTAATATATTTCCAGTTAGGGAAAGATACTTTCTAGATTCCCTTGATTTATTTCCAGTTAAGGAAGAATGCTTTCTAGATCCCGTTATTTTCTTAGCGAGATCTCTTAAGCGTAGCACCCGAAGGACTATGGAATGGTGAAAAAAGACCCCTACCGGTATAGTGCACGAGTACTGAGCGAGAGACAGGGAATGAACAGGGGCAGTAAAAGCGGAGTTGCATACAAATTATTTTAGGTATGATATAAGGAATAGGAAAAACGTGAGTTCGGTGCTTTATGACAATTTGGAATCTTTGTCGTGTATGCCTCTGAATTGTGTACTTATTTAGTCAAACCAGCCTACCACAGTACTTTGAAGTACAGATATCGAACCACAGGATATGGAAGTACTGGGCTCACTGCTTTTCTGGTTTAGATGTAACATGGTTGAATTCTCCTGTTTCTATTATGCTACGGTAGTTCAATGGCTACTTTTTTTTCTTTTCTCATCATTCTCTTGCCCCCTCTGCCTTAGTCATCTATACTATGCCGTATTAACTCAAATATGTGAGCGGTGTGCTACCGTATGTAGTCAAGAATTTCCTCCCTTGGAAAAGGGGCGAAAAATAGTAAAAAAAGAGGCATGAAAAGAAAAAAAAAGGCGAACCTTACCAGAGGGGGCAACTCAAACGACATATCACACGGTTCTCCTGTTCAAGTTAATACGGCAGTGAGCACCTGGCTAATTATGTGAACTCTTGGGGCACTGTTTTTGTCGTTCACAATCCAGGTACGGTACAGGTGTACTACATGCCAAGACCGATATGCATGAATCCGTTTGATATTCAAATTTGCTTTCGTTGCACCGTGCGACCGGCACTACCCGCCTCTCATGCACCAGGCTGCAGCTGCAGAGCGCGAGAAGCCGTTGAGGGGACGTGTGTAACCCCTCCCCCCCTACTCCGATTTTTTCAATTGGCAGACGTCAGTCAACTCGACCTTTTCAAAGTTCAGAATCACGATGGATCGAACATCTGCATGCAAGCCACTCTACCGGCAGAGCGAGGAGGGGTCACACACTTGCCCCCTATCGCTTCTGATAAATTTCTGTAAAAGCTCGAATACACAAACCATGTTCCATGTGCAGGCACTGCGAATAAAGTAGTCCAAAACCCCCTACTCTGGAAAAGGGGCGAAAAACACCAAAAAGCTTCCCCCTGATACAAACAAAAAAAGCAAAACACGCCTGACCCTTACAAGAGAGGCAACTCCAACGTCCTAGCCCAAGGTCCAATTGTTCCAATTCTTACTCGTACAGTATTGAATTTATATCGGCCTGGCGCTCCACAGTACCGCCCCACAGTAGCTTAACCTGCCAGTAAGTTCCAACCAGGAACGAGAGCCCACCAGGAACCAAAAATGATTACCCCTGTGCCGGCGGATCAGCGGACACTAGTATCCAAAGAGGGACCCAACGCCAAGATCTTGTACCACCACCCCTTTGCCTTTCCCGGTTGGACCTCGTGTTCGCTTCCCCCGCCCCTACTCTAATTTCCGGCTGCAGTGGAACAATGAGGATGACGCTTGAATGCTTACTCCCGCGGCCGAATTGAAGCCGGACACTTTGTGTGGGCGTTGCCACCCTGAGTGTCCAGCTTCAATTCGGCCGCGCGAGTAGAATTTCCCCCTTCAGACTTACTGGAGAAAACATCGCGAAAAGATTCTCTCCGCTCAGTTGAGATAAATAAAAGAAAATACTAAGAGAGGCAGCTGCGATGTCCTAGCGAGATTTTCAATTATTCTAATTCTTACTTGTACGATACCTTGAATAAAGCTTGGAGAATTCATATTTAGTAATCTACTATGTGTGTGAATTTTACCATGGGATACAGTGCATAAATCCCAACCTATTGTCTGGCACTTCCCCGGAAGAGACGAAGATAAAAATAACTATACACGTCCGTGCGAAAAATAGGAAACCCAGACATCCTGAGACGTGTTGCTCTTATTCCAGTTAATACGGTAGCGGTAGTGGCATGAAATTAAGGGGGTGTTCAGTTGATTTCTGATAAGAAAACGCCTTGCCAAGATTCTAGCATGAGAATATCAGTGGCGGGGCTTGACCTTAGACTTGATGATGCTGTTGGTACAGTCTACTCGCCGGTGCAAAATACAATGAGTAGATAGGTTGCTGTGCGTATGGTGCAGATCAACGAAGAAAACACAGCAAAATCTGAGGCTCGTGGCACCATGACTTATTTTGCGCGGGAGTAAATGGAATTCTAAATTAGATTCTAAAGGATTTTGCGCCTAACGAGAATTTTTATCTTGCGGTGGTGGGAGAAAATGCCAGTAAAATAAAACCATGCCCCACCCAGAGAGGAGAGTACAGGGTCCGGTAAAAAGTAATTGAACAGCCATTTAAGGTTAACCAGCCAAACATATCCCTGTCCGGCCAGGTTAACAGTTCCCTCTCCTAGCAAGACGTCCTGAGACGTGTTGCTCTTGTTCAAGTTAATACAGCACTCGTATCTGCACAATCGATCACCCCTTGTCCAACCTGCATAGTTGCGGGGATAGCAGACGATTCAAGCTTAAGTTCACTCACAATGCTGACCATTCGGACATGAAAGAAATTTTATTACATTCCAGATAGGAGCAAACTTGGTGGGGTAATTCTTGCGATACTCTGAATAAAATGACAGGGCTCCAAAAGCCACATGCTAAAGTGCGAAGTGCCTTTGTAGTACGGTATAATAATTACCTCTGAGCCTCAAGGGAATATACCGGTATCATATTATGCAAAATTAGGCAACTCCCTGCCCGAGCGCGGTATGACTGAAAAAATACCATATTATGTTGATAGAAGAGTGAGTTACTTGCGCACTCATCGTTCCACAAGCCTTCAAGGCGTTTCACGACAATGTTCTCAGAGTTCGGTACGGTACTTTTGTTATCCTGGTATCGGATTTTCTCTTTGAATTCGCTAGCTCCAAATATCCCTGTACTTGCGACATCAGCCCAAGTTTAGTTTAGCAAGTTAATAGAATTGCGAAAGCCAGTTAATGAGATCCAAAATAGCTAAGTGACCCATGCTATACCATGTCAGGAAAGCACTAATACTTCTTAAGAACTGCGGTCTCTTACTTGGGCTGATGTCGCAATTTACAGGGATATTCGGAGCCAGCCAATTGATGGGGATAATCCGGTACTACAGGGTACGGTAGAGGCACACTACCGCGATCATGGTTTCTAGAGATATATGTAGTCTATGATACTCGTGGCTTGCCAATGTTTGTACAATGTGACAAACTCAATAGAAAACAAAGGTTTGCTTCAGATGAAGTCTAAACAGTTGGCTCAGCGGGTCGCAAGGCTCACAAAATACGAGGGCTCTCTTGGCGTCCCCAGCTGCTAGGAGAGGTGTACTTATACCGAGGACCCTCCCTTCTCTTCGCCTTCACCTTTGTCCCTATCCTCACCATCGTCACTCCTTAAGACCCCGGTAGACCTCGATAGACTACCTCTGCGCCCTCATCTTTGTTCCCGCTTTCACCATTGTCAGTTTCAAAGACTTCGATAGACCTCGATATACTACCGCCATCACAGACAAAGCACGATGAAGAACTCTGCGCAGCTATACCTATACCTCCTTGCTGTCCTCATGGTTGGCCAATCACTAGCGGCGAACATGACCCCCCACCTATTCGTTCGCCGAGCCCACGTAATAAGCGGGCCCGAAGCATCCGGACTTGAGAAACGGAAAATCGCTTGTCCAATTACGGATTTTATGTGCCCTGGGGGCGGTTATTGCTGTCCGTTCGGAACTACGTGCGAACCTGGGGCTATGTGTGGGGGGGCGTCGTGCGGGGTGGGATCGACCCCATGTGGTGACTCGTGTTGTAATGCAGGATTCGCTTGCCAGGGCCCAAATAAGCCCTGTCTGAAGACCATAGGTGGCGGATCAATACCAACCATCCCAGGCAATACTATCGTTAGCTCTTCAACATTAACCATCCCAGGCAATACTATCGTTAGCTCTTCAACATCAACCATCCCAGGCAATACTCTCATCAGTTCTTCAACACCAACCATCCCAGGCAACACTCTCGTTAGCTCTTCAACATCAACCATCCCAGGCAATACTCTCGTCAGCTCTTCTACCACCACGATTCCAACGACTAAGGCCGTCACCTCAGGCACTACTATCCTCAATACTTACACGATTCCGATAAAACCAACTTCCACCATCGCGAATTCTGTGCCCACCCCACCCTCTATGACTCCCGGTGGATATTCTTCGAACAGCACAGCTCCCCCAAATGCGAATTCTAGCTCTATCGCAATAATTCCCATAGGCGGTGGCAATTCCCTAAAGCCAGGAGCATGGCTAGGAGCCCTCGGGGCTGTGTTTTTCTTTGCCTTCTTCCACATGTAAATGTTGGAGGCTTTCCTTCTTTCTCAGTTGGATATTGGTGGTGGATGGTGCCATTGGTGGCACTTAATACGGGTGTGGGAACGTTAGAATCTTTCTCTTTCCTTTTCTTTCTCAGTTGGATAATGGCGGTGGAGGATGGATGCCATTAGTGGCACTTAATACTGGTGGGGGGGTGTTTTATTATTCCGAAGAATGCATGGAGTGCATAGGTGGATGGATGGATTGATAGCTGGAGAGTTGGGTGAATAACTTAAGCTACATCTCGTAATAGTATGCCTAGATGGCTCAATTCAACTATTTCTTATATTTTAGTCCCCGAAGTATAGTCGCAGCGGGGAAGTTCGAAGCTCTTGATGCGATAACTAGCGGTACCGGTAGTGCTGTGGTAGCTCTTGAGATCCACCGCCGTGGGGACTCGAACAGTTGAACTTCGTGCTAGGACGTTGAAGTTGCCTCTTCTGGTAAGGTCAGCGTAAATTTGCTTTTCCGGGGGGTCTGAAGCTTGAAGGTCAGTTTTTTTGCCGAGTTTTCCCCCTTGATCCAAAGAGGGAATTCTGGACGACTAGCGTGAGGGCTAATTATTCCACAAGTAGTTTTTACGGTATAATAATACCGGTAGTCGATGATACTCGTGGCGTGCCAATGTTACACTGTGTAATAAACTCAGTGGGAAAAAACGATTTACCTCGGTAAAGCCTAAACAGTTAACTCAGTGGGCCCCTGGAACGAGGAGCGGGTCATACTCATGTAGTGGCGGTTACCGTTGTTGGTTTATCCGGCTCCATGGGCGGCAGGAGGTTGCCTTATGATCTAAAATACATGTTGTGGTCTTGAACCGACAATCTTGCCGGTATCTGCCATCGGGCGAGGGAGGAGTCACGGCGATCCCAAAGATAGAGAAGGATACCCGATTAGAGACCTTCAGAACCCCCAATTCGGCTGTTTATGGGAATATTTTGAGTTGGACAAGACGGTTACATTATTCCTTTAGAGGTATAGTGCGAAGAGCTAGGCTAGACGGATTCTTATTTTCTCTTGCTTTTAGGGGAAAAATTTTCTAAGATTCCTAACAACACAGACCCATTTTTTCATAGGTATTCCCCAAACCGACAAGCCCCTGGACTGTGCGAACTTAAAAAATTTCCTTTAAACAACCGAATTGGGAGTCTTGAAGGCCTCTGCCGGTATTATGGGTCGCAAATCCTGCTCTTCAAGTATTCTGCGGGTGTTGGCCAATAAAGAGAGCTCCCTTGCCCGGCTATCCCCTCCTTGTACCACAATGGGCGGTAAGTTATAGATTGCAAGGTTCACGTTAAAAAGGGGCACAAAATACGAGGGATCTCTTGGCGTCCCTAGCTGCTAGGAGAGGTGTACTTATACCGAGGACCCTCCCTTCTCTTCGCCTTCCTCTTTGTCCCTACTCTCACCATCGTCAGTCCCAAAGACCCCGATAGACTACCTCCGCATCCTCATCTTTGTTCCTGCTCTCTTACCATTGTCAATCCCAAAGACCTCGATAGACCACAATAAACTACCTCCATCACAGACAAAGCACGATGAAGAACTTTGCCCAACTATACTTCCTTGCTGCCCTCGCGGTTGGCCAATCGCTAGCGGCAGACATAAGCGCCCCCCTACTCGTCCGCAACTCCCTACTAGTGGGCGTTCCTGAATCCGAAGTATCCGGACTTGGGAAACGGCAAGGCTCGTTAACCACTTACTGTCCAGCTGGAAGTTTTGAGTGCCCGGGAAACAATGGATGCTGTGATATCGGATCTCAATGCCTACCTAACGCTAAATGTTCGGGAGGGTGCGGAGCGGGATCGACCGAATGTTTTGGCTCGTGCTGTGACGCAGGATATGCTTGCCAAGGTGCCAATCAGCCCTGCTTGAAGGTCGACGTCAGCACCAACACCATGTCAATGCCAATCGGAGGGGTTTCAACTACTTCTATGGCTACTCTCGTCAGCTCTCCCACCTCGATGCCAACTACTACTAAGGCCGCCACAGGCACTACTCTCGCCAACACTTACCCCACGGGCTCGATGAAATCAACTTACAGCATCTCGAAGTCTATGCCCACGCCACCCTCTATGACTCCCGGTGGATACCCGAATAGCACGGTAACTGGAAAGGCAAATAGCACGGTAACCTCAAAGGCGAACTCCAGCTCTCCCGCGATAATTCCCGTCGGCGGTGGCAATTCCCTAAAGCCTGCAGCATGGTTAGGAGGACTCGGGATTGCGCTTTTCTTTGCTTTCTTCCACATGTAAATGTTAGAGGCTTTCTTTCTTTCTTTCTCAGTCAGAAAATGGCGGTGGATGGTGGCATTAGTGGCACTTAATAAGGGTGTGGGAACATTAGAAGTTTTTTTTCTTTTATTTCTCAGTTGGATAATGGCGGTGGAGGATGCCATTAGTGGCGCTTAATATGTGTGGGAGAATGTTATATTTTTATTCTGAAGAATGTATGGAGTGCATGGATGGATTGATGCTAGCTCGAGGGTTGTGTGAATGTGCTGCATCTCATCATAGTATGCCTAGATGGCCCAATTAAACCATTTCTTATAAATTAGTCCTCGGAGTGTAGCCGCAGCGGGGAAGTTCGAAGCTCTCGGTGCGACAACTAGCAGTACCGGTAGTGCTGTGGTAGCTTTTGAGATCCACCGCCGTGGGAGCTCGAATGATACGATAGAAGCTCGCGCTGGGCCGTTAGAGATGCATTTACCAGTCAAGCAGAGGAACCCTTTTTCCTTTTTTGTCCTAAGCTTTCAATAATTTTATCATGCTATCCAGCACGGGGCAAGCTGGGGCCGAGGGGGTCAGTTTGCCCCCGGTGCTCACCCCCCAATCCAAGAGAGGGAATTTGGAGATCTCAGCCGGAGGTTCAATTGTACGGTAGCTTATTAGACTAGCGGAAATCGACCTATTAGACCACGATAAGCTTAGTTCGGCCTGCTAACAGAATTACTACAAGTAATACCAGTAAACGAGATCTAACACGCCCAGCTGGCTGATACCATGCTATGCTAGGAAAAATCCAATCCTTTTCATAGTGCCATCGTCAATTGGAGGATATAAAAAGCACCTAGTAGCCAACCAGAGGGTAGTACTAGTGCAACTAAACCAAATTTAAATACCAAAGGAATTCCTGCATATTAATCTTGGTATGATATGTAGTATAATATACTCTACCGGACTTGCCGAGCCTTAAGTTAACATCCTAGCTTATCCAACCTTCCCCCAAACCTTTACAAAAAAAGAAGGTCCTTTCGACCCCACGTTACCTCCTTTAATTTATGGACAGCACTATTAATGGAAAGAAAGAAAGAAAGAAAGGGAGCGATAGGACAAGATGAGCTCTGCAGCATATCAAAACCCAACCATTATCATAAATAAAAACGTTGGTAGTGTGACGGATAGTTATAAGAATGCAGAAAATTACTGTGAGGTATCGGTGTGGACAAGAAGGGCCAGATTCTGGAGGGAGTGGTTGTCTCCCTTCGCATGACGGAGGAATAATCGGGCTGTAGGGGAGGGCGGGGTGGATGGGGTATTGTATCGTGGAAATTGGAGTAATTGAGTATCGGTGGTGTGCTATGTAGTCGAGAATTCCCTACTTTAGAAAAGGGGCTGAAAAAAAAAGAGCTGCCCAGCCCCTCTGAGAGACATAAAAAACAAAAAAAACACAAGACATTACCGGGAGGGGCAACTCTGACTACATAGCACACTAAATTATTACGGTTTTTATGGTATTATAGGAGACTGGCTTCTCCGAATGAACGAGCTTGGAAAGCGTCGCGGGCGCACAAAACTAGCTCTATTGAGGTAGAGTGCTAAATTAAATGCTAAAGAGTAGCTCCCTTGTAAATTGGTATATTGTGCGATGCGATGGGATAATGCGGAGCGCTGTACTAGTAGCTTCTGTGCTAATGAAGAGCAACTTACAAGTACTGCTCGTGTAACTTATTAGCGGTTCTCTTAAAACGGCTTATTGTAGGGGTGGAATCGGTGCCGCAGGAAATAATGGAGGCCTTTAAGCGAGTCATGAGAGAGGCTCACGGGATGACCTTTCAATACCAGCAACTCTAAGGGCTTCACTCTTTTGCTTGGCACCCCATACTGTAATAAATCTCTAACTAGCAATCAGACTTTCAGAATTACTCATGTAAATTCTACAAAAAAAAAAGAACAAGAAAGCAAACTACCGGTATTTCAGAGATAGCTTGTGTCGCTTAAAATTGTTGGTAGTCTCTTTTTACGAAAATGCATGGGTAGGAGCGGTAAGAACTCGGACAATTGGACCATGTGCTAGCTAGCGTTGAAGCTGCCTCCGCTGGTAAAGTCTGGTGTTTTATTTTCATTTTTATTTGTTTCGGAGAGCAGGTTTTTTAGTGACCAATCGTGCTTTCTTATTTAACCTGAACAAAACTATCTGATACACCTCACATAACTTTTCGATATCCATGGAGGTAAGCTAGCTCCAAAAACAAACACCTGCCTAAATCATAGTCCCTAGGGGCCCCGGGATGGTACAAGCACCACCTGTAGTCCCATGGCAACACGACACCCTTGTCTATTAACACGCTACAGGGTAAATCTAGGTGGGACGCTCAAGGTCGGCTAGGTCGCGCCGGGTCGAAGCCCGAAGCTAGAGGAATAATTACTATTATACGAGGAACCACAACCAAAATTAATGAAAAGGTTAAAACCACTTCGCAGACCCTCCCCCACAAAATCAAACCAAAAATCAAACTCCGCTAGGATTACACTCCGTCCTCCCAGGCACCACAACCCTAAAGCCACTGGCACCCCACCCAGCAACCCCACATCTGTATTCTCGGACCCGCCGGAAAGCCAAAACACCCCCGGACCACAGCTTCTTCCAACCCTGGATGGTGCACGTGGGTCTCAGACAGACCGCATATTTCCCAATGCCATGAGCGACCAAACCCCGGATCACCTCCTTCCCATACGGTAGCCGACACAAAAAACCCTACCTCAACTTACCCCTCACCGTACAGACACCTTCAATCCCACCTGGCGGTGTGTTTTTCGCTCCTTTTTCCGGAGGAAAAAATATGGACTACTTGGCGTATTAGTCCGATTATTCTGGTTCTTAGGGAACTTAAAAGAGGTGTTTAGAAGATTCTCAGAGTAGTACTGTACTTGGTTTGGTAAAACAAGAGTTTTTCACTCGACTCACACTTTCACCTGCCTAGTATGCATCTAACCGTCTTAGGAGGAGGGGTACAAGTGGATATATCCGAATCCAATTTACTTCTAAAGAAACATTCGGAACCTTTGCAAATTTTCCATGGTTGTGTTTTCTGGCTTAGAAGTTGGGGTATTGTTTTCTTGGCTGCCGGTGAAACGCTGTGTTTTGCTGGTTTGAAAAAATATTCATGGTATAATAATTATCATAATAAGATTATTCAATAAGAAGGGCTCGGGATGAGCTAGTATAGGGTAGGTTTCTTCCGCACTGTCAGGGAGTGCCGAAACACATGGCTATTCATCACCGGGGGACCACACATTAGGGAGGAACTGAGGAAACATCCCCCGAATATCCTGGCGTGATCCGTGTAAAGCCTACTAAAAATATACTGAGGGATATATTACTATGAGTTTGAAAATACACTCGGAACTGAATGCAAGGGATACGCCATTGGAGACGAGAATTCTTAGAGTTATTCCGGACAAGATCTCCCGGGCATATATAGCATCTATTGATAGTAAATCCAAGGTCCTTAGCTGGTAATGGCCCCTAGATTTCCTCTCGTCTCCATTGATCTAGTTCTGGAAGATGCTATAATATATCGGAGAAGATAAACACTCTATAAAGTGACCGGTAGCTGTGATTTAGATGATCCATAGAGCACAACGTTGAGTAGCATGAGGAAGGAAAAAAGCGAAACCTGGAATGGAAGTGCCAATACAGATTTCACGCTCCAAACAGTCGTTACGGCTAGAGGAGCTGTGACATGCGGTAGCGGCGGAGTAGGAACTACAGACATCAATTTCCATAATGTCCCGTCGATAAGGGCATTGTTGAACTGAACTCTAGAACTTGTTTCAATCAATAAGCAAGCATCAACTGTTCACGTGTTTAGCTCTTCCAGGGTATCTTGTTGCCTACCCCAACAATATTCATCACATCTCACTCGATGACCGCTGGAATATTCTTCACCTATTTAAACCTTCCGGCGATCTTCAAGCTTTCAACCACTCTTGGTGCTGTCCAAGCAGCAGCCATTTCTCCACTATCCTCTGTGTTACTGGTTCTATGGTAAGCAGGAGAGGAGGGCATGAAACATCTTGCATAAAGGCAGCGTCAACACGATGGAACCACATATAGGCCCACATCCCAGCACCTGATCGAGATGTTCACTTCTTGCCCTAGCTGGATTGTTGCAAATGAAAAAAGCCATGATTCACTCAACACTCCCCTGGTTTTATCATATCTAGACCTCCTCTAGAACTATCTTTCCCACATAAATAGTCTCCACTAGGTAAATTACACTCGCCCCTAGCTCTATTAGTTCCTACCCCTGCCCTTGGTTCCAGTTCAGCATTTCCCTTCCTCCCCAGACTTTAATCCTGTTCATTTTACTATTTTTCGCACTTATGAGATGTATGGCAATTTTCCCCAATTATTTTAAGCCACCCGCTGAGTTCTGCAGTAACTAATACTTTAGTGTTAGTTATATTTTGTAATTTCACCCTTCGGATTCTCCTATTTCTTATTTCACTTCCGTTTTTGATTGAGATTTTCTTTGTTTAGTATTCCTACCCCACCTCTGCTCTGCACCCCTGATCCGTAAGGTGTGGGAAGAGATGGGGATTCGGTGCTCATCTTCTTTGGAATCACAAACTAATCTATCCCCCCCTGTCTAAATAGCACCCTAGATTACTTTATCATAAATATATGATACCTTACGGGAATTATAGATAGCCGTAAGCTACAGCCCCTGAAAATGTTTTCTTGCACTATCAAATTTGATACCGGGTAATGCTATCTCTTATCATAGGAGCTAATGTCGAACGATACAACTACAAGCTTTCTTTTCTCCTGTGTGCTCCATTTGCACACACCCCCTTACATCTCTATTGAGATCTTAAGTGTTTCTGATACTGGCCCGGCTTACGACCCCTGGCGAGTTGTAGTAGGTCATCATACTGTATCCTATTGTATAGTACTTGACGCAATCTCAACTTGCAGTTCGGACCTACTGTTGGAAATTGTAGTGTTGAGGCCGCACTTGATGCGGGATGTGCCCGCACCTCAAGGCCGCACTGGTTCGCTTACGCACTAGTCCAAGGACGCGCAAGCCATGCAAATGTTTCCACCCTTTTCTTTTCGTTTCCTTCCTCTCCTTTCTCGCTCAGCTTTTTCTCTCACCCCACTCCCCCCCAAGTCTTTTCTTCCATTAACCTATCACTATCAATTACGGTCTCCATCTCCGCTTAATTCAAAACTTTATCTCCCCATTTAAGCTATTTTGACTCCGCTGCGTAAACTCTCACCGTAAATCATTTCCTCCGCATCGAATATTTTCAACACCTATTATAGCAACGCGCGATTGATTCAAGTAAGAAGTAATAATAATCTGTAGTAAAGATCATTGATTGTCCCAACTATTACATGAATAATAAAAAAGATACACCTTCGCTATATAGAAGAGTAATTCATTCCTGCCAGTATAACTGAAGGTTCGCAACAAGGAACAAAGACATTGAAAGAACATACATAGGAACAAAATAAATAAAGGAACGTATAAAGAAGCTCAGCCAGCCCGAATACAATAATATAGAAGCTAGAAAGAAACATTTGTGAGGAGAAAGAAACCTTATACCAACACCTATCAACAACTAAGGGACGAGTGATATCTTGTGATGTCATACTTCATCAGTGAGGTTTTACTGAACGAGTTTATCCCTTCTAGACTAGGGATAGGATGGATGGTGAGTGTAAGGGAAAAATGTGTAAAGGGGAGGGCTAGTGCATGGATGGTGAACCAGTGAAGATGCCGTATGACGAAGGTTTCCGTGGTGGCCTAAGCAATTAAGAACCTCTCCCGCGCACCCTTAGTTTGATCTAGATAGAGTTTTGCCATCGACTCTGCAGCCACCACGTCAGTAAAAGTGCCGGCTATCAGGTACTGCTTTTTCCCTCCCACTTGGCCCCACTTTAGCTCAAATGCACCCAGGCTAGGTCTTCCATACAGTGCCAAAGGTTTCTTGGTACTTAAAATCAGGCTAATGTAGCCTCTCTATCCTCTTGTTGGATCCTAGCTGCTACAGTTTCTTTCCTTTGCCTTAGTATTATTGTTAGAAGTCATTAGATGCTGCTAGGTTCACTCAGGCTGTTGCTCTCATTACCATGGCAATAAGGTTCGGAGATGCGCTTTTGGATTGATGCACCCACGGGTAGAAATGCCATAGAGCCAAAGAGGTTCCACAGAAGCCATGGGTAATGGGGGGTTTTGTGAGGAATGTCATTCCCTTTGTTGTCCTGCAAGTGCGCCAGGGAAGCGGGACATGGTGGGAGGGAGGCCGGTATGTGTGGTGATCAATGGAAGGGCTTAGGGGGGTTTCCTTGTTTTTTATATATATTTCTATCTTTACCGTCGAGGTAGTTAGTGGCAAGACAAGAAGAAGCAAACTTTCCCGCTCACCCCCAAGCATTGCGTCATGCGCCGTGGTTATCGGAGTCGTATTTTTACTGCTTTAATTTTCGCCATCTAAGAATTATGTAGCCGTGGTGTTTTCGCTTTCTGCCTGCATTTCTTACCCCTGCAGGAGGATTGTGCAGTTCGTTCTAGGCTAGATGGGCTGTAGGATTTTAGGTATTAGACTAGATTGGGATGCTTAGCTTTCAAATTTACCGGGCTTACTTTACAGGTGATTGTTTCATTTTCGGGGGTGTTCTGTTGCCACTATAAGCGATGATTATGTTTACCCCGTGTACTATACATTGCAGGATCATTGCTTCCCAGCGGATAAGGGATAAGTTAATATCTTTCACCGGTAAATAGAAATGTCACTTTGATCTAGTATTTCTTTACTTACATAGGGAATAAAAGTATAACTTCCATAGTGGGAACGATAATTCAATTCGTACGAGTACAAGTATGGTTGGACGTCCTTATCGGCTCTGTTGGCGCCCTCGATTGTTGCCACCTCCTGTCCTGTTTTCCGACTCTGTTCATAAACACCGCACCGGGAAAGCTTCGTGTACTCGAGTACAGTACTATACAGCACAGGCACGCCTAGATATTCCGGACGGTTCAAACCGGGGGAACCTCTCCGGCGAAGCGGGTGATCCGGGACAACAGGTCAGGCTTTGGCATGGAGAAATTTAGAACTCACGGGAATTCATATGGGGAAGCGAGGTATCCGAATTATCGAGGTGCGGGATGGCGGAGAGGTGTGGCAGTGCCTGGGACAAGAAAAAAGATGCGGATGCTCAGATAAGAATCTTGGAAGTCTTGGCAGCAGGGGGCTGTCGCTGCATGTAAGATCTCGCAAAACTTGTTTGGCTACCCGAATCCTAATTCTCAGCTGAAGCCTTGACGCCCGTTGGGGAACCTCCCGAGGAGGCAAGCCCCATGATAACATAGAAAATAGGTCGCGTATTTGATTTGGGACATCTTGTGAATCTCAATTCTAGCTAATTCTAGGGCAAACATGATACCCAAGATGACCCCAGTATCCCGAGACGTTTAAATGAAGGAGGTGTTTTTTTCTATACTTTAGGTAAGAGGTGCTTTCTGCCTAGTAATTACTTAATACGGGAGTTGGGCCTCGCGCTCCAGCTGGCGGAGGCTGAGTGGGGCTCTAGGGGAAGGTAGAATCGATGGGGGCTAATACTACTAGTATTGCCATGCGGACAAGATGCGCGTGGTTTCACAGTGAGAAGAAAGGAATTATTAGGCAACACCAGGGCGGCAAGTGATGTGTTGCCCCCTCTCTCACTCGACATCGAAATCTATCAACTACCGTACCACACCTCAACACCCCTCCTGCCCTTCACGAGAACGGATTGCAACACTATCCGAAATGAATCCCGTCATTTCAATGAACAACAACAACTGTGGTAATGTCATAGAGAGTTACAACAACGTGTTGAATAACTGCGACATATCGGTGGCCGATGAGAAGCCCCCCGTTCTAGAATGGCTATCTCCTCTCGAGCCCCGCGAAAGACACCAAGCCATAGGCATGGGCCGGGTTGCTGGCGTGGGCGACTGGCTTCTTCTTACCAATGAGTTTATTCGGTGGAATCAAAGCGGTGATGGAACTGTCAGCCCGGTCCTATTTTGTTATGGGGATCCTGGTGTTGGAAAGACTTATCTTAGGTATACATGGTGGCTCCCTTAAAGAGAGTGGGCGAGGCTAAACCGTGGCAATAACAGCTCCCTTGTGATAGACAGACTGTGTGATCAGGTCGATACGGGCCATACGGCGGTGGCATGTGTGTACTGCGACTTTCACGCTCAGAATGAACAATCGGTGACGGGGTTACTTGGGGTACTGTTAAAGCAGGTTGTCAGCGCACTGGAACCGATCCCACATAAAGTGCGGACGGCTTTTATGAATTCGAAGGGGGGGTTGGCGGTCGTAGACCCCTACTTCCTGAGATCCTAGAGATGCTCGTCAAGTCTTTGTCACGTTTACGGAGGGGATTCATCTGCATAGATGCTTTAGACGAGTTTCCTGCGAAACACCGGCCAGAACTTTGGGAATCTTTGCAACAAGTTGTGCGGGAGTGCCCAAACACTCGGCTATTCCTTACTGGGAGGCTTCACATACTGGACGAGGCAGAGAAATATATCCCTAGCACTACCGAGATGCTGCCAATCAGTAGTAACGCGCATGATATTGGGTTATATGTTAGGATGAGACTGAGTAGAGACTCGGAGCTCGATGCAATGGACGAGGAATTGAAAGCCGATATTCTAAGAACCATTCCGGAAGTGATCTCGGGGACGTATGTGCTCTCTCAACGTATTGAATCCTAGAGGTAGAGCTAACAGTGATGACAAGATTCCTCCTTGTTTCTCTCAATATGGATGCAATCCTTGCAGGGGCGACCATTCACTAGAGGAGACGAGCCCTTCAGAGGATGATCAAGGGCCTCGGTTTACAAGATGCATATGACACTACATTGGATCGGATAAGACAGCAGGGTGGAAGCAAAGCGAGGCTCCGGGTCGAAGCGCTGATGTGGATTTCCCGCTGTGAAAGGCCTTTGAGATCGCAGGAGTTGTGCCATGCCCTAGGAGTAGAATTAGGGGAGGAAGACTTTAACATCCAGAATGTTCCTTCACTAAGGACAGTACTGGGCTACACTTTAGGACTTGCCACAGTTGACAAATGGGAATCAACCCCCCGCCTCCTGCACTTCACGCTTCAGGAGTATCTATGGCAACACCCCACGTTATTTCCAACAGCTCACTCGATGATGGCCGAAATCTGCCTCACTTATTTGAACTCTCGGTCAGTCCGAGTGCTGCCGCCTCATCGCGGTAAAGGATCAGATAGTTGTCAGAGTTAGAAGGTGTTTGCACTATCCTGTTAGAAGGAAATTTGTAAGCAGACACTTAGTTAGTATAGTTAGCACATATAGCCCGCGAATACTCAGACATGGAATATAAATATCGAAGTGCCTCCCTACCTTTACAAATATTATCAAGCAACCGGAGAAGAGATCTTATCAATATAAACAGTTATTATCTTAGAAAAAATATTATTTCCCCATTATACATTTTATTAATCAATTACTTTATGAATAATCTTTAGATTTTACCCATAAGCCTTTCTAGACAATCTCCACTTAGAAGACACAGGTCTAGCCTGATAATAGACACGATATCGGCTACCTCTAATGACGAGTCCAAGCTGCTCTTGATGTTATTGAACCGCCACTAGAGTCTGGTCTTGGTAGAGAGTAGTATCGCAACTATGGAAACTAAGGGCAGAATCACTAAACCTGTGACCAGGAGATCAAGTAGATAACCTAACTGATGGGGATATTACGAGACCCAGGGTTGTTGACGTCATGACGAGAACCTTATATACAATGCGATAGAATATGTAAATTAGAATTACTTCACAGTCAAGTTACCAGGCATTCCCAAAATGCGAAATTTCAAATCAGATCACCAAGCCAAACTCAAAGAAGCTTGTAACTAGCTTCACACAAATCTAAACCTGACCATCCTTGCAGTTGCCTGAGTTCACAGCTTAAATGATAAAACTCTCAGAAACCACTATCATGTGTGCACTCAATTTTACTTAGAAGCGCACAAAGCACACCAAAACCTGAATCAAGAGGAAGAGGAAGTGGTAGTAAGGTAGATTAATATCATGGATGATCAGGGAACTCCTCCAAGAAGGCGCCATGTACGCGACATAGTGGAATTTCTGATTAATCAAGGAAACATATTAGATTCTACGGTATTGGGGAAGCATTGGACTGATTAGTTCCTGATAAGACACCCAGATATTGCCTATAAGGTCGCCAGGCCAATCAATAAGGATAGGGCACTTGCGCAAGAGCCAGCCAGGCTAGAATCGTTTTTTAATTGATTGTCAGAAGTAAGGAGCCGGTTCAAAATCCAGGATATTGACATTTGGAATTCTGATGAGAAAGGCTTCGCCATCTGGCAAGCAATTGGTGGAAAGGTATTTTGTCGCACAGGAAAGAGGAATGCATGTCTTATTCAAGATAGTAGAAGGGAGTGGGTGACACTTGTGGATACTATTTCTGCTGGAGGAATAAGCATTCCGCCATTTTTTGTTTATCAAGCAAAAACACAGCGAGAAGGCTGGCATGACTATACAGAAAGAGAGGAAGCCACCTTTAGTATCTCCGCTACAGGATACATGAACAAACACCTTTCTTTAAAGTAGTTAAAGGATCATTTTGCAATTTATTGCAAGCCATTCATGCCTGCTGCCTGCCGCCTCCTTATACTTGATAATCATACCTCATATTAAGACTTCGACTTCTACTACTACTGCTGGACATACCAGATACAGCTTCTCTTCTTCCCCTCCCATCTCACTCTTATCCTTCAGCCTCTGGACCAGAATCCCTTTAGCGCAATCGGTACCTTTTATAGGCAGCAAGCAGAAGAGTTTCTGAGAAGAAATGGAGTTTATTCAACGATCCACAAGCGTAATTTCTTTCCCATGGTTATGGATGCTTACCGAAAGTCCCTTACAAGCCTTAATATAAAGGCTGCCTTCCGCTGTACTGGTATTGCTCTATTCAACAGACTCCAGGTTCTTATGAATCCAGACCTGCAAAACCCTACGCCTTTGCATCAAACTTATTACAATCTTCATCTACAAGGCTCAAACTGTTCCCCTATGAGCCAGATCCAAAACCTTAAAGCAGAGATGAAGGAGGTTGATTCACTGGAGCAGGCAAGACAAATTGTTTCTGAATTGGGTTCAATTGCAAAAACTGCCTCTGCACAATGCTCTGTTAGTGAGAAACAGTACAATGATCAATTAAAAAAAAGGAAGGCAACCAAGTCAAAGGCTGGTGCAATCATCACAAGGGCAGAGGTTATTGGAAGAAAGGCTTTGGATAAAGCCTATTATGAAAAGATAGCATAAAGGGAGAAGGCCAAGCAGACAGATGGAAAAAAAAAGAAACTAGGGAAAAAAGGTGGAACAAGAATGAGGAAGCGGCAGTGTGTTGAAAGTGAGGTGCCAGAGATATTTGGGAGTGAGGATAATGACTGTTTGGATATGATGGATAGGATTGCAGAAAATGCAGGATGTAGTAGGATGCTCAAAAGAGCAACAAGTCAGCGGATTCAAACCCCAATTGGTAGCCCAGAACTACAGCCAGCTCTTCATCAAACCTCCATAAACGAATGAAAAAACCCCCAAAGGAGTACCTGCTACCATTATTCCTTAGAGGAACATGCCTGTTCAGATGTGGAGGGAGGGGAAGAGTAAGGAGAACTCCGCTATCACAAGTTGTCACTCGGTTTCCTATCTTCTTCGATTTCTTCTTGTTTTGATTTTTTTTTTCACTTACATCATCTCTAGTTCCCAGACTATTATATTTAATTCTCATCCATTCTATCTCTTTTTCTTGTTGAAGTGGTTGATGGGAATGAATACAACCTTTAGGCAATTGTTATTGTAATCTGCCCGGGACTCGTAATATCCCCGTCAGTTAGGTTATACTTACTAAGTGATATAGATAGCTTATCAGAGTAAGAAAAGGAAAGAATATATAGCTTGTTGGTATTTTTAAAAAGATATCTTAGATTAATATTTTTAATATAAAAACAGAAGGGGGGTATTTTGAGTTTCAATGCCGAGACGTGTAGGGATCCGTGATTGATGATAGTTATCTGAGAAATATAAATATACTTACCCTTAGGTACTATAGACTATTTTTCTTTTCCAACTGAAAGGCGGTATTTTCTTCTGTTTCAAGGTTCTCCTAGAGTTTTTTCTTCTGTTACCGTGGGAACTCCACAGGGTTCTCCTATATCTTCTTTGTTATTTATTATTTACGTTTCTTGTCTTCACATGTTGCTTCAGAAAAGGCTAGTTCTTTTCTATTTAGATGATTTTTGTCTTACTATTACTTCTTCTTACCGTACTAATGTTAGGGCTCTCCAAAGTGCCTTTGATATCATAAGAGCTAAAGGCAGGACTGCCAAGTTGGGCTTTTCAGTCCTCAAGGCCGAACTCATACACTGGTACACCCACTTATAATGTGATCCACCTAACTCTCTCAACCCTACTTCTATCCCTCTGGATGGCCAACTGTTTACTCCTGCCCAGTCACTCAGGTGGCTAGCATACCGGTTGCTTTCAAACATCTCAACAGTGGCTCACCTTTTCTGCTGATTGTTCCTCTCCCAAGCTGCCTTCTTGGTAGTAAGTTGTCTCTCCTTGGCAGGCGCTAGGGTCTCCCCCTACCTTTGTCACAGGCTGGCCCATTCACTAATTTTTCTTATCCTATCATATAGTGCTAATCTTTTCATACCTACTGAGATTCTGCTCTTGCGAATGAAAGTCCACTGGAGGCAGGTCCAACCGTGAGTCTCCAACTTGAACTACTTTCGGTCCACCTTACTCCCTATCTCAGCAGCAGAAGCTGGCCTTTTCCACCTGCAAGTTCTCCTGAGCTATAAACTAAGAATGACTGCACTTCGTCTGATTTGCTCTCCACCCCCATCAACCCGGCTGTGGGCCACTAGGCCCCCTACATTCACTGTTTGATAAAGGCTCGAGCTCCCAACCCATACTGGAAACTCAGTACACACCTCTCAACCAATATCAAGCCTCTCTCGTAGCGCACCCCCCATCCAATATCATATCTCTCTCTTGGTGTACCCCTTAACTATTACCTCCAGTTCATACACGCTTGCCGGTGGACTACCTCTCATACCTTATCTTACCTCTGATGGATGGCCGATCCTACTTTCCTCTCATTAATGGCTCCCTCCTTCCCAACTTAGCTTCTTTATCTCTTCGGACCTTAATAAGGGTGACATTCCGTGTCTTGCAATGGAAAGTGAGATCTCTCATATTGAACAAATGGAAGCTACTCACCTACCTCCCAGAATACTATAGCTCCCACTTTCCCTAAAACCCCACCCCTTTATGGGCCTTGGAAAGTTCTTAGCTGGCCAAATTCACCAAATGAGAGCCCAAAACAGCTACCTCACTGTTCCCTCACCCATCTGGTTCCACGCTGAATATTCTCTGTCCTGCCATCTATGCTGTGAACAGAATGAGACCTTCAGCCATGCCATCCTCCACTGCAAAGCCAAGAATGAGGCCAGGTTCTACTACCTTCAGGACGTCTTTTCAGTCGGCCCCTATGCCCTCTTATAGTCTTCCTCTGCCCTCCTTCTGTCCCTAGCTAAATACCTTAGAGCCATAGCAATGAACTTTCCCTTGAACATATTCCCCTCTCGCACCCCCTTCCCAGCCTCTATGGTTTTCCCTTCTTCCCCTCCTGCGATTGGTCTTTTAGCTTCCTCCGCCCCTGACCCTGTCTAGAGCTTAGTTTTTCCTTGTTTTTAAAGGAGGACTTTGATTTTCATTTATGGATAGAGAAATTTGTTCTGTGTGTTTCTGAGATTTTTGCTAACCATGTGTTGGTAACGTATCGGGTACTTGATACAGCTTGAGGATAATAGTTTATGATTTTCCTTTTATCAGCAAAAATAATATCGTACACCCAGCGAACACTGTACATCTGGCACACCTGGAGCATATAACTTCAGCTGTGAATTAGGAGACAAACCTGTACTCGCTTAACTCAGTGCGCACCTGGCGCAGTACCACATCTTCCAAAATGCACCTAGCGCAATACTACTTTTTCCTCAATGCACCAGGTGAACTTGGCGCAACACTAAATCTTTCTGAATGCACTTGGTGCAACCGTAAATCTTCATAATTACACCTGGCACAATACAACAACTTCAGGAAACAGTTGAGAGTGTCCCCTTATCCACTCCTGCCCTACATTAGCAAAAATATCTGATTCGCATTCTGTGGTTCCTGACCGCATCCTGGCACTTCCTGAGCTTCCTGAAATACTGCTTTGAATCCTGAGAATCAAATTTTACCTAATCCCAAAACGCATTATTTAATAAGATTCATTAGATAGTTAATAGTATATATTCAAAATTTGAAGTCATAAGGTAGCCAGATGAATGACTAATTGAGATATATAATTTTTGATGCCGAAAATGACCACTTGACTGTTGATCCCAGTTTGTACTCAAAATAGTAAAGCTATCAAATTGCTGTTAAGTGCAATCTGTTTGAAATCAGTTGTTTATGATCTGAGTGTGTAAATATCTAATATTTATATTTTATCTAAATTGTAGCTTGATGAATAAAGCTATAGACTTCCCATTTACAAACCCTAGAAAATAACAATACTGGACTATTTTTAAATTTTTTATTTTGCCAATTTGATCAATTTTCAATTTTCAGGACGCACAGGATGCGGCCAGGATGCAGCCAGGAAGCTCAGGATGCGAACCTGATATTTTTCCTGATGTAGGTCACAGCATATTTCATGTTCTTAAAGTCCTTTTAAATAGTGTATTCTATCTCTAATTCTACTACCTATTATTTACATAAGAACTGCCCTGTGTGAAAAACCCAGAATCATGCCCAACCCGCTCTTCATAAGACTGTATTCCGTGATGGAAAATAGTCATATGGAGATACTATCTTGACGGTGGACAGATGTGATAGTGTAGAACGACATTTCAAAAGGGCTCAATGATCGTATGCCTAACGTCGACAGAATTTAGCTTTAAAGTCAGTGCTTTCTAGATACCTAAAATAATACCGTATAAGGACTACCCTTTCAGAAGACTCGGTAGCGCCATGGAAAATCATTGTATAGAGACGTTCCTTTGGCGTTGGGCAGCTGAGATGGCATAGAATAATTAGGTAAAATGGCTCAATGATCGTATTCCTGACGCTTTCGAAATCTAGCTATAAAGTTAGTGCTTTCAAGACATCTAACAAACCACGGCACAAGGGCTCCCCGCCAGAGAACTCTGTAGCGCCATAGAATATTATCAGATGGAGATGCCCTTCTGGCGGTGGCCCGATGGGACACCGTAGAATGATGTCTGAAAAGGGCTTCACGATCGCATGGCTAATGCCCTGGAAATCTGGCATTAAAGTCGGGGCTCTAAAAGCCTGCTATAAGGACTCCTCCTTCTAAGATCTCTGTAGCGCCATGGGGAATGGTCGTATGGAGACGTCCTTTTGGCTGTGGACAGATGGGATACTGTAGAACGACGTCGTAAAAGGACTTTGCGATCGCATATCTAATAACCCCAGAATCTGGCTTTAAAGGTAGCGCTTTCCACAGACCCAGGACTGAAAAATACCGGCATAAGTCTTCCTCCTATCAGAAGACACTCTAGTGCCATGGATAATTCTTATATGGAGACGCCCTTTTGGCGGTGGACAGATGTGATGGTTTAGAACTATGTGGTAAAAGGGCTCCATCATGAACTGTCTTACGCCCTCGGAATCTAGCTTTAAAGTTAGTGCTTTCCAGATATTTAAAGAAACTTGGCATAAGGACTACCTGTTCACAAGACTCTGTAGCGCTATGGAAACTCATTATATGGAGACGCCCCTTTGGTGAAGGACGGCTGGGATAGCATAGAAGGATGTGGGAAAAGGACTCTATGATCGCATGCCTGACACTCTCGGAATCTAGGTGTAAAGTCAGCATGTTCCTGATCCCTAAAACAAACCCAGTTTAAGGACCCTCCTCCTTCAGCAGACTCTGTAGCGCCATGTAGACCTGTCGTATGGAGATGCCCTTTTGGTGGCGAACAGATATCATAGCGTAGACCTATGTTATAAATGGGCTTCACGATCGCATCCCTACCGCCCCCGAAATCTGGCTTTAAAGTTAGTGCTTTCCAAATAACATAGACTAAAAAGACTGGTCTGCATAAGTACTCCCCCTTCAGCGAACTCTGTAGCGCCATTGAAAATGGTCGTATAGAGACACCCTTTTGGCTGTTGACAGATGGGATGCCGTGGAACGATATTTGAAAAGGGCATCATGATCGCAGGCCTGATGTCCCAGGAATTTGACTTTCAAGTCAGCACTTTCTAAATGACCTTGACTAAAAAAACCTGGCATAAGGACCCCCCCTTCAGAGAACTCTGTAGCGCCATGGAAAATGGTCATATGGGGACACCCTTTTGGCTGTGGACAGATGGGATGCCATGGAACGCTGTCTGAAAAGGAGTTCACAATCGCATACCTAACGCTCCGGGAATCTGGATTAAAGTCAGCGTTTCAAAAACTTACCATAAGGACTCCCCCTTCTGAGAACTCTGTAGCGCCATGGGAAATAGTCATATGGAGATGCCCTTTTGGCTGTGGAGAGATGGGATGCTGTGGAATGAAGTCCTTAAAGGGGTCTGCGATCGCATTCCTAATGCCCCCGGAATCTGGCTTTAAAATCAGCACTTTCCAAACACCCTTGACTAAAAAAACCTGGTATAAGGACCCCCTCTTCAGAAGACTCTATAGCACCATGGAAGATAGTTATATGGAGACACCCTTTTAGCTGTGAACAGATGGGATGCCATGGAACGCTGTCTGAAAAGAGCTTCATGATCAGAGGCCTAACGCCCTGGGAATCTGGATTTAAAGTCAATGCTTCAAAAACTCACTATAAGGACTTCCCGTTCTGAGAACTCTGTAGCACCATGGGGAATTGTGATATGGAGATGCCCTGTTGGCTGTCATCAGTAAAAGTTCACATTTGACCCCGATACCTCATGAGGGATAGGGGGTATAAGGGGCCAAATTATAAAACTCAAGTTGTTGTATCTCTCGTCCATGCCCTATAACTCAGGAATAAATCCAGGGTTATGGGGCATTTTTTTTTGCGTCGGTAATTTCGTTGTCATGCAACATTTTCTGGATGCACTTCGTCCTCTTTGAGCCATTACACGGTCTATTCGCCCTTTACTCTTTTACTTAAGTTTATCCGGCATTACCTCTTGCGCCAGGAATTGTTGCCTTATGTATTTCCACCCCACAACTCAATCATGCTTCCCGACAGCCCAAACACGCCATTGTATAGTCCATTCCTGCTTTGACCCTTTCCTCTGTATTTTATCCGGCATTACCTCTCGCACCAGAAATTATTCCATTACGGATTTCTGCATCACGACTGAATCATGCTTCCCAATGGCTCAAACACGCCGTTGTCTGGTCCATTCCAGCTTTGACCTTTTCTCTATAGTTTCTTCGGAATTACCTCTCATACCACGCATTGTTCCCTTATTGATCCAAACATCCTATTCTGAATTTCCTATTGACAAACTTTTCGTGACTCCGAATTTCTGCAATGCACCATTCCCTATAGGTCACGACTTTCATAATTCTCGGTTTTTTCTCCACTTCCTCCTTGCCATTGCCCCATGACCTAATCCAGTCCCAATAATTTCTCAGTAAATACAACATCTAAGCAGATGCTATTCGTCTTTTTCGTGACGAGGACTGTCTATTATTTGATGATGTGTGGCCTTGTACTGGCTTATTCCTTTACTGTTCTCGCCTTCCTGTCTTCTTCATGGCTCTTTGGGACTTTCCCTTGGCCCTAAGTGACTTTCCCCTAATGTCTTTTTTCACAAACTGGCATCAGCAAAAAAACAGCCTGCCTCCTGTGCCTCATCTTGCTAAGTTTTATCTTTGGGCACATTATGAGTTCTATGATCGCGATATTAAAAATCCCGTTAGTTTAATTAAAGAAGATGATATTAGTTCTGTTTTCTGCAAAATATGAGCAATTTTTATTAAGAACTCACGGACCTTTTACATACTAAAGTTGAGAAATTTGAGTTCATAACATACAACTTTGTAATGTAGAATGTCTATGAGATATGGATTAAAATCTCTCAGATTTTGCTAAAATTAAGATTGGTATCTGATCATTAGTGGATATCATCGGAAGCATCATGATTAATCGGGGTCACTCGCGATTAGCCAAAACGTAATATTCAACGACATGGCTCACCGTGGAGTACCCAAGACAGATATTTTTTTTGCTGATAGGGTTGAAGTCTAACTCTAAGTGGCATATTCAAAATAATAATAATAATAATAATAATAATAAGCTGTTTTATTTGTTTATTTTATTTAAATCTACATTTATCTCAAATAGGACGTTACGTGTCTCCATTCAACTCCTCTTTGGGAGTCTCAACCGCTTCCCCCACTTTGGGATCTGAATGATTGTCCTCCATCTCACTTTCCTCATCGCCTGAAATCTGCAAATTCAAATATCCTGCGGCTTCTCTGTCCTCTAGTGGGGCTCGAGACTCCTGATCCGGTATCAATCCACCCTCCCGTGGCATTTTCTTAATACGTTTTTGTATATCTTCAATGAGTTTATCTCGCACTCCTGGCGGCAGTCTTTGCCAGGTAGCACGCTGTCAAAGGTAGACATCTAAATTTTCTAGTGAGTACGATAGGCTTTACCATGGCGGATTTGAACCTTTAAAAGAGTCAATACTAACTTTGTGCTGTCAGAGTGGAAAAATCTGGAGGTTGAACAAATGATCCAAAACTCCAAGCCTTCAGAGAATAATATATACATGCCATAGTAAGGCATATCAGGACGTCGTTAGTACGATTAAGAAATGATTTATCGGTCCCCCCTCATATTCTCGAATCCTGGTACCACTTATGAAATAAGAGTTTTGCTATCTCTGGCCCAGAAAAGCGCCAACCACAGTCCTGTTAGGATAAGCATTATATCATCTCATCGGGGACGATCTGAGTTTACTAACTTGTTGTTTACTTGGGTGGCATGTAAACCAATCATTTTCGAGCAAATAGGCAGCTCACACCTCTATTTCGGCTAGTGGTTTTTGCGAGAAGTCATCCATGTCCTTAATCACGTTCTTGCTCTCTGAAGCCCGATGTGACCTGGCCCTAGACTGCCTCGATTTCAGCTAAATGTATCTAATTAGCCATGATCAGTCTCCAATAGGATGTTCTTCTTCAATTAAAGGACTTACAAAAGTCTTTGCCCGCCATTCCATTACCGTATTTCCCCAATTTAACTTTCTAGCTGCATTTACCTAATAACCTTCCAGAAGCGTATCGTTTCCGGCAGGCTTTACAAATGGATTAACAAACCACGTATGATACCGGACTATATTTGCAGCATTCTCAACGATTATTCTCGCCGCAGCCTGCAATGTATTGCTTTTTGCTGATAGTGTGATTGGGGTCCCAATATTAGATTATGGAAAGCCTGGATTAGCTATACTACGTCATGAATGGGATGGTATAATTTCTTCCTCTTTAGGCGTATTAGGAATATAGGGTGAGAATTGTGATAAATCGTCTCGGAGATGGCCAGAATGTAATTGTGCTGCCTGCTTTTGTGATGCAAGCCCCTGCGAAGGGCCATTTAGAACCCCCTATGAAGGGCCATTTAGAACTGGCGTTGGGGTGTTCTCCGTACTCTTTCTTATAAGCATCTCAATTGAAAAAATTATTAAATTTACTTACATATCTTAACTAGCTCCTAACTCTGCGTGGAAATGGCTGTAGGAGTGGTTCAGCAGGAGTATCGTTGGTCCCATTGATGACGTCTAGGAGGACTATCATCATCATCAATATCTATAGGTTGCTCTCACTCAAAATCAACTCTTTGCGTTTCCGATACTGGGGTTGAAATATCCGTGAAGGCTACTGGAGGTCTAGACGATAATGCCTGGACTCGGGGGGCTAGTCCTACTACTCTGGTCAAGAATGGGATATTTAAGTTTTAGGAGAGCTCATATTGGCCTCCAGGAGGTGTGACTGACCTCTGCTTGTATTTGCATTCATGATTGCGCATTTATATGAAAGAACTAGAGGAGAAAAAGAAATTAGAGGTAGAGATAAAAGCTTCGACAGGAATCAAACTCATGGTGTCGTATTGGGGACGAACAGCGTTGTATTGTGGATGAACAAGCTTTATGTTATTGTTACTACTGGGACTCCTAGCTGTGACCCAAGGTCTGTGAGAATCATTGGCATGGGCTTGGACTATCCTACAGCCACTTGGCCTCTGAATATCTCAAAGGGTATATGTACGGATGGCTCTGAGCTGAATAGAGACAGTCTATTGGGGATCGCGGGGACAGGATTTCATATGCGGGGCTTGCATGAATATTATTTATCATTTTAAAAGATTGGATTATACATACGAGGATAGGATAAAGGATAAAAGGGACGTTTAGCGTCCCAGAAAAGCTTTCTATTGAACTCAACTAATTCTAAAAATAAAAAGACTACTAAAAACATTAAAATCTAAGACTACCGGGTAAAATATAGGAAAGCCGGATGACTGCGCAAACAGGATTAAGACAATGATTAATAGATAGAAGCAAAGCAGAAGCAAAGAAGCAAAGCCCGTAAAACCAAAGAACAATTACCCAAAGGCTCAAAGAAGACGCAGCCCCGCACAAAATGAGTCCCAGAAAACCCAACAAATGAATAGAAATGGGAGCAAAACAAAGTAAGAAAAAACCCGTGAAATGAAAGAGAGCCCACCCGAAAGACTCAAGAAGACACTACCTGGTACAAACAAGCCCCAACCTCCCCCTGTGCCGAGCCCATGGATAGAAATGAAAGCAAAATCTAAGAAAGCGAGTGAAACAAAAGAAAAAACCACCTAAAAGTCAAGATAAGACGCTGCCCAGCGCAAACAAACCTTAGATATTGCACCTATTGCGCTCATTGCGCCCATTGCACCCATTATCCCCACTGTTATCATAACTGCCTTCCTCAATAGTGTCATGTACTAACACCTCACACCTGTGAGGTGGGATCCCCGGGGGAAGAGTCACTATTGGGACATCTTGTCCTGAACATCGGCTCACATACGCCGGGCCCTGCCTCACTCGAGCGTGCGAAATCAGTTCCCGAGAGTGGGTCTGGAATCTAACAACCCTATGATCATTGCACAGAAATCTCCTCTGCCAGCTGTTGTGTGACCTACGAAAGGCCCCTCTGCGCCATGCATAGCCCTCCACATCGTCCTCCTCATCAGAGTCAGATTCTGGCTGAGTGTAGAACTCAGCGACATCAAATTGGCCTGGGAAGAGATAGTTCTGGCTGTGCCCAACAAGAGGTGTATTGGAATGAGCAGAATGCCCACTATCAGGAGGGGCAACAGCTGCTCGGTGGAGGAAGCAGGGGACAGTAAGAGTGGAGCACTTTGAGAGACGAAGCCAGGCATTGACCTGATCGTCGTCGATCAACTCGATCTGGTCTGTACTATCGGGAGTGACATTCAGTCCTTGAATGGCACGGAAAATTCCAATGAACTGCCGGGTGTGCTCGCCGTCCTCTACGTAGCGACAGGCAGCTTCGCCGAGCTCCGGTAAGGTGTAGTACCTGAGAACCGCTAGCCAACTCTTCTTTGGCATAGCGTTATTACCACGGTTTATCCTTTGGAGCTGGTAAGCCTGCCCACGCTTGGCACCTGTGGTCTAAATGAATATTATTCGTACCGGTTTCTCCTCGTGCACGGTCAGTTGGGGACAAGCAACGGGCCTTTCGTATCTCGATCCAGATCCGGATTCACCACTAGCACCCCCATCTCCGCCCACTTCCTCGGCATCGGATTTAAGTCTGACATTCCTACGAGACTCAGCTGCCTTCTTCAGGAAGTCCATGATATTAGCATCCTGAGCAATGTGGAAGACCTGATATTGATTGTTCCGGGTAGAGTTGAATTTGGCGGAATCCTGTGAGGGCAATATGTGTGACAGTCTCTATCCTATCTTCATTCTACAAAGTGTCAGTGGCCTGCGTGCGAGAGTTGATATTCCTCTCGTTGCACTTCTGCAGAATATATGTGTAAATAGTGCTATATCCGAGTCTCCTCTCTTTTACGGTTCATCCCTCACCAGTAAGGTTGAGCTCAGTCTAGAAGATGGCAGTTGTTACATGACCACGACCATGAATTGGAGGCATGCTATTAATCAATTAGATTCTCTGTAAAAAAGACTAAATAGGACATGCAGAAGACTACACTGAATTGGGCAAGGATGTTCTTAGTGTGCAGAAGAGGACGAGAAATTCCAAAAAAATCTAGCAAATAGAGATCAGTAATCATTCCATCTTGGGAAAGGTGCAAATGAGACAAACAGAAGACTAACCATAGGAGGGGATAGCAAGCGAAAATGGGGAGCCACTAGTATATCTAGAGAATAGTGGTCAGCTATCATTTCATATTAAGACTTTAGAAGAGCTCGTACGAGCTGTGCACAAATTCATTCAAGAACTTAGGTAGACCTTCATCGTGTCCCAGAAGGAAGTGAGAAAGACCAGGGCTCAGGTTGATATCTCTAGGAGCTGGAGGAAATAAAGGAAAGAGACAACTTATGGCACAAACTTACTTTTAGGAGGTAGAAGAGATCGAAAAGCTTCGCTTCAATTAACAGTAAATTATCGGTATTCAATGGATATCAATTAGTATAGCCTATAAAAGGCTTGAGAACAGCTCATTTAGGACATTAGGAACCGCCATTGAGACTTACCGGTATACTTGGTGTGAAATGTGAGTGAGACTATATGATCGCAGAAAACAGTTCTCGTTTATATATAATGTATCATTGTGACATCAGCAAAAAGATTCTCCCTCATGTATTACCTACATATCTCCCTGTATCTGCTAGGAATACCACCTCCCCTGGTCCCTCCTGTCCCTCATTCATTTACCGCCTTTCCTAAAGACTCAACAGGCCTTCTGAAAGCCCCATACATAGCTTCGGCGCCATTTATTGTCCTCTTTTGCAGGTGGTCCCTAGATTGCTCCACTAGCGAGGAGATCTCGCCTAACTGACCCTTCTTTTTTTAGGCATTTCCATCCAGCCCATTTTGGCTGTTGTGCGTCCGCTTTGTACCTGTGCGCGTCCGGAACAACCTTGCCTGTCTCAGCGCCCCATCACGCACTTAGCGCTCTCCCTTCCCCTTGATTTCTCCGTTATGGAATTCGTCCCCCTGGGGACGTTCTTCACGTTATAACATGCACTCTCTACCCCTGGTGTTTGTCCGGAACATCCTCGTCTCCCTCAGGATCCCATAACGCACTTTGCTCACTCTCTCTTCCCTTGATTTCTCCATTATAGATTTCGTCCCCTGAGGGACCTTCTTCAGGTCATAACATCTACTCTCTACCCCTGTACCAGCCCCACACACCCTTTTGTTTCCAAAGTATACGTGCCAAATCTGCTCTATTTCACTGAAGCCCGCATCTTTTGTGCTTCCTCTCGTCCTTCTCCTGACATTCATGATTCACATTGCCTTTCTGTACCACTCCTATTTGTCGCCTCGGTTGGTTCACCATTGATATCCTTAGGTGTCTCAAAATGCACCGCTACGCGACCCCTTCATACCATTTTTTGTTTCTTTCTTTCTACTATAAAGTTTTCAATAAATTCTATTAAATGTTTCTAAATTAATCCTACTATTTACATACCAGCGGTTGTTATCCGTACCACTAGTCTCGGGGACTAAATATGCTATGCCCATGATCCGTTTGATACTAACGACTATCTCGGTTGTTCCATTTGTGCCTTTCGCCATCCCAAAAGTAACAGTAACAAGTCCCGTGATATCACTGAGCTTCACCGAGTTCTCAATATATAATCTATCTACTAATACCAGGCTATCTACTAAACCCGTTCTTGGGTCTCGAACTTTCATTATCGAAACCAAGTTGGCTGGATAACAGCTCTTTAGTACTCCATAAATACTTCTATTACCCGAATCCACCCATACCCAATCATTCCTGCTCTGCCCTTTTGACCTCCAATACTTGGTTCCGGTACACCGAAGAAGGTGCCAAGTGACGTCTCTCTTGTCCTGAAAGTTCTCTACCGGAGGACGTAAAAGCCGACATATCTCAACTGGATACTGTTTAACCGAATCCATATTAAAATGTTGGCTCACAGACGACTTCCGTCGATAATAATCGATTAAAAGGTTCAGAAAATTTCTCAAATTCTGGTAGAGCTGGGAAATGGTTTCCACGGTTGGTGTGAAACCCATTGGTTGTTTAGTTAGTGAACCGACTTGCCGTTTGTGCTGTTTGTCGTGTACTTCATCTTGAATTGGACGCGATAGATCCGCTCGTATATTCATTTCATCAATTTTGAAGCTGTCAAGTCTAGAATATGATCGTAGGATTTGTTGGGTTGCATCATTTTTATTTGACTGCTGATAGCCCTCCATGATCATTGTTTTGTGACTTGTTTCACCCGACTCGGTAGAATACATTTGAATATTCCCAAAGCGCCGTATATGGTTCCCGAAGTGACTCAACTGATGTATCTTAACAAAGTTAAAGTCTACATCCTCATCCTATATATCTGCAACAATTCCATCCAAATCGCCACGTTGCTCATCCGCAATGCGACATCTTTTGGCAAATGTAGCTTCCAAAAGGCGGTATTGATAAAGTACTTCACTATGCTCACCTCGAATTCTGGCTGTGACCTCTCTCACTTTCCTGGCAGTGGACTTATCCTTTCGGTACTCCTTAAAACCGACTTTGTGATCAGGAAAGGCCTTAAGAAACTGTTCGAGATATTGAATTGTCTCAATGGTATGGCATGTATATTGTGACATTAGAGTAAAGTCGACAATCGACTGGACACAGGTTAGAGCTTTGGTGAATATGGGACCTTGTGTGGCACTCGGACGATGTAGGGAGGCTGCAAAACATGGTAGTATCACTTTAACCGGATTCTTCATCTGTTTTCCGGTCCACTGAAAGAGCTGACTGTACTCTTTGTTCAGCGCAGAATAGCCAGGATAAACATCTAAACTCTGCAGATAGCATCAAATACTTGTAGCCGTTGAATTTCTTTAGAAATCCGATAACCCATTTCATAAGGTGTGTTTCGAATATTCCCAGGTACACGAGATGGAGAATATCTGGTTTGGGCAGGTCGGATTGCAGAACGTTCGCAAGCCCCCAAAAGACCCTAGAAAGCAATTTGAAACAACAATCTCTTAGTTGTTGCTTGGCCTGCTGGTCGTTTTCAAAGTATTTGTTGAAGAGATGTTGGAATTTCCTATAATCTCGTCTGGCTTCAGAATGTCTCAAATGAGACCCTAGCTGTTCTGGTGGAAGTCACAGACAGCGCACTGATTTTATTTAATACTATACAATGTTACATTTTCCAAGTGATCCGCAATCCACACCGAGAGGGATAAGAAACACAATCAGACCTTTCCATAGGCGCATTCAACCTCAACTCCGGAGTTCCCTAATGCAACAATTGGTGCAACGATCGCTTCTATCACATCACAAAGAATCTCATTGTTGACCTGCCTTTGCCGTCCATATCTTGCTGCTAGGCCCAGCGTCTTTGGGGGGACGGGCAAAAGCGCCAAAAGAATAGTTGTATGTTTCGAGGGTTTGTTCCGTGTAGTCGATAGGAGATTTCCAATTATCATGTAGATTGGCCAGGCTTTCTTATCTCCCAAGAAATTGGTCAAACAAGTAACATCAATGGAACATATGATTGGTACGAGTGTTGCTCCATCCCGTAATTCATCCTTTGCTGGCTGTTAATTTTGTGTCCTAGTAAACGGTATGGAAGCGCCGGGAACATCGTATTTGAACCTACGTGTGTCTCCCACCACCAATCAGCGGTATGCATCTCCGAATAAACTCTCTGAGGTGGTTCTTTGCTATTCCATTCCTTCACAGGAGCGTAAACTAAATCTTGAGCAAAACATCTTTGACCAAGTAAATATTTAGCACAATCAATAGGATTGCGGAAAAAGAATTTCTGTGTTACAGAAGCTTCATCTGGTCCTTCCTCGTCCGAAATTTCCTACTTTAGGTTAGAATAGGACGTTGTAGGGTCCATTTACTTACAGCTTCGCTAAACGATACAAACCCCTCTTTCCAGCTCTTTATTCCGAAACCTGATTCCAACTGATCAACGGCATCAAGGAGCCGTTATGCAGAGTTAATATTACTGCCCTCAGGCCCCAAGTCCTTCTTGAAATATCTATCCATGTGATCCTTTGGTACATTTGCTTCAATAAACCACCGAGCAAGCTCAAAGTCCTTCTTGCTTCTGAATGGTGACCACATCTCATCTTCAGATCTTTCGGGCTGTACAACGTCCCGTAGTGACCTTCCCCAGTGGGGTGCATCGTCGGTATTGTAGTCCAACCAATGCTGTGCTTTCCTCAGTGTCTAAATAATTAAAACTTTCCACATCCGAATCGGCAGCTTTTATGTAGAGATCGAACTCATTCGCTTCAATATTCGTTTCAGCTACACTAAATTCTTCCCTGAGTAGATTGGAGGTTAGTCAGAGTTGGCAGGCTGAGAGATTCGCGCATGCCATTCTTCGTCGCAAATAGGCTGTACAAAGTCAAAATGCGTTGTTTCCATATGCTATCGGTACCATGTACTTGTATTTTCTTCTGCAGTACGGGCATTGAGACTCTTGTAACATTCTACAAGAACTTAGATTTGATACACAGCACAAAAGATACCCGAAAATCAAACTTAGCTTTCGAGACTGATCTCACTGTGCTTGATTGCGTATGGTAATTGAATAACTAGTTCATGACCGGAACTGTACTATAGATAGATGTTATTGTACGCAAAAAGTGCAATAGGACGAAAATCGTCGACACACGGTCTGTTCAGTAAATTCGAGATATTTCAAGGGATAGAAAAAATATGAGAACTTGAAAACTTTCAAGGTGTGTTGTGTGGCCTGTTTGTAATTCAAAGGCCAACTGTTCGGGTCGGTCCCACCTTCCCCTGAGCTGGATTGTACTAGTACTCGTATTTGAATGATATTCTGTTGCTCAAAACTCCCTTTTCACATT
>NESQ01000225.1:0-153816 GCA_003070745.1 Tuber borchii
TACATAAGCCAGTTATTCGGGAATGGTATTTTGCAACAGTAATCTTTAAATCTAAATAACTCAACAAGCAATAGTGGTTTAGCTATTATAATTGAATCTACAAGTACATAGATAGCTAAAGTTATTTTATATAGTAAAAATAAATTTCACCAGTATTTTGTTTTTTCTATATAAACATGGCTACAGAGGTCGTTTGTGGCTAAATAATATTTTCTGAGCTGCTGAACATATACTCTAGATGTCTAGCTAGGTGGCTAAGCTTAAATAAATTATTTGGGGTTGAGGCCCAAGGGTGAGTTTTCTATTGACACAGGCTCATATTATGTCAGACTAATATTAATTTAGGCATGTATCCATTCATAGATAATTTGTACTAGTGTCCATAGCTTCTTTACTTCAACATACCTTTTTGCCATATCTTCAGGAATCTTGCTTAGAATGTACCCATCCAAGCTACCGTCTGCACCATCTGGAGTTGTGGCCTCTTATTGTTAGGCTGTTACTATTATTAAACTGTGAGACACTCCATCAAAGGGCAGACAGCAACACTCCCAAGGCACACTAGCACGATAGTGACTTAGCCCGGGTCGGCAATGGAAATGGCGGGTATTAAGGAAGAGAACCGTAATTGCTCTCCACTGGCTAGTCTAAGACTTATATACAGGTAGAGAGCGATCGCAATGCACAACAGAAAAATTTCTCTCACAACAGTCACGACACTAAACTAGAGGTCGTGCCCCAAACAACTATCGTACCCTAACAACTAATTACTATGAGAATATATCTACCAAGTGCCACCTAATTCGATGATTACTAAGCATACTTTCCAATTTGTGAGAACTATGGCCCGTTACTTGCTCTGACTATCATTTTTCATTTTTTCATTTTCAAGGTTATGATTGGGAATTTGAGAAAGCCTTTTTTTCAATCTTTTTTTCAATCTTTTTTTTTTTTTTTTTTGGTTTGTCAGATTCTAAAGAGTTGGTAGATTTACTAGTATGATACCATTCCTTCATTTTGCCTTGTAAATTGAATAAGCATTTGAGCAGCTCTCCGTATACAGAGCAAAAAGAAGAAATCAAGAGGGGCACAATAGTTTGACTTATATAAGTATTATAGTTTCCCTCAAAGCCCTATTTGGGTTCTTGAAAGTTTAGGTTCTCTTTCTTTCATTAATTAAATTTCCTACCCCGTTGATGAATTACAAGACCTTTTTTCCCTTTCGACATCTGGTGGCCTAATATACTCCTACGATACAGTACCCTTCACCCAAGCTATGAATATCTGCAATACCTAACCCCAAAGAAGCGAAACATACAGTACACCACCAAAAATCAAACCAGCATATGATCAGCTGATAGCAGCTAGGCATGCCTAGAGGAAAAATTCAAGAAGTCCCGTGTCTCACTCAAGTTTATCACTGGGAAGAGCTGAAAATTACATCCTCAGCTTTGGGAAACACTTTACCGCAATGTTCACGCACCGGTACGGTATGGGTTTTGCAGCTCAGTACAGTACCATACCATACATACTCGAGTACTTCCTGACGCCTACCAAGCTCTAATCGGCATTTATTACATATCCATCCGTCCATCCACACTCAAGCAGATCATAGCCGGAACATGGTAGTAGTGCACTGTACTCGGAGGGTTCATTAAAAATTGGAAAACATAGCCCTTGTCTCCACAGAGGTTTGTATGGGATCGGCAGAAGTAGTTTTCCGGTTTTTACTGATCCCCCCGAGTATGTACCATATTTGTAGAAAAATACAAAATAAAATTTAACTTTATCGGTCAATGCCCTGATTTAATCAGTACGATATGTACGTGCTGTAAAATATAATATCGTAAGTTAGTTGTATCCTCCTTCTATAACACCTACTGCTGTTCACCCCACTATCATACATTTCCTTTCCTTAGCTTACCCAGTGCAGTAGCGTAAGAACTCGAATAATTAGACCATGTGCTATGTATCATAGTCCGAAATTTCCTCCTCTGGAAAAAGCGGGGCGAAAAACACACCAAAAGTCTTCCCCCACGAGACAAGAAAAAGAAAAAAAAAAACACCAGACCTTATCATACTAGGAGAGGAAAGTCCAACGTCCTAGCACATGGTCCAATTACTCAAGTTCTTACGGTGCCAAAACTACACCCTTAGCAGAAATGGAATTAATCGGACAAACTACGAAACAGGAATACTAAAACCCGGGGGTTCCCCCCTTCCCCTTCAAGGTTATATACAGTTCCCGCCAGATAATTAGGGCCCAACTACTTACTAGTACACTACCTCCCAAACGCTATATAATATCAAACCCCCAACCACCCAGCAACCCATTCCAAGAATTGTATGATACCACTATATACTATAGTACAGTAAGTTTCAACCCACTGCACCGCACTGTATGTACCCCTGTCAAAAAAGGTACTCTCTGTAACTCACTGCGTAAAAGTACAGCCCTGACCAATTATGAGACTAAGTTACTACTACTACTCCCGAATTTAATAAAGAAAGAAGAAGAAAAAGTCCCCCCCCAATTCACACTTTCCATCCTACCCTATTCCATCTCCAGTATATGGTCCCCCGTATAGTCCAGTCTAGCGCGGTACACTCCAGGCCTAATAATATAGATAACACCCCATCAGAAAATTTCCTCCCTCCATCTTTAGTTACTTTTTAATACTTTAGATAGACATAGGCCTATTCTCCAACACCTCTTTCTCTCCTTACTCCCCAACCTACTTCTGCTCTTCCCCTACCGCTACTCATACATATAATAGATAAGAGCAAACATGACAAAGAGAGGAAGGAAGAGGGAAAAGAAAGGAAAGAAAGAAACCTGTGCAAGATCTAATTACTTAATTGATTAATTAAATATTGTAAAATATATTCTTAGGGTATGATACATTATGTTCATCTCCGGTACGATAACAGCACACTCCAGAAAACAAACCCGTGATAAATACCAATAAATTTAATAGTTGTGTGCATAGATCATCACTCGCTACCAATCAATCAATCAAGAGTCCAAGGAAAAGAAAAGAAAGAAATAAGAGCCACCCTCACTCACTACCATGTTTTAAGCTGTGATTATATATACGGTACACACAAACTCTCCAAAAAAAAAAAAAAAAAAAAAAAAGTATTGTAATAATATAGTTACATAATAATATTATTATAACGAAAACATGTCATTTCATACCCATAGCCAATGCAACAACCCCCACCCAAATCCCAAATCCCAAATCCCAAACCTGACAAATTCCATTCATTCATTCATTCCTTATACTCCATTTTCTATAATCCATCTTCGCAAAAGCAGTATTATACCACCACCACCACCACCACATACCACAGAACGAATACTGTACGAGATACCGCAATCCTCCCGACTATTGACCCCCTTCCCCCCTGCACCCTCCCTCCCTCCCTCCCTCCGAGCATGGCACCTTTTTTTTAAGTCCGACAGCTTCTTCGGCCTAGTTGCACACCAATCCATTTACCCAGCTTCCGGTAATCTGGATATATCTAGCTGTGAGTTTCCTTCCTTCCTTCCTTCCCTTTGTCTCCCTCTCGTCTCCTAACCTACTCGAGTATCAAGCGTGTCCTATTATTACCGGGGTAGGTATAAAAATTGATAGAGGAAGGAGATATGATTGGATGGGAGGGATTGGATTATTAGATTGCACCTTTGTAATAAGTAGTGACTATATAGTAAGTGCACGATAGAAGATACTGTATGTATATAAAGTACTAGGCCAAAAGGATCCGTACGATCGGTGGTTACCACGCGACACCTCAAAACACCCCACTCCTACAATCAACCACCCCTCAACCACAATGCCTCCACACAAGACAGGCTACCTAACAGAGTTTGAGAAAGGACAAATAGTTGCTCTGAGGAAAAAAAAAATCTCTTTGGGAGAAATTGGAGAGCTCTTAAACTGTCCAAAGAGCACTATTCAAACTTTCCATAACTGCTTCCAAAAGAGGGGTGATGCAAAAAACCTTCTCATACCTGGAAGACCTAAAATTATTGATTCCAGAACCCACCGCCACCTAGTTAGAGAGTCTAAGAAGGCACGCCACCAGACTTTATCAGAATTGTGTAATGATGTTGCACCACATTCCTCTCTCCAAACAGTCAAGAGAGCTTTGGCCTCAGTCAACATAAAGAAATGCAGAGCTAGGAAAAGAGCTCTTCTAAAGGATGAGCATGCTGTTAAGAGGTTAGCTTGGGCAATAAAGTATAAGGATTGGGCAAAGGAAGACTTTGAAGGAGTCATCTTTAGTGATGAATCCTTGGTTGAAAAGTCTAAGGATCCTAAGGGTATATGGGTATTCAGAACACCTGAAGAAAAGTGGTACAAAGACTGTATTCATGGGGTTACCAAGGGGTCAGGGATAAAGCTGATGGTTTGGGCTTGTATTTGGGACAGAAATAAGGGTCCTCTGATTCCTATTTTTGACAAGAGTGTTGATAGATTTATATATATTGGAGTTTTGGAGGATGGTTTAGTTGATATCTGGCAGGAGGTGGAGGACACAGTTGGGGATCCTATCTTTTAGCAGGATGGTGCAAAGATACATACTGCAAGAGATACCATGGCTTGGTTTGAGGAAAACAACATACAGGTTATGGAATGGCTACCCAATTCTCCTGACCTCAATCCTATTGAGCACTGTTGGAAGAGGATGAAGGAAAAGCTGCACCAGCACTTTCCCAACATCCACAAGACCAAGAGGGGCCCAGATACTATTAGAAAACATCTAGCAGTAGCTCTAAATCAGGTTTGGACTCAGGATATTGAGGGGGATTTTCTGGAAAGGTTGTGAGAGTCTATGCCTAGTAGGATTGCTGCTGTCTTAGATGCAAGGGGATGGTATACCAAGTATTGATTTTTTTGTTTTCTAATTTTACATATAGCTTTTCTTATATCTATTGTATATCTACGCATATTTTTAGTTTATCCTAAGTAGTTGTGGTTGTAGGAGTAATAAATTTATAGTGGTAGTGGGGTTGCCGTTGCGTTGCCGTACGGATCTTTTTGTACCCGTACTTTACAACACTATAGAGTATATACAACTCACTTCGTCAGGTTCAAACATTCAAAATCCTGATTATATGTGATGTAAAAATAGAGAAAGAAAAAAGAAAAAAAAGAAGTTTCGTAAATACTTTGGGTTGTATAGGTGCCTTATTGCTAATTCCCCTGAACATCCTCCCAGAGGAATCTGTAGGACCTAACCTGTAAGGGAGGCCAATTTTGATGGGCCCCGTACCTCGCTATAATATTTTTGCTAGGTATAATACTGTATCCAGGATCCGAGTGACATCTCATGCCTACACTCATACCTCACAGACCACATCCACATCCACATCCACATCACACCAAACTAGCGGAAAAAAGCCAAAAAAGTAACTTGCATTATGCACACAAAATTTCGCAATTCCGTACTCCAGTGTATCCATCGTGTTGGTTTACTTACTATACTTTCCACGCCTTGACTCCATTCCTTCCTTCGCAAAGCACCCATCCCAACCCGACCCAGCCCAATTCATTACACTCCCCCATCCTCGCCAGAATATTGCTCAAACATGTCAAGTAATAGGCAGGAAAAAGTAAGCAAGCTATAGTCCTAGGCAAAAGTGTTCGTGAAAATGTGAGACATCTGACCTAGCAAATTCACGAACACTTTTGCCTAGGGACTGTACCAAAAGTAACTAATAAAAGAAAAAAGTAAAAAAGTAAAGACAAATACAAAAACTCCATTTTTTTTGTTCAGACTCGGACGTACGAGACAGACACACAAGACAAAACGCACGAACAGTGGGAAAGGCTAGGATAGTAAGGTAAACAAACAAATAGTGAACAATCAAACGAGAGAAGCAAGGCAAGACACCCCATGCACAAATTGAAGAAATTTCACCAAGAGAAGAGGAGACGCTGGGAAAAGGGCGAAAGAGAAAAAAAATGAATAGCCATACTTGTATGATCGGTGTAGGAAAGAGTGGTATGAAAAAGTAGTGCTGATGACAATTGAATTGAACTGAAATGAATTGAAAAACAATAACTCCGTGTTGGCGATGACGATAATGACGATGAATGGTAATACGTGAGGAAGAAAGGAAGAAAGGATATGGCGACGTTATCGTAACTCAATAATAACAAGAAATTGAAGGTTTGGTTTTGCAGATGGTGAGGGTGGTTCGAATTAGGGCCTGTTTGGATACAACGGTTCATTTCCGTTTCCCCATACAAATGGCCCTTTTCCTTCCGTTTGAAAACGGAGAGAAGGTCATTTTCACAGCAGAAACGGTGGCCCAACGGAACGGTCCCATTTTTGCCAAACAGACCCTTAGATTGCTGTCGGAGAGAGGGAGGACGAAACGAGATAGGACAAGATTAATCATCCTACCCATTCCCTCGCAAGGCAAGACAAGACAAGCAAGCAAGACATATCATACCCCCGTGGACAAAAGGCACGGGGCTCCTAGGATTCGTAAAGAAGATGAATAACAAGGGAAAGAAGAAAAAAAAGTAAAACTCGAAATAACGGCCGACCATGATTGGGTTTATATTTTATTCAATGTACGGATGCAGCGTGCATAATAGTCGCCTTCATCTTTTCCAGATCGCTGTGCATTTTCAGCACAGTGTCTAGCTTTTCCTTTTTCTTGAAGGCGTCCGTGATAGCTTGGACTTCTCTGTGTAACCTCTCGTAGCGTGCGTAGTCCTCTTTGAACTTACGGGCTAGTTGAATTGTCGAGATGTCAAGAGCAATGTTCCGACGTTTGCTGCTGCTGGTACTCGAGGAGGTGGATGTGCTAGTGCTTGGTCTCTCACGCTCACGTTCACGGTCATGGTCGCGGTCTCGCTCCCTATCTCTTTCCCTATCACGGTCCCGCTCCCGCTCCCGGTCGATCATTCTTCCGTTTGGTCGTGAATAAGTATCCTCACGGTCACGGTCTGTTGCCGAAGTGGCCTTTCTCTTTAATGGTGGAGAGTTACTCGGGATGTAGTGGGGTTTTGGCTTCACAGCAAGCGTAATCGAATCTAGTGGTGATCGACCAGGTGTCGCCGTTCTCGCGATAGGCGTCAAGAAAGAAGGCGAGGAAGCAGCCGTTATGCCATCCATGTCCGATGCATTGATCGGTGGCGATGACCCCAGGGGCGAGGGCTTAGGCGGCGAATTGCTCGAGCTACGCCGAGCGATCTGCTCCTTTGACGAGAGTGAATTGGCACTTGCATTCGATGTAGGTGCAACTTTGTACCCGTTTGCCTTTGCGGCAGCAGTGTTGGACGACTTTGGAGGTGCAATTTTTCGAACTTTTTTAATAGGGGATTTCTGCACTTTGTTGGGCAAGGCCTTTTTGGGCTTCAGCCTTGCTTCCTCCACCTCCAGATCCGAGGCTGGGGCGGAAGCTATTGATGGAGCCTTAGACATTGGGCTCGGAGCCGGCCTTGTTGCCAGAGTAGTCTTTTTCTCAACCGGCTTGGCAGGTGACAGCTTCACGTCCTCCATCTCAATGTCCTCGTCAGAATCTTCCACCCTCTCTGCAGACTTAATTTTCGAATTCGCACTTGCGGCATTAGCTTCCCTTGCGGCCGCAGCCTTGGTGGCCTTGGTATTGGCCGACTTTGGAGCTTTCACAGTGGCTGCTTTAGCCTTGGGTGCCGCGGCCTTTTTCGTGCCCTTCTTGCCTATTATTCGGGAAATGGCATCCTTTTGCCCTGCCTTCGTAGCCGGTTTTGCTGCTGGAGCGGTCTGCGAATTAGATCTACTCATCGACTCACCGCCGCTCAGCTTCTTCCCAGTTGGCGAGGCTTGCGATGGGTCTGTGGAGTCCCCAGTGACCTTTATGCTTGGCGGAGGCACAGGCTTCGCTGGCCTGGTTGGTTGCGGGGCCGGTGGACACGGATCGACTTTCCCTCTATCCTCGAAGGCTAGTAACTTCTGCCACTCGGGCGCTTCCCGCGGCAGCCGTAGCCTGTTGAAAGCTGCTCTGCAACTCGATATAGCTGCCTCTCGGTTCGCTTGTGACGGGTATGGAAATTCCCAGATGTCGAGATCTTTGTAGACGTCATCCACCAGTTCCCACAACTTCGACTTCCTATATCCAACTTTCTGTAATATCCGCAGACATACATCTTCAGAGACTCTCGTCCTGGATGCAAGATTCTGCTCCGAGTCGGGGCCCATGGCGAGCAAGTGTATTAACGGAACCCTCAATGCCTCTAATTTCGCATTGATCATAGCGGAATGAGCAGCCGCATCAGTCTCACTGAGGGCTGGCGATTTTCCGGCTCTCATGTGTGGTGTGTTGGGATGGGACGACTTTGGCTGCGTCACGGGCTTCCGTGCATTCTTTCCTCTCCCAGTGGCCGCCGACTTTTTCACGTAAGGGGCACGCCTTCCAGACAGCGCGGGTGGCATCGAAGCGCTATCTACAACCACAGTTCTGTATCCGGGGCGCGAGTAAGTAATGATCACAAAGGCCGAAAAACGAGAAAATCCGACAACCCAAAAACCAATGGGAATCGATAAGACTCAAAAGCGAGACTTACGTAGAAGCCTCCTTCTCCTGGTTAATCCGCCGATACGACTCCTGCAGAGCCCGAAAGCTCTCATCGGCGGTATCCGCGTATAATTCCCGAACCTCAAGTTGATGTGTAAAGGTCCCGGCAAAGTCTAACCCACCCTCCAATGAACCCTGCTTGGCCCGATACAATTCATGCCGGCTCGACTCAACGGTAGATAGGATCTCCACAGCGTGATCACCATATAATAGCCTCTAAATAATCCGACAACAAGCAGACGCAGCAGTAAAATCGTTAGCCAACCGAACCCACGATAAAGATGGCTAAAAAAAATTATCCCGCTCCATCCCGCCAAACAGCAAACGAGCAGAACATCAAGCTGATGGAGTTTCCCGTACCATAGACTTCCCGAAGGTTATCTTCAGGTCGGCCTCATGCTTGAGCACTTCCTCCAGGACATTGCTCCCATCAAAAGTGATCCTCATAACCTGTTGTCCATGCATAGTTGAACCCTTCCCGCCGCCCACAATCGGTGGAGCAGCGCCCAGCGTGACGCCGCCGTCAGAGATTGTGAGCCCAGGCATGACTTTTTTTTTTTTTCTTCCTTTTCCTTTCCTTCTTATCCTGAAAAAGTAAACGGTAGTCGATCTGGCAGGCCTTTCTACGAGCCAACGGAGCCGGTAGAGTAAGTAGCGAGAGGGATGAGGGTTTCCTAGAGTCCTGTTCCTCCTCCGCAAGAACCCGCCCTCACGCTCCAGCCAAGAGCCACCCGGGAATGGCGGGTAGTGGGTCGTCTGCTGTGTGGTACGAAGCGAGAAAGAGAGAGGATGCAATAAATGCCGAGGGTATGAGTTCAAGCAATGGCTAGAGCCGCGTAGAATGGATGACAGAGGGGTGAACAAGGGAAAAATTGGAGGGATGGAGGGAAAAAAAAGCGAGTGTGAGAAGAAAGGTGGGTAGAGCGAGAGTGAGGGAAAGCTCCGAACAATGAAGGGCTGAGGAAGGCAAAGAGTGAAGACGAGAGTTTAGTTCCGAAGGGAGTATTGTAGCGCTCGAGAGAGATACTAGAGGGAGCGAGAGATAGTAGAAGTAGGTTAGAGAGAGTGTGCGTGTATGCGTAGATGTGAGTGGGGGGTGAGAGAGAAGGGGAGCGTGTGAAGTGGAGGGAGTGCGAGGAGTGAGCAGCGAGAGTGTAAGAGAGAGTGAAGGAGAGAGGGAGAGAGGGAGGGAGGAGGGACAGAGTACAGCAGAGAGAGCTGCAGCAGCGGTTGGTCAGGGTGCTGTAGTGGTGGTGGTGGTGGAGAATGGGTTTCCGCCCAAACGGGAAACGCGCCCAGCAACCCAACTAGGAGGAAAGGGAAAGTAAAAAAAGGTGGGAAGGGCAACTTTTAGAAATGGAAATAGTGTTAGGGTAAAAAGAGAGAGGGAATAAAAGGGAACTAACAAAAGTGTCGAGAGACAAAGCGATGACTACGATACAGTATCAATAGAATCTGCAAACCATGAAATTCATCTTTTATTCATTCTATGAAAGTTCGAATGGTAAATTTCACTGGTTGAGAAAGAGGAAACATCATCTTCCTGACGGTAAACTTCTGTTCTGATATGTGCGGTGTATGGTATGGTACCCTACTCTAAGCACAGGCTGCACAGCACACAGGCGCAGCAGCAATTCAGAATGCCTTCCTCATCCACCAGACCTGCCTGGCCTGAAGTTTCAGGCCCTTCATATAATAGCAAATAACTTGAAATAATTGCGGCCTCCTCCTCCTCTGTAAAATGGTACTCTAGCATTTCAACAAACTAGACCGCATGACAAGGACCAAGACAGAAGAAAAAGAGGAAGAAGAAAAGAAAGAAGGAAAGAAAGAAAAAAATCACCCCTCCTCTCCCACCACACACTCAATCCAGGCATAAAATAAAAAAGAAATAAAGAAAACCTACCCACAGCATTTATTCATTTATTCATTCCCAGGGCCGAAGGGGTAGAGAAAAAAAGGAAGAAAAAGAAATCATACCGCAACTGAAAATAAAGGAAATAAAGGCACGGTTATAAAATTTCTCAATTTAGATTCCCAACAACCATTAGACTAGAAGGGGAAGGGGAAGGCCAGGCACTGAAAATAAAATAGAAATATAAAAAATAAAACAAAAAATGTCAGGAAAACAGCCTGCGGATTTCAAGCAAAGAGGAAAGAAAGCAAGAACAAAAGTACGATATTGTGCAGCAGCAGCAGCAGCACAGGTAGGTACAACACAGTACTCCCACAGTACCTACCCACCGAACAAAGTACTCGTACAGCTGAGCTACACGGAGTACCGTAAAATTCTGCGCTGCACGAGTATCGATATCATACATAAGAAATGCCGTAGTTCGCCTATAAATCATGTAGGAGTGAATACTGTACTACTACAACGCTCAAGAGGCAAGAAAGAAAAGAAAGATATTTACGAGTGCCGGTACTATGCTCGTACACTGTGTACCTTGATACCCGGGCAGTGCTGAACATAATATATATTAAACCCTCCCAGAAAGCAAGGCAATTGAACAAAAAAGAGGGAGCTCTTTTTACCCAGTACCGCCTAAACATCCACCCCATTCCCCATCCCCCATTCCCATTCCCATGGTCTTACCGGTGTATATCGCAGCATCCACATCCAAGCTAATATACATTCCTTCCTTCAGTTCCACCATAGCAACGGAAAACAACACAATACAATTGGTTGACAACCTCCCTCCCTGCCTAACTTAACCCGAGCTTCATCCATCCCTCCATCCAGCCATCCATCCATCGTGGCACTTCTGCGGCGGCGGCGGCGTGTGTATGGACCAAGGCAAGACAGAAACTGCCATCCACGGCGCTTGCTTGGTTGACTCGCCAGCGAACTGGATAGCGAGAGTATCGCAACTGTGAGCAGAGTGAGTGTTTTACTCGTACCAGTGCTGTACTCTACCCTGCGATAGCTATAATAGCTACAGTGCCCATACCTATGGCATAGCTAGACAAATTGAAGGGGAAACAGGCCAGGCAGGTACGAAACGTAGGGGTAGATACTTAGAGAAAGGGTTAAGAAACGAGCTATCCGTCACCACCACCGTCACCACCACCACCACCACGAAAAGAGGTCCACAGGCAACCCCTGGCTAGTCAGTTATAAGCAGTACCGGTAATAATAATAATCTAATCCATGCACAACATAAATTACCCTTACTGACTGTCAAAGAACAGCAGACATCCGGACAGGCGAACAAGACAAGACAAAAAAGTCAGGGCAGGGCCAATAATATATTAATCTGAACCGAATGAAATAAATAAACCACGGGAGGAAGAAGGAGGCGTTCGTTTTCTTTTTTCCTCTTTTTTTTTTTTCAACCAACAGCTTTTGAATTCTAGGTACGCGAGCGTTGCTGCTCTAACGTCAATGTTTCCCATAATGGGGTGGTGGGAGTGGGAGGAGAGGGAAGTGGGGGGGGGGTGTTTAACAGCATACAGCACAGTTATGATGGACGGGGGGGGAGGGGGGAAAGTGCATATTAACACACACCACAGGACAAAGTCAAATAAAGCTTCATAAAGGGTATGATACAAGTAGGTACTGTAAGGTAGAGTCCAGCCATAAACAACGCTGACCAACGAAAAAAAAAAAAGAAGGAAAAAAATCACAACCAAAATTTCAAAGGCCCGTTGCAACCATGACTTTTGGTTTTTGCGCGCAAAGGCCTGAAGCGTGACCAACCCACCCACACACCCACATCATTTATACCGTACCTTACCAAGGTGCACTTTTTTTTTCTTTTTTTCTTCCTTCCTAGGTCTTTTTCTCTCAAAAAACTCCGACTGAACACTGAAACTTACCCATCATCACTAGGGTGCGAATTGGATGAGTTGATGAACACTTTCAAGGCTACTATTGATATTGTGAACCGTGGATGGTTAGATGGACAAGGCTGGCTGGCTGGTATGATATATGATGGATGGATGTATGGATAGTAAGATTAATGACTGAACTGAAGGGAAGTGGAGTGCGCAGCTAGGAATAAAGCTTACAGCAGACTGAGGAGGAGGAGGAGGAGGAGGAGGAAATGAATGGGAATCTCCGCCGCCACATGTCTGGTCCTGAGGAAGGAAGGAAGGGAGGAAGGGAAAATATATGCTTAGGGTAGAAAGAACTACATTATCGTCAGGTGGGAAGGAAAAATGGGAATATCCTTCTTTTCTTTTCCCTTTAGTACAAGAAGCGCATTGAATGCTCCTGACAGAGAGGAGGAAATAGAGATGGGACATCGCACCTGATTACGGTGAAATACGGTAGCCTCCGGTGGTCACCAAGTCGGGAGATGGTGGGTGAGGGCAGCTGGACGGACCTGAGCGGCGCTCGTGATTTCGATCGTGATCGTCAGATCGTGAATTAAAGTTTTTCCCAACAAGATTCAAGAAAACAAACGCCCCTGCTATACATGTACTACCGATAATAAACCCCATGGAAACAAGTCACAGTACAAATCGCCAACACGAGTACCGGTACTACATCTCGCCAAAGAACAAACCACCAAAACAAAACAAGTCTATAATACACAGCAATCCTTTTCAGAGGAAGGAAGCGATGCCTCATGTTCCTCAATTTTTTTTTTCTCTTCTACTATCTCACGTCACTTATTCCACGAGATGCTAAATGACCAGGGTTATCACTTAGTCAGCCAGAGCTCGCCTCGAATTGCTCTTAACTTTTTTTTTTCCTTTTGCTCCCAATCGGAATGGCGGATAACATGCAAGCTCCACCACCACCACACCCCATCTGAAGTGTGGAAGTGTGGGAGTGTGGAAGGGGGCAGGAAGAGGGAGGGAAGGTTGTGCAAAAAAAGGAAAAAAGGAAAAAAGGAAAAAAGAGGGAACCGAAATCCCCATCCTTGAATCAATTTTGTTTGTGCGGGGACCACGTACCGACCACTCCGGTATCTCCTTCAACTTTAAATTCATAAACTTCTCAAGCTTGTTCGCGTTTTTCCAATACGATGTGCTCTCGTTATTGTAGCGTCGGCAATTGGTGAAAATCAGCTTGGCATCACGAACAAAGTCCTCGGGCGATCCGTATGCGTCCTCCTCAAGCCTCTTCTCCATGGTCTCGAGATCCATCGGCTCCGTGATTACATTGTAGTAGTCTGGGACCTCGTCCTGGCTAACGGGCTTTTGGAAGGGCCATGAGGCCTGATGGTTTTGCATCTCGTTGAGGATATGGAGAAGTTGCCCGTAGTGCGGCCCGTGTTTTGGCTGCCGGGCGAGTTCGTCCATTTCAGGCGACCACCCAGCGTCCTCTATGCGGTTGGAGGATAGTGTCAGCGAATTCCTCTACACCATATTCGGAAAAGGATGTAAAAATAAGGAAAACGTCTGTAGGAGCTAGGGAGTGTGTCAGTGGGGATGATTATATGAGCCGTTTAAATCCGAATAACCAACCAACCAGTGGCTATTCAACCAGTGGCTATTGGGAACGGGGCAACACTATCGCACTTCCAATTCTCGTAGATATGCAGGATCTACCAGCACTGCAATTGCAAATGAGTGTGTGGGAGTAGGTGTGTGTGTAAAGATATATGTAGGTGGGTGGTGCGTGCTAAGAGTAGATAAAGGTAGCCAAGCCAAAACTTACTGATAGCCTGAATGGAGGATGGGTCGATTTTGCATGGCGGGCCCCTGAAGGCTTTTGGAGGAGGGTGAACAATATGAGACTTTGAAATGGATCTCGTCTTCAAATGAACAGCTTCCTTTTGTTTGGCTAGCATCTTCCCCGCCTCCAAATACCGAATTCGAGGGATCATGGAACACTGCATAATAGTTCCACCTTCATAATCCTTGATATACCCCATCCATTTGTGCTTGTCAAGGGTAATCTCTTTGGTGAACCCCTGTTTCTTAAAGTATCCGATAGCATAGTTGTCCGCATAGGTAAGAAAGTGCATCACATCCGAGGTAGCTTTGACATAGTCCTAAACAGCTACCGGTTAGATATATTATCCGTTAAAACGGACAAACAAAAGATCTCCGATACCTTTAAATGAGACATAAGATGGGCACCATATCCTCTAACTTGTTGATCGGACGAGATAGCGCAGAACACGATTTCAGCGAACTGTCTACCTTTGAAGGGCCGATATGTAATGCCACTAGTAATACCAATCAGCTCCGTGAACCCGCGAAGATCTCCCGAGGATCAGACGCTATACCCGACAACCTCCAATGGCTTCTTAACGATAGCCATGGACAGATGCGTGCGATCGTAGACTAGTCGTGCGATGTAGTCCCTGGGCATCTTTGGAAGCTGTTTCTGGAAGATATTCTTAAGACCGGTCAGTATGATTGTGCTCTCTCTCGAGTTGTCATTGTTAACAACGCGGAATTCGATGTCGCCATTGCGCTCTTCGAGGACGGCGTTAGCTGCGCAGATGCCTCAAGTCAATAAACATCATCTAGCCAAATAAAATGCTCCATTCAAATGCTCCAGGCAAGTAAACGTACATTCCCTGAACAGAGCTTTCGGTTTCTTCGATTCCTCGGGAGACTCGGAGGCCTTTATTCTCTTTGGTGAGAGGTCACTAGTGTCCTCCGACTTGCGCTTTATATCTATTGTAACAATTAGCGGTCAGTTTTTTTTTTAATTTTTTTTTACACTAGCTTTACAGTCAAACAAGGGCTAGAAAACAAAGCAAATGCTCAAGCAGTGAAACCTCATACCTCCATTCTTAGCAGCTGGCATGATCCCCGCTTCTGTGCGTAGCGAAATTTGACCTTAACTGTAAATGGTATGCGGAGGGAAGGGTTAAGAAAAAAAAGTGTTTTGTCTTTATAGCGATTTCAATGTGCGCAAAGAGGCCGAAGTCAGTGGATTCAGGGTACGGTGTTCGAACAGCGGCCCTCAGAATAGAATCAAGAACGCCAAGACTTCCAGATCCCGGGCAGTACCCTGATGTGCGTAATTCTCCTACCGGCACTGTCAAGCTGTCTTTCAGAGCCTAACCCGTTTGCCCTATCTGTATCCCCGTACCCAACGCGATTCACCTATTTACACGACCAAACTGAGCCGGGAAAACCACGATACGAAAAGGCATACTTTACAAATCAAACCGAACGAACTCCGTTTATTATCAAAACAGAATGGACGCTGAGTGGGATTTAATGAAGCCCTTTGTGCCCATGGTTGGGAAAGAAGGACACCTTTCTGTTGCGGCGGTCCTCATGTTGACAGGTTCGTCTTTCGTTTTGTATTCGAGGAAGGGCGAAGCTAGGTCTTGGCTAATTTTTTTTTCGCACAGGATTCTTTCTCACGGGGTTATTCTCTATAAGTACGGGTTTGCTATCGACGGAACTGGAGCTACGGTAGCTAACAGTCTCTAGATAAATCGGTCACAACTGCCCCCCTATTGGCGATTCCAGCTTCTCTAGCACTCGGGTATGCTCCCATGCGGTAACTCTGCCCCCCCGGAGCAATTATAGCTGACGGGCGTAGGTTTGGATCTGTATACTTGATTTGCGCGGTTGGGGTCTACGTTTAGGTGTTGAATGGTTATCTAGGGGATAGGGGTTTTAAACTGTACGATTGAGCCTTGTTCTAAAAACTGTACTAAATGACAATTTTCATTGCTTTGCTTTTTTTATATACCTGAGATGTTCCTGTGACGGGCGGCTATGAAAAAGGACGGCTACAATACAACAATTCTGGAGCCATCATGATCACCAACTCCACCAACCCACATCACACAACTCGGAAACCAACATAAACCCTAACCATCTCACCACAATAGAGCCCCATTCAGAGTCCCTCTCTCTACTTCCGGCACTGCAGACACAATCCGTCATTGAGCCCCGTTACCCGCTAGACCCCCTTCCCCCACCAAATGTCCCAAACCCAAGAGAATCCTGCCCCACCCCCCCTCTTCACAGCACTAACGACCTCATCCCGCCAAATCCTCACACTCTTAAAATGTATCGGCTTCCAATCCAAAGCTCAGTTACAAATATCGGCCGACGGCCTCCGTGTCACGGTTGAAGACTCACATGTCATGCAAGGTTCCCTCACGTCGATTCACTCCTCCCTTTAAGCCCTTCTTATACTAATCGGCCTAGGCCACGCTTTCATTGACAAGAACCTGTTCACTACTTATACTTTCCACCCACCGCCACACCTGACGGAGAACTTGGAAGAAGATGAGGACCCGGTTATACAGTTTGGCATAAGCCTGACGGCATTACTGGAGTGTTTGCAGATATTTGGTGGAGGGGATGCTGGTGGCGGTGGTGGTGGGAAATGGCGAGGCAGCGGAGGCAGAGCTGGGGGAGGCGGAGAGGGTTGGTCGGGGGGAACCGCCGGAGTAAGTGCCTTCGACCACAGCCTTCTGAGAATCGCCGGGACATGCAGGTTTCTATACGAGGAAGGAGGCCCTTTATGTCTGATGTACTTCCCTCTCTCCCTTCTTTCTAAAATCCCCAAACAACTAACAACGAACAACATCCACTAGCCTAGAAGAATCCCCAATAACGACCACCTGCGAGCTAACAACCTACACCCCAGCCCCCCTCCCCGACATTCCACTCTCCCCAACGCTAACCCGGAAAATCATCCTAAAATCCTCCCTTCTCTACGATGCTATCACCGAACTCTCTTCCTCTTCCACCCACCCTTCTTCCTCCTCCTTTCTAGTAGTCTCCACATCCCCAACACCGCCCCACTTCACCCTCTCCTCTACCTCCCCGCTCGGCACCACAACAGTCGAATTCAGCAACGACGGGGAGCTCCTAGAAACCTTTATGGTGAGCAGACGCGCAAAGGACGTGTACCGCTTCGACCTCGTCAGGCATGCACGTGGAGCCATGGCTGTCGCGACGAAGGTTAGCGTCCGGAGCGATCAGGGGGGCGTGCTCAGTTTGCAGTTCATGGTGGAGTGGGAGGGGCGTGCGAGTTTTGTGGACTTTAGGTTTTTGGGGGTGGATGATAGGGAGGGTGGCGGTGGTGGGTGGGGCGAGAATGCGGAGGAGGAGGGGGAGGGGGAGGAGGATGATGATGATGGTGAATAGGGATTGTATGTGCTAGATTCCATATGTACGCATATAGAGCAGAGCCAGACTCCGAGTGATACTTTCTGATCTTGCTTGGTTCTCGCACTTGTACTAGGGGGTGAGCATAAGTACGGCGAACTTTGTTTCACCCACGCAAAATTTTGGTGTGTGTGACCACCGGAACAGCCAATCTTGGCACGATTTTTGCAGGTGGAAAAAAGTCTGGCGAACTCTTGGCGAAACGAGCTCACCGTACGCGACCCCAGATTGGCTCATAGGCCTACGAGCCAATCAGGGCAGCCTCGCCGTACTTACCCTTAACCCCCTGTACATATAGCACTTGAAACATGACCCATGATTAGTCGCCCATTGTATAGTACCTCGCCGCAGCACAGAAATTCCCATTCACTGTGCCAACCCCCTCACGAACACCTACCAAATTACACATCCAAGGCAGTCAAGAACCCAGTGATCAATATCTTATACCACAATTATTAGACCGACCGTGCCTGTAGCGAGATTGACCCCCTCAGCGAGATAGGCACGCATCCACCAATCAGCACATCACAACTGGCTTGGTATGGGCTTATTAAGGCAAATCTCGCTGAGGGGGTCAATCTCGCCACAGGCACGGTCGGTCTACTGATAAACCCGGGAACCTCCCGCTACAGAATCCCTCCCTCCCTCCCTCTCCCAAATCCCAACCTTTAACATACAATCAGACGACCTCCAATTACACGGTAAACCTACAACACCAAGAAAAGAGTGAATGAACGAATGAACGAAAGATTTCTGCTAAGTTACGCGAGAACCCAGAAATAATAATAGCAATAACCACGACCGATACTAATAATACGATCGCACGATAAATTATAAACTACCTACCTACCTACCGCTGTTTTGATTTATTGATTGATTGATTCCCGGGTGCTAGAATACGTACACTACCACTACTGCCGCTACTACTACTACTACCACACCGGCATGATACTATAAGTTAAGGCCCTATGAGCAGTGGACGGTACTGTACGTAGCTTTGCATTATACATAATATCTTGGCCTCTCACTACATTCTCCTCCCCTCTATACTCCATGTACGCACGCGAAGGCGGGGTCGCATTGGATGAGTCTGATGGTTCGAAGGGGAAGGATAATTCGCTGATATTAGATACTGAGCTAAGAAGCGAAAGAAAGGAGGGAGGAAGGTAGGAAAGTAAGAAAGAAAGAAAGAAAGAAATTTGACACCGAGTGACACCTTATGATTCGCTATGCAAGTGGATGGATGAGAATGAGTAGGGAAGGAAAGGAAGGGAGGAAAGGAAGGGTAAGCTAAAGAAGGAGAAGTGGCGCAATAATAAAGACTACAAATTACACACACTATCCTCCCCCCCCTTCACTTTGGAATGCGTCATCTTCGCACAGTTCTACCAAGGGAGTATACGGGGCAACCGATAAACAACGGACCCTCTCCCCATGAAATCTACACTTTACACACCCTTTATAACTCCCCCCCCACTTTCTTCCTAGCACTTAATAGCCCAAACCTAATCGCAACCTCAGCGGTAGTGACAAAGATCGAGAGCACGATAAGGACGATAATAATCCACGTAATCCTAGACATGTTACTATCGGCAATGGAGTCCGAGAGTATCTCTGTGAGATCCAGAAATACCCTGCAGCGCTCGTTGAGGACTAGGATGCGCTGCTTGATTTCCAAGTACTCGCGCACTGCAGCGTATAAGGGGTGCAAGGTTGGTTCGGCATCCCAGAAAAATTCAGGGACGTCGAGGACGTTGCTTGCTATCCCTTGTTAGTCCGGCCGTCGGGTGGGAGAGAAGGAGGGGAGGGGGGGTACAAAGGTTCACGTCTACACGCAGCTTAAACAGTTTTCCGCTCATTTTAACAACTTCCTCTCGCTTCATGCCGAGTTTACCGGTTAGGGCGAGTTTCTTGGGGATCTGCTGTACGCCTAGCATGGTGGAGTTCATGCGCTCTTCGAAGCGGCAGAGCTTTGTGGATTGTGCGATTGCGTGAGAGATAGCGAGTTTGATCATTATGTCGCCGGAGCGGAGGGTTATCATGTCATTATATATCTAAACAATTCACCCATTATCAGCATTAGAGGTAGACATCAGGGCTGGAGTTATCGATTTACCCTGGGGGATCTAGTGCGGGAGGAGTATTGGAAGTGGAATTCTTCAGTCTCGAATTCGTCTTCTTTTAGGCGACCAGAGATAAGTTGGATGTCCAAGTCGTTTTGAGCAAAGGTGAGATCTGCGAGGATGTCCTGATGTGATTAGTTAGCATGGGGGATAGCAAGTAACAGGCCGTGCCTTCAGTACTTTCTCCTGTCTCTCGGAGAAACCCCAGAAAACCACAACTCCGTATCTAAAAACAAACATTTCAGCAAAGGCCTTCATGTCATTCATATGCGAGTCTCTCGGGCTCTCTGGTCTGTATCCTTGATTGTAAGTATGATGGTCGTCTGTCCTGTCCTGTGAGAATCCACGATTTTTTCCTGAGGATTTTGAATGCTCATCCTCCTCGTAGCTTCCATCTCCACTTCTACGTCTCTCCCCAGTATATGAATCCTCAAAGTATCCTTCGTGATAATCCCTTTGTTCAGACCTCTCAATCTGTACATCCAAGACAGCCTTACCACCGGGACTCTTCAAAACGGGAGAAGAGCGAACCCTATACCCATCGTCCCCAGACATTATCGGCAGGTGATACGCGCAATACAAGCACTCATCATACAGCTTCGTCCTAGCCGAATGTTTCTCTCTAAGAAATTTCCCTGTACCATTGAGCCTATATGCATCCGCCGTGCAGTAAGCTGTAACCCGACTCAATTTATCCGCCCTCCGAGACTTGGGTAACCGTTCGGCATAACTCTTCCTGGGAGGCTGCTCCGGCGACTCCTCATCCCCTTCAAGCCTATTCCTCCACTCCTCTTCGTCATCCTTGATGGGTGCATCCTCGATGTCGTCCTCGCCATACCCCCAGCGATTCGCCTCCTCATCAGTTTCCGGGAGCAGTACGAGTTTTTCCGAAAGCTTCGACGACCGGACGGGTAAGTTCTGGCCGAGGAATCGCCTGGGATCAGAGGGCTTCGGCGTTGTTGAGCGGGAGGGGGAAGCTGGAGCTCCGCGGGCCCGAGCTAGTGGATTGCGGCTCTGGCCCGACGGTATTTGCGAAGATTCTTGCAAGACCGAGTCAACGCTTATGAACCTTACCATGGATGGGATCGACGGTGCTGACGGCCGGCGGTGGGGTGGGGAACGGCTTCGCGTGGCGGAGTCCCGAGTGTCCGTAACCTACACCGCACCACACTCAAGTAAGCATCACATAGGAGACATGGCACGGGGAAGGGGAAGGGGGTAGGTGTACAAGGACAGTCGGTCTCCGCTTTAAAGGAGGCGATGTAGACATTACTGAATAGGGATTGAGTAGGTCGATTCTATGTTGTTATGATAGGAAAGAAACAGCCGGATACCGGTACCTGAGGAGTTTGTTGAGTTTAGGTTGCGTGGTTGAGGTAAGATAACAGGCACAGCACAAGACTTTCGTGATTGAGTCGGCAAATTCCAACAGAAATGGAGCAAACCGTTCAAAGGTGGCTCAGTGACATCTAACAAGGTACTGTCCCCGGGTATCATACAGTAGATGGAAAGGTCAGATCTGTACGGGGGCAGTTATGATTAGGGTTTACGAAGGTTGAGACGAATACCGGTAAATTAAAATTGAATGCCTGGATGAAGCTAGGTTTGAGGTGGTGGGTCTGACAGCAGCCGCAACAGTGCAGAAACCAGCCCGTTTGCATGCTGTCTGTCTCTCAAATCGGAATTTCCAGAACCGTTGAGTCGCCGCCTTCCCACTAGCCACTTCGAGTGGTTTGGCTCACCAGCCACACGGGCAATTCATCATCTACGATGCGGGTATGATACAAGAGCTTCAAGACAGCCACAGCGCTAGATGTAGTCTACCCCCTATACCGTACGAAATAACTTCATAATACCAGCACAATTACCATAGTTACCTTATTCATAAGATATGATATATGAGTACCTCAGAACCGGCAAGAAAAAAGAAAAAAAGAAAAAAAAAAGAAAGCAGCACTATGAAAGCCCTATTCCTCCCGCTTCAGGCTCTCCCCGATCTCTACTAGGCATCTCTCATAAACCCTTGATAATTCCATCTCTAGAGCCTCATACTCTTCTTCCTCAGAATCCCCATCCATAGCGTCTACTAGTGAATTTTCAGATTCTCGATTTCCCACATCCGGAACGCTCTCTTCCGTAGGCGGATCTGGGGCCTCCGTCATCCCTTCTGCCAGACCAACAACATGCAGCCTTGTCCTCTCAATAACGCTCTTGAGTCTAACCCTTTCGGTCATGTTCATCCTATAGCCAGACAAGGCCGGGGATAGCGGGGCATAGGAATCGGTAGACGATCCAGTGATCAGTGAGTGGAAGCACCGATCAAGCTTATCAAGCAATCTTAAAGTGGACTTAAATCTTGGAGGGAACGAAGATATGTAATCGTTAAATGAGTTGGCTATTTGTAAAAGATACTGTGTCTGCAATGATGCTATGAAGTTCGCAAAAAAAAAATCAGTTTAGTTAGCTACTCTCCAAAAACAAAAACAAAACAATGAAGCCTTTTACTGCAACAATTATCCACGGAGGATCAGACGGTAGATGCCGGCGCAGTACCAAATAGCCATTGGCTCAAACAAGCGAGCAGGGCAAGAAGAAAGATGACATACGTGTAGAAGAAACCCACAACAAGTCGACCAGTTTCTCCAGGTCATCGGCTATTTCTACAGCATCAGTGTACCCTCCATCGTTAAATTTCTTTGCATATTTCCGAGAAACCTGCAAGAGCTCGTGGTCCAGAAATGCTATCAGCGAGTTCTCTGGTCGAGAGCCGGGTTTTAGGGGGCTAGGGCGAGGGTGGGGTAACGGGCGGTAAGAGAAGACGCTAGATGCGTCGGACGGGGCGGGCGAGGGTAAAGATGGAGGGAGCGATGCCCCCCCAGAAGCTTGTGCGGAGGCCATCTTGTGATTAGGAAAAAGCATAGACGGAGTTGGAGCCTCGATGCGAGGGCTAGCCGTGGTTAATAACTCTAATGATGTCACATGTGAACTTGCTTGACTTGTGCCGAGCTAAGGATCTAGGATGACTAAGTTGGTTCACGCATAGTGCATCACTCGGGGATCCGCCCCCAGGAGATAAGCACAGCGTACTGACACGCCGTTAAATTCTCTGCTCCCGTATTTGTACGAAAGGCAGTGCACAGGATCGTACTATATTCCGGATATAAGAGTAGTAGCCCCTTTTAACTTGGGTTGTTGCACTTAGCAGTTGGATCATGCACAGTACAAGCACTTATATCAGGGCGGACTCCATTAGGCGTCACGGGTTGCAGACCACGGGGCGGCGGTCGTCCGGACATCCAAACCACGATTTTTAACTTGCACTAAAGCAAGGCGAGACATTGAGCCCCGCCAAAATCGCATTGTTCACCATGTCATGTCGCATGCTACGGCACTTAGGTTGAAATCTTTTTTCCCCCTCCCTTTTCTTCTTTATCGTGAACTGCCTTGCGCTGCTTCCTCGGGCATGCAGATCCCGCTCCCAATCCGCATCCTAGTAAATACGATCCACTGTTCACAGTATATTAATATCTTGCATCACTTCACCAAACAAAACGGGAGAGCAAGCGCGTACATAAGCATAAAGGAGTAGTAAGCTAGATTCTCGGGCCCTCACTAGGAAAATTGCTGGGAAAAAAGGTTTGAAGAATCTTAATAGTGGTATCGTATTAGGAGTTGCTTTAGGGATTATTTCCAGACTCCCGGCATGCCCTATAGAATCCTAACATGGCCCAACTCACGTGCTCGGCACACAGGCCCAGGCTCTGGGGAAGCGGGCAACGAAAAAAGGTCTCTGGACGCCGTTGCTAAGTCAAAAAAAGAGAGCCTGTTATTAGGCTCCATCTATTAGGCTCCGTCACTTATCCAGGTGGAGCGCCCTATGCTGAACGGATGATACTTGAGTAAAGAGACCAGTCGGACTGGCAACGGCCAAATGACACCGAAGATAACTGGGCTAAAAAGGGGGGAAGCTCAGTCGGGGCCCAGTGAGGACGCATCGGTGCTTCCACTGCCTAGCCCAAAGCGAACTACCCGATCTGATGTAGAGAGACAAATGATGGGAACGTAGAATCTGATGATGTTGAGGTCAATGCCCTGGACAAGGTAACAATTGGACCGCACACAACCTACGGTAGTCCGTATTATAATCCGTCCGGAGAAAATACATGTCTATACCGTCAGTCTCTAATGACAACAATCGGGCACTTGCTTGGGTAGATATCAATAGCCGAAACTAGCATCTCTGACCTTAACAAGATAAATGGCAAAAGTGGGAGAATAGAAGACAAGAATATGTCAAGTTCCCCTTGTGCAAGGCTGGGGCTTGGCGCACCGATTGATAGCATAAAAAAACGTGCCGGGCAATGCAATTGCGTCTGAAACTGCATATTCTCGCCTCAGAGAGAAGGGAGTTAAGGGCATTGAGGCTACCGCTGGGTGCCGGTAAGCCTAAAAATCGCGTCGGGGGCTCGGGCGAAGAAACTTTCTGCGATTCTCGGGGAATTTATAATAACACGTGACGATGAACATGTTCCAGGATCCACCTTTCATAGCAAGACACCAGGGCATGATAAACGGGCTTTGTTATGCATTCGCGGCGTGACATCGAGAAAAGCAGAGATTACCAGTACACGATAAACCGCAAGGGGGAAACACAAAGCGAGAGTGAGTAGGTTATGTTCCTCGGAGTGTGAATTGGGCCATCGGTAGCCACGACACATTGGTGGCCCGCCTTCGGGTTGACCCTTTTGCAGTTTTTTTTCGTCTCCCTCTTTCTCTCTCTTCACCCAACCATCTAAATTTGCTTACCACCATCGATAACCATGGCCAGCAACCATAACCTTTCTAGTTCGGCAAGACTACATGCCCCCATGCTCCATTGACAAGGAAGGAAGAGAGTGGGAAAAAGAGAAATGCCAGTGCCGTTAGTGCAAGGACTGTACTCGAGTACTGCATCATAACACATTCATATTGAGCGTTACTAAATTATTTGCCCCGTTCCTAGTACGATAGCGAGGAGTTACCGGTACTCACAAACTCCGTTTTAAATTTCGTAAGGTGTCGACTAGAATTTGTTTTTTTAGGGTGAGAAAAAAGAAAAAAGAGTATTCTCACTGGCTGGCGGTGAGGAATTTGTGTGCAGATTTGCGGGTAGCTTGCAGATTGAGCTGAACTGGGGAGCCGAGGGAGGGGAAAAGGAGGAAAAATAGCTGAGCGGGGGGAATAAAGTCATAATAATAATATTATTGTTACCATTTAACTAGCCAACCACGGTCCGCCCAAATCCTCCGCCCCCGGCACTTTCGACAGTGTCCGAGGACCCCTAAAACCAACACCCCCCGAAGGGCGAAAACCAAACACCGACGACAAAATAAAAAGCAACTTTACTTCTTTGGTTCCCTAAGAATAATTATCAGCAACATCCTATCAAGTAATTCCTTTGGGGTTCCTACTATTGCGGGAATAGGGTTGAAATGTTGGGCTTCTTAAACTCGGTCCTTTCAACAGGTCATACAGCGTCCAATTCTCGGGAACCCTGAAACCAGTCTTGTTAAAATTATTCTTGAGCAGCACAGCTACAAAATCATACCCTCATAAAGGCGTAAGAGTGTGCCTTAATTCTAGGTCCGATTTCGTGGCTTTTACATCTCGACCAGGTGGGATCAATGAACGAGGTCGCCAAGCTTTGTTATTAGACTATGTTGGCACCACCTAGGTCTTTCTGCGCAAGCCCTCTAATGGCTTATAGTTTGCTGGATGTATGATACTATGATATCAAGAAACCCACGGATAGTTACACCCCAGAGATTGCCGGTGACCTGTCGGCGGTCTCATGGGCTCTGGAATGCGAGCGACAACCTCTAGCAATACTATTAATAATCCCCACCTAGGTCAGGCTACGCAAACCCTCTACCGGTATTGTGTTAGAAATACTGGTGGTGAAAGTTTGAATGCACGGAAGACTTACCCCGAGGAACGCCACGAAAGTGGGCCTAGCTACTGGAGAAGGGAGATCTTGCTCCTAGGCCGGGCAAAATCAGTCTGCACGCTCGTGAACCTCGTCTCGACACGAGCGGTGAGTTCTCTAATCGTTTTACTCACTGCGAGTTCACAGTTCCTGAAATCCTATGACTAGAGTACCATAAAAACTGGAATAATTGGACCACACACTGGGACGTTGGAGCTGCCTCTCCCCTCCCCACAACCCTTGTGTTCCCTTAGTTCCTTGACACTCCCGATACCCATAATCTCTTCTTTAAAGCCATCTAGGCGGGCTGATGCTTCCAATATGGCTAAAGCCACTCGCACACGATTATGGCCGTCGGGTGGGTAAAATAAAACATAAAACATCCCCTAACCCGTACCGGTTATACTAATAAAGAAGTATTTCGAATAGTTTCATAAGGAGGCTGTTAGTAAGGTCGGTCGTTTTTCTCTTTTTATTTGTCTCAGCGGAGGGCTAGAAGACAGCCCTCTCACTGTGTTTTTTCCCGCTAATCCAAAGGAGGGGATTCTAGACGTCTTAGCGTGCGTTCAATTATTCTAGTTTTACGGTAAGCTGACAGCCAAGACCAAAGATATATGGGAAAGAAACCTTTCCTAGGTCCACTACGGTAGATAGTCGTCTAGCTCCGCAATTGAATCCGACTATCACCATCATTGTTAGTTGAATTGGGAGTAAAAAATATAAAAAAAGGATCATATACCCAACGAACCGCAATTGGCGAGTAGTCATGTCTACCGGCATTCCCATGCTGTTGCCTGCGGCCTGCGGGTAACCTGCGGGACTGTGAGGGGCGGCCGGCGAGACGAACACGAAAGAGTACTTGTGGGATTAGTGGTCTTGTAATACTGATAGTCAGAGTGGGGAAGGGGTGAAGATGAAAACGGGATCTCTTTGAAGTGGATGAGTTTGTAAGGAGGGGGAGAAAAATGAGGGATCCCCTCCACAAACAGTTACGACGGGGCCGTAGCCAAGCCTGCCATCTGTGTCCCATAGCTGCGTCATCGCTCTGCCACGCTTACGGAGCCGCCTTCAGTCCAGAGCTTTTGTGCCTCTAAGCACAGTAAAAAAACTCTTTCAATTCGCTATCTTCGGTTGATGCCAGAAAGGATATACGTCCTAGAGCCAAAACAGAATAAAACAGATGATACTCGTACAGTACTTGTACCGTAAAAACTCTTGTCGTTCGTCATCTCCGGATTCAGAGACAATGGTCTTAAAAAGGGTTAGTGCTTTCTTGTGGTGGGCAAGATCAGGAAATGTTGGATCTGGTATTCTATATATCCGTCCCTCGAACATTGCTGGGGAGGTGGTTTATGCAATTCTATTAACTTGTCAAACTAAACCTATCCTGAGCCTACGGGTTTGCGCATACCGTATTGTATGATAATTTCCAGTGAGGGGGAATGTTTGCTCGCTCGCTAGGAAGAGGACAGACGTTAGCCTACTGGTACTTTACATACCGTACGGTACTCGAGTACAGCACGTCCCTTCCTCATGCTTTACCTTCCACTCCCCACATTCCTTATGTGCCTCCGGTGTCCTGGTGGATGTTTTCTCCAGCCACATCCTCCCCACATTACCGTACCCCGTGATCCATCCATCACTCCTTGCGTACGGGGCACAGTGCAGGACTGGTGTTCACTTATCATGTCACACTTCTCAGGAACTGTACCGCGCCGGCAATGCAATGTTTCACGAGGAGATAAGTGGGTGTGTACGAGTACGGTACCGGTACACAAGTGATGGTTGGCGGTGGGCGTGTCACTGCATGGACCGTAGATGGTGTGTGTCCCCGTGATTTCTTTTCTTTTCGGTTTTTCGAGGTGATTGTGGCTGGAATGGGGTAAGAGGGGTTTGTTTGCGGCAGGCCGTTGCTGTTGTTGGGATCTTCTAGAAGGTCACCTCCCCGCGCAAGCTTCGCTCCGTTTACCTGGGATTGGAATGAGTGGATGGATTGGGAGGGGGGAGGCTAAATTTATGAATTTAGGGTGTTAGTTCTCGATTCGAAGGGGAATACCGTATTTGACGATTCGTTTGATTTTGGATTGATTTTTGAATTGGGGCCGGGGTTTTGCTCCTCCTTGCTTTTGGATCTTTATTGCCTTGCTGTCAATTCTGAGTGCAATACGGTATAAGCAGGACCACTCTTCTACCGAGCAGATGGAAGCTGAATGCTATAAGACCACGGTATTTGTGACTTCTGCTTCTCTTATTATGCAGCATTTCATAAATCTTCCTGTAAGGTTGGAGGTTTTTCCTTTCACAGGATGACCAATTTGGGATCTTGTTTCTGTGGTTTCTCCGATTTTGGTTCTGATTGGTGATTTTGACAGTCTAAGGTTTGTTAAATTTTGGTTTATTTTAAGTTTCTTTTGCTTTTGGGGGGTTTTCTAGGTCATACTTTGGGCATTTGCCCTCCCCACCGCAATTGTCCCCTACAGTACGCCAAGGCATCTGGCAAAAAAAAAAAAAAAAAAAAAAACTACTTTCTCTAATGCCGGCTTAATGGCCGGCAACGGGTAGGCACTGAAGGAATTTTCTCTCTTTTCTTCTTCCTTCTCTTGGAATAGTCGTTAGCCCTTCTTTGTTTTTTTTTATTAATTATTAGACTTGCCTACTCCCCATTCACGCTTTCCTCGCACTCTCCCATCTTACATGATGACATATATTCAAAGACTGCGTGATAATTATAATAATAATATTATAAGTGTGGATCCCAGAGTGTTGATAATAATAATAATAATATTATTATTTCTTTATTCCTTATTTGCTGCGGATACGTCGGGTATCAAGATGGGTCTTGGGGCTCAACTAGGACAATGCCGGCGAGAACATGGGGCCATTGTACCTTTTTTCTTTTCTTTTTTTCTTCTTGCAAATCCTGGGACTTACCCGTAAAATAAAGGAAAATCCATGGACTTGTCCTCTTACATGTTTTTGTTGTATCGCGGTGAACTGTGGAGATAGTATGGGCAGAGATATATGGACACGGTACCGCAGGGCATATATATGGTAAGATAAGAAAATTCAAGAAATATGTTTATTATCTTTACTTGATGGATTTTCAATGTCTTAGATTCGATATTTCGATGTTGATGATTATCTGAATAAGGGGGGGGGAAGGCGGAATGGATGAGTGGATGGATACGGTAGAGGGAATGGATCGGATAAACGAATGATTTGCTCAACGGTCATCTCGTTGCGATGAGGCTTTGTGTGAGACTATTTATACTCGGCGTAGTCATCTTGACCCGACTGACTGCCTGCCTCCGGTACTCGAGTATCCCTCTGTCCGTTCTGTCCGTTCTGTCCATTATATTATGTCTAATCCAAGCAAGCAGCCAGCCAGCCAGCCAACCAGAGGGCCCTTTTTTTCCTCCCATAACCCTTTATACGCAGCAGTGGATGGATGAGTAGAATCAGGCTGGCGCAGAGTGCGTACGTAGATTTTTTAGGCCAAGGAATTGATTATAAGCGGACTCCGATGCACACTTTGCACCTTTATTCTTTCTTCTTTCCTTCCGTTTTGGGGTTTTATTTTTTATTTTTTAGGCTAGGCGGGGAATTGGGAATGGGACTGGAAGAGAAGGGGAAGAAGCATGGAAGGATGAAGGGAAAATGTAAAGAAGGCTATGGAAGGAGCTATCATTAGCACAGTACCGGTCGACTGTTGGAAAGTAGGGAATGGCGACGAGTAACAACGGGGAGTGGGCAGAAGAGGACAACCACCAACCTACAGTACACCCGCCCTTCGAGCGGGAGGAAGGAGGAAGGGAGAATAAGAGGGGAGAGAAGGGGATGAGCTCTGCGAGGAGGAAGAGGAGGAGGACAGATATCAATTGTTTAGCTACATAATATTATCGCAGTCCTTCGGGGAGTTGGGCTGGTACCGTACGGTATTATAATCATTTCGGCTTCATCCCTCCGCTCGTTTGGGCTATGGGGTCTTTTTTTCGTGTAAGACGAGGATATCGTAACGAACGAACGACGGCTAGCCCAAAAGCAAAAGCGTGTGCGTACATGGCTAGGACTGGACTTTGTCACTGGTACCGGTATGATAGGTAGTTTACGACCTCATCCTTTCTCTCCTGCCATCCCCCGGACCGGCCTTTTTCTCTCTTGTTTCTTCCGCACTTTTTTATTTTATTTTTATTTTTATTTTACTCAAAGGTTTATCCTTCTCCCCCTTCCTCTCCCTCCACTGAACCACCCCCCTTCATTCTCTTTCATCTTTCCTGCTCTCACAGCCTTCTGCGGATCTTGAACGTTTGTTTGTCGTTTTTTGTTTCGCCGGTGTTATATTTTCTGCTGTTAGGGTTCTATTTCTTACGGCTGCCATAAGAAAGACACACAGGAAAAGGAAGAAAGGGGAGGAAAACAAAATAAAAGGAATAACTGCCCCGTGCTCCTGGGTTCTTACAGTACGCTTTTTAAAACCTTTTTTTCACTATTCCCGTATCGTACTTTTTTCTTTTCTTTTCCCCCACTGGACCCACTGAACCTCCCCCCCCGTTCAAGTTACATACAATACCGGCCTGCTGTTGCCTGCGCATCTCAGCTCGTCTTTCATCGTCATCGCCTTACAAAGTCGGTCCTCCTCAACCCACCAAAATAACCTCTCTTTTTTTTTCCCTCTCCTTCTTTCTCTAAAACTCCATCCCCTCCCTTGGTCGGCTCCCGCCACACTTTCGAAATCCACCCCTTCCGCGGCAAACATAAGAAAAATTTGCCCCGTACCCTCTTCGCGACCTTTCCCATTACTGCTACAACGGTCACCACCACCACCACCACCACCACCACCCACTACCACCACCACTGTTAATCATCCACCACCATCCCACCATCCTACGCCCCCTCCAACCATCAAATTATCCACTACTGTTCGTGTCTCTCCTCCTCTCTTCCTCCCTTTCCTCCTCCCTTCCCTTCTGTTCGTCCTTCCTTGTCTGCCTCGCTGATAATCTCCCCTCGCTTCTTTCAATTTGTATTGACCTAAAAGCAATTCTTGCGCAGTTCACGTCTTTCATTGTTGACGGTTTGATTATCTGTCGACACCCCTTACCTTGGAGCGATTTTTCTTGCCACATCCCTTGCGTCAATCACGACGGTGCAATTTTCCCGCAGTTGTACTTTTCTCGAGCCGGTTAACTCAAACGAAGGTATCTATTAATCCCCTCTCCTCTCAAATACAAGAAGAAGGTTGGTTTTTTGATCCAATTCTTTCCCTGCCCCGCTGCTATAATTTTTTTCTGTGTTTAATCCTTTTCTCTCCTTCCCGTTCTATCATTAATCCTTTGCCCTCCCCGCCTCCGTTTGCTGCCCTTGGTGTACGTTCGTTTGTCGCCCTCTCTGAACACTTCCCTTGAGTCGGTCAAGCCCTTCGATAATTCTTCAATGATATTTACTCTACGGTTCGATTAGCAGGTTTCGGCAATAATATCCTTTTTTGCTTCCCTTTTTTCTTTTAAGAAGCGGTTTTTTTTGGCGCTAGAGCCAGAAGTTTTCTCTACCCGACCCCAACAGAAAGCAACCGGTCCATCGCATCGTTTTTACGCATCTTTTCACTCTTTTTCGAGGTTGAACAAACAACATGTCATTTCAATACGATTACTCGCAGCAACAGCAGCAGCAGCCAGGCTCTGCCTCGCCAACTGGAGCCTCCGCCGGCGGGCCACCTCCTACCGGTCAAGCCGTTCCACAGCAACCCTCTGCATCCCCCGTCCCCTATCCTAACAATTCTGCAGCGGGATCTTCTAATGGCGCTGCTGGTAGCGATGCTAAGACAACTTTGTGGTAAGTTTGATATTGAAACCATATTCCCTCGGACTCCGCTATGGGGGAATTTCTCGTGTAACGTGTGGATGCTTACGACTAACCAACTCCGGCCTTATAGGATGGGTGAACTCGAACCATGGATTGATGAGGCGTTTGTTAGAAATGTTTGGTATCAATTGGGCGAACAAGTTAATGTGAAGATGATTCGCGACAAGTTTTCTGGGTACGCGTTTTCTCATTCCTGCGGTTGAATAGTTTTTTTCTTTTTTTCCCCTTGGTTATAAATATAACTTTCGTTGGGATGACTAACATTATGTTTTATTAGTAATGCTGGTTATTGTTTTGTCGATTTCAGCAGTCCCGCTGCGGCTGCTAAAGCGTTGACGCTCAATGCCACTCCTATTCCCGGGAGCAGCCGTCCTTTCAAATTGAACTGGGCCTCTGGAGGAGGCCTTGCCGACAGACGGTATGGGTTATGCTTTATTAGTTTGTGTTTTTCATATTGGCTAATCAAGTCTCATGCAGCGATGATCGCGGACCTGAGTACTCCATTTTTGTTGGTGACCTTGGGCCTGAGGTCAATGAATACGTTCTCGTTTCCCTTTTTCAATCACGATTCCCGTCTTGCAAATCAGCAAAGATTATGACGGATCCCGTTAGTGGGATGTCTCGTGGTTATGGGTTTGTTAGGTTCTCGGATGAGATGGATCAGCAACGTGCTTTGACTGAGATGCAGGGCGTGTACTGCGGTAATCGTCCCATGCGTATCTCCACCGCGACTCCTAAGAACAAGAGCGCCGCTGGTGGTCCTGTCATGCCCGGAGCACCTGGCCCCGTTGGCATGTACTCCATGGGTGCTCCTCCTATGGGTTATTATGGTGCCCCGCAGCCAATGAATCAGTTTACCGATCCTAACAACACCACTGTTTTTGTCGGCGGACTTTCCGGATATGTTACCGAAGATGAACTCCGCTCTTTCTTCCAAGGTTTTGGAGAGATCACCTATGTTAAGATTCCTCCGGGGAAGGGCTGTGGATTTGTTCAGTTTGTCCAGAGACATGCGGCTGAGATGGCAATCAACCAGATGCAAGGATATCCTATTGGGAATTCGAGGGTTAGATTGAGCTGGGGGCGAAGCCAAAACAACTCGGGGCCTGCGGGCACTCCTTACCGGCCCGCTCCTCCGCCACCGGTTTATCCATCGATGGGAATTGCTCCTCAGCATCATTATGCGTCTTTCGCGCCTTTAAAGTAGTTACTCTGTTTCTTTAAGCTCTTTTATAGTTCGATGTACTTATTACACGTTACTCTTTGTCCCCCCCCCTTTACATATCCCCCTCATAGATGTTTCGATTTCAATTTCTCCATTCTCCCAGCAAGGCCCATTCTTGTCCATTATCCCATTAGGTCATTTCCTGTACTGGGTTCTTCCTTTTTCTCATGTGACGATTTTGGAGTATGGCTGTTTGATTTTGTTTGCTGATTTATTTGCGCTTTGCCTTTTCTGTAGTCCTCATGCTGCTCACATGCACCCGCCTCCTCAGCCGGGCCAGATGCCACCTCCGGGACCACCAGGTGCGATTCCTGGGCCGACTGATCCAACGGAACCTCTCGATATGCAGCGCATGAATACGATGTACCTGGCCGCGAAGGATGGCAGAATGGACCGTCTCGAAGCCGACTCGCGTGGATACCATTCCGTCTATGCTGCTTAAAAACTGAAAACCTATTCTGACATTGCTTTTATTTTTTGTTTTTTATTTTTTGCTGTTTGAGGGAACGATGACCGAAAACAAGGGGAGCGGAGGAAAAATGAAGACTGAAAAAAATTAAAAAAAAACAGCCGATAATGGGAATGAAATGTTGTCGTTGCCAGGGGAAGGTTAGGAAATGGAATTCATGCAAGGGAAAGGAAAAGAAATGTGATGGATGGTGTTGGGAGTGTTGATAGCTACATCTGGCGTTGCGCAAAAAATGTTTGGCTTTTTTCTTTCTATTCCTCTTTTTCTTTCCCTTGTTTTTTATGTCTAACTTTCTCTTTTTACTTTCCTGCCCCAATTCTCGATTAAAAAGGGGGACTCTTTTTATCATCATCATCATCATCTTCATCATCACCGGCTTTGTTGGTTTGGTCTGATTTAGTTTGGCTGCGTTGGTTTTCCTTTCTTTTCCTCTTTGTTTTAAAAAAATGGTAGTCCTTTTCTTCTATTTCGTAGCTGGGTTGTTTTGCCTTCCTCTTCTACCTAACTATCTTATCTTTTCTCCTTGGGGATTACTTCGCTTCACTTATTGTTGGGTTTTATCTGCCTGTCTAGTGCGCTCTTGATCTCATTTGGATTTGATTTTGATCGACTTCTTGAATACGGTGTCTGAGGAGAATTAAAAATTCTGGCTTTTTTTATTTTTATGGGGCTTTTTGATCATGATTTTGTCCTCCTTACTCTCTGTCCAGCTGCCCATCTACGAAAAGGTATAATATGACATGGACTTCCCTTCACATCCAGGTTGTTGTGATGGTAGGGAAGTGCCGGTGCCACCTGGGTAGCAAAGCTCTACTAGGCGATGCAAACCCCACTTTTCAAGCGCGGGCTGTATACTTGGAGCTCCAAGGAGGTTCAAAGTACAGTCTGCACTGGAGGGCATCACGGAACTGGGCAGTGGACGGATGGGAAAGGAGGGGAAAGTGGTAGAACTACGAAATCAAATTCAAATATTAAGTACATTTTTTTATGCAGAATTCGTCCATATCTTAGCGATTCCGATGCGAGAGGACAGAGTGGTATGATATCAAAATAGGCGAAATATGCAAGGGGTTGTATAATTATTATTATAGTCCCTTCGTGGTTGTTGGTATTATATTTGCCGTTGCAAAGAAATATGGAGGAAGGAAGGAAGAAGTGTCATCATTACCACCGTGTTTAAATTAACTGTTGCCAAGGTTTCCCACCACCACCACCACCACCACCACCACATTCATTCATTCGTAGTATTATATTCAATGAAAAACTTCATCAAAAAGGATACCATACCATAAGAGAGTATTTAAGAAATGGGTAAAAGAACGAGGGAGGAGAGTTAGGAAATGGTGGCAAACACAACAATATCATAACAAAAAAAAGTAACAAGGGCTTATTATAGTCTGCCACCATGGCAGACCCGGTACGAGGGAGAATAAGATAGGGAGGGGGTATATATGTATGTAAAGTGGGAAAAAATAAGTTAGAGAGGATATTACTGTAGTTTAAGGTGAGCCATGGTGGCATACCGGTATTATACCTGGTGATGAGATTAATATAGGTAGTAAGTAGATATGGGAAAAAAAGAAGAAAAAAAAAAACGGTATATTATCAAAGAGGGTGGGTAGGTAGGTAGGCCATGGCGGTAGAACTGTTGGCTAGTGGATTGTTAACATGATGAGGAGGAGGAATGTTTAAGTGTGAATGAATGAATGATTGAAAGGAGGATGAAGAGAGAGGGGCGGGCACACATGTTCAGAAAGACAAAATTAAGTATTATATGATAAAGACTAGAGGGGGACAATTAGAGGAAAATAGAAAGAAGGCGGAAAATGAAGAGAGCACAGATGGTGTGTGAGATACTAGGTACCGTAAGAACTCGAATAGAAGAAAAATGTGCTAGGACGTTGGAGTTGCCCCTCTTAGTAAGGCGCCTCGTATATTCCTTTTCTTTTGTCTCAACCGGGGGCTGAGTTTGCGGTGTTTTCTCCTCGCGTAGCTGAGAAGGGAAATTCCAACGTCCTAGCACATTTTTCTTCTATTCGAGTCTTTACGGTATGATATTATAATTGATGGAAGGGGTGGAAGAAGGGAGGTTTTATGTTTTGTAAGTACCGTACATAAAAGGAGGGATGAAAGAGGACTTAATTATGGTAACTTGGGGTGTGCCATGGTGGCCGACTGACTTGTTATCCTAGTGGTATCATACGAGTAACGGTAGATCTGGCCAAAAAATAATAATTCATATTCATTCATGGGTGGTCACTCGCTCGCTTATTCTGTTGCATGTATGATATCTGCCTGGATTAGGGCCTACATAACTTATAATAAATCCCCTCAGATATATATAATACACGGAGAGGTATTTTTTGTCAAGTTTATATTATTATTATTATACTGTCTGGTGTTTTTTTTTGGTCTCAGGAGGTGGTTCTTGTGTAATGCCGGGAAGAGACGTACACAGTGAGCTGTAGGAATAAGAATTAACATTTGACGTCACTCTGAGTATACGAGTACTGAAGTACGCTTCCCCTGCGTATCTGCGTTCCCGACATAACCCTGGAACCCATATAAACCCCGCCGCGAGTTTATCACCCTCCTGCTCCTTACCACACCTTTTCCTTACCGCACTTTTTCCTTGCCACAACTGTTCCTTCCTTACCACACAAACAATAATATAGGTATCGTAGTCTTTTTCCATCTAAAAAACTGACTAGCTAACTCTACAGGAACGGGAATCATGTTGCGTCTGGGCCCCTCTGCTCGCCTGCTTGCTACTTCTCCCTGCCGCCTTGCTTCTTCTCCCGGGCTGTTTGCTTCTTCTCGCAATCTGCTTACTTCTTTCCCTAAACATGGGCCAACCACTCTTAAAATCAGTGATGCGGGTGTCATCCCATTCGGACCAAACCTAGCTATAAAGGCCTATCAGATTCCTCGCCAAATCGGAACTGAACATTTCCTTTTCGAGACCGCCGAGAGTGACTCGAGGGACTTGCCTGTCGGATATGATCTCTTCCCCTCCTCTCCCTCCTCTCCCCCCTGCCCCTCCCCCCCCCCCCCTCCTCTACCTTCTTCCCCCTTCTCTCTTGACCTCATGCTCCAGTCCTCAAGGAAAGGCCCGGAATCAACCCAGAAGCAAGTTGCAGTGAACTTTAGAGTCACTAGCGTTGATAACGAGAGGAACGATGCTGTTCCGGAGCTCGGGATTGTGGTTGACGAAGAGTCGGCTACTAAAAGGTTGACGACGAAGTTGGTGTCGGTTAAGAAACTTGCTGGACCACCTTTAGTATGGTTGGACGAACTTGAGGAGATGAAGGACCTTCTCCCACTTTTCGGCTTACCCCCTCTTCCTGATGCATCTGCTACTTTTGACGACACTGCGCCTGTTGACGTGGACATTGAGATTGAGATGGAGAAGGTTCCTTGCGGGACCAATTTCCGTTGCATTCTGGACCGGGTTGCTCCTTTCCCCCGTCAGCTTGGTTCATCTCCCGGCCGGCTTCGTTCTTTTCCCAGCCAGTCCGCACCGTTTTCTACTTACTCGGCCCCCCGTTCTCCGGATACCTTTGGTAATGAAAAGAAAGATGGGGAGAAGAAGGAGAAGGAGGAGAAGGGAGCCGTAGAGGAGAAGAAGGACAAGGACGCAGTGGACGGGGTACCGGATACCAAGCCACCCCTCACCGTTTCCCAAAGGCTCACCATATATCTAGAGGCAAGTTTGACATAACAAATATACTTAGCGAGAGTCTAATTATCTACCAGCAATTTAAGAAACTAGAGGCAAATTTTAAGTTGCTTTTAAAATGTTTCGTGGGGGTTGTATTAGGTCTAGTAAGTGTGAAAGATCTTCATCCTTTTAGTTTATTGACTGACAAACACTTTAGCTAGGAGCGAAGTACGTTGTTGATACTGCGATGGAGGCACGGTTGGGTGTTCGAATCGATCTAGTAGGAACCAGGATAGACCAGCAGTCCGCCCTATTTGATCAAAAACTCTCCCATGTCGAAACCAGGATAGACCAGCAGTCCACGCTATTGGATCAAAAACTCTCCCATCTGGAAACAAAGTTGAACGGATCATTGGAAACACTCGAATCACGCATGAAAGCTAACACTAAGGGTGAGCTCGAACGCCTGAGACTAGAAATTCGCAATGATAGACTTAAGGACACTGGCAAGTGGTGGTAAAAAACTCTTTTTTTTATATTTTTATTATAACACTATTGTTAATTCGCTGGAAATTGTTTTTTGATTGTGACTTGCCGATAGCGGTCATGGAATGTCGCTCGTTGTTTTTTTTCTTTTTTTCTTTTTTTCTTTTTTTTCGGCAATTATTGAAGGAGGATTAGATGGGATGCAAGCGCCGACTGGCCTTAGCTTGTAATAGAATACAATTACCGTAAAAACCCTTTAAATCCACTATCGGACAACGTGGCTCTAAGCCTTCGAAGAAGGAGAGTTAAACCGCAATTGGCTTAGCTAGGTAGGTTAGCGAAATAACGAATACCTGTTAATTAGATCTAGCAAGCTCAGACCCCCCAAGCTATACTCTGTTTGGATAACACTATTCCTTCTTAGAGTGTTTTGTTTTGAATAATGAGTTAGATTGAGTTTGCTTGTGCTGATTACTTTATATAATTGCTTCAACGGATTTGGGGGTGAAGGTGCTATGTGTGGGAGCGGCGGGGGTAAGGCGGCTGGGGGGGTTTCTTGAGCGCGTAGAATGCTCTTGGGTACGATACATATAAATGTTGTGGTAGGATGTGTGGATAGGCTTGGGTGGCTTGTAGCGGGGGTGTCCTATATTCCGTAGAGGTTCTGTGGGGTTGGGGTGTGGAGGTATTTGCAGAGATATGCTCTGGGGAATGGCTGAGTATACTAGCTATAGATTCTTCGTACGGGGCTCTTAGTGATTAAAGGGTATATAGGTGGGCGCAACTGTGATGGATGGGTAATAGGTTCTGCTCTGTGACAAGTCCGATATGGGTACAAGTTGTGAGTCTTTAACAGTGGTAATGATGCTGCAGAGTATACATATCTCCAGTTCCCTCCCATCGCAATCCTCCCAAAACTCTGACTTCGGCTGCTGGAGGGCTATATGAATCGGTTTGCTTGAGTTTGCAGAGAGGAATGTATCTATTTCACACATGGAGTGGCCAAACCCAGGATCTCAAATATGACGCAGATTCGTATTCTTGAACTAGTCACCAAAAGGAATGGGGCGGGCTAAGTTCTTGTTTTTCGCGGTAAACCCCCTTTTTGGTTTCTCCTAGGCCAGACTATAGGAAATATAGCCTCTATCTGACCCAATCAACGTCTCGTAGACCAAACCTCTGATTCATCTGTTACGCGCTTAACTCTTAACCTCCGAATAACCAACCCAGCGCCGCTGTTGAGTGATTAGTTATAGCTGCGAATTCATTAGTTCCTAGGGGGCTTATCGGTCGAACACTCCCTCGATCGCCCCCCCACCACACATCACCTCTAGTCCAACAGATCAGGCCGGCCCTGTCTACCACATCAAGCGAACATAGATATCCATCAGCAACGGGTGCCCACATAGCTTGCTAATTTTCCAACTCAATCTAGCCTACGCCGAAATACAGGGATAATACCTCCCATTTCCAATCCCATCAGGCGCACTTCAGATCCCACATCAGCTGAGTAAGTAAAAGTTATGAGTAAATAAATAATGAGTAGGATCAGATGGCGCCCGAGGCCTCACGACCGCTCACTCGCAGCCGGAATAGGCATACCGGCGTGGGATTGCGGAGATGCATGTTTCCGTCCGGGTTGACGGGCTGGGGGGGTGTTTGGCATGTGAGAGTTGCACAACCAGCGAGCTGGTTGGTTTGTCAACGTGTGCTGCGTGGGTAGGACCTTGATTGTTAGGTACCATACACACAGGAATTTAGGATGTCGATGCGGCCGAGCATAGTGCTTTCGATTCTGCTGGGAGGTTTCGCATAGTGCTGTGCAGCCGTGTCCTCAATGCTCCCACATACCCTTCTAAGTACCTCGAGCCCTTGGAAATGTTTCACTAGCTCGCTCTTTTTATATTATTCAATAAGAAGCGAATTGTGATAAGTTGACAATGCCCCTAGAGGCATATCTGAAAACAGTTATCTAAAGGGCTCTGGTTATTCCGTTGTTAATGGGTATTGTTCTTGGGGTAAAAAGAAGAATATGAGAACTTTACGAACGCAACTGTAGAGTGCCGGTAATATATTCGCTAGGGGTTGATCCGATCCGATCTGAAACAATCTAATCTCACGCCTATCAGTCTCACTCGGCAAGTAATATGATAGGTGGATTGCCGTGAGTGATCAGCACGGGCGCTCACTCACTCCCTCCCTTCCTCCCGGAGAAACCTCCTCACGGGAGACTCGTGCGATCGGAGCGGAAGGGAAAAAGGGAAGGCGTGGGACGGAGCATGTAACCCTTGGGCATTGGCTGGAGGGAGGGAAGGAGGGAGGTTAAAGAGTTGCACTTCAGCTAGCTTAAGTTAGAGGAGTTCTTGAACTGTGAGATCTATCATCAGTGCTCCGATAAGGCTAGCTAGCTAAACAACGGTGTTCCATGGCTCCACTGGTATGTTCCTGCAACCTAAGGTAATGCGACGTGATGAAATGTGGCTTACTTCCAGGCCTCCGAACAAAGCCCCGCCCGCAACTATTAGGTATTATAACTGGGGTACCGTAATAGTGGGATAAACAAGTAGAAGGCACGACTAAAGCCTATGCACTGGCATTAATGCCTAACTTAGGACATAAACCCAACGAACTCTCACACCAGGAAGTGGTGTACCTCCCCCTCATACGATAGCCAAAGGCATTAAGGCATATTGCTGCGGGGGTGGGATGGCGGGTGACACAGTATCATCATTGTACTATCCTTGTGCTGTGGCGTCCTAGGGGTGATTGTGCCAGTGTAGTGATGATGTAGGTTCCCGTCGGGAACCTGGGCCACTAGTTTCGGGTTTCGGATTCCCTGTGGGAGGGTTGTGGTGGTATTAATGACGTTCAAGAAATAGTCCATATTGAGGCCTGAGATGTTATTTCGGCTTCTTTAAGAGGGGCGAATACTTGCCACGGGAGCTGGCCTTAATCAATTTTGTAGAAGGTTAGGTATTATGATCTTTGAAGGCCTTGCGGAGGAGGGTTGATATAATACGGTGTGGTACGTGATGCTGCATCTTGGACGAAGTAGAAAAGCGCCCGAGATCCCACGCCAGTAGGGGATATGGCGATTCAGCTTCAGCTCAAAGAGTCTACTGTGCTGTACCGTACAAGCAGCTGAACTTGAAGCCTTAAGAGCACTCGCTCCTAACAGTCTACCTGGACGAACACAAGTCTGGGTAGTCACTTTTATTGGTTCCAGAGACAGTGCAGGATATCAAATATCCTCCATGAGCGATCGGGAGCTCTAAAAAGCTTTGAGATGTGCGGCCACCTTTGTTGATAGACAATTAGCATGGCTATATGAGGTACTTTTTTCTCCAATCTATTATACGAGCACTCAGTGCCGGTAGTTTAAGACGGGAAAGGAGAAGAAAGAAAGTTGCGGACCTTTTTTTTTGCTTTTCTTCTGCCCAACTGTAGGCGGGAAAGGGCTTTTTCAACAATTTCAGGCCTCCCACGCCAAGATTTTGGCCACTGACAAGCGCAGATCGTGCTCGCTAAAAGTAACTCCTGGATTCCAGTGCATGAGTCTTAAAAACAACATCTATCCTAACGGTGAAAGGGCTGGGCTGGAGTCCTGAAGAACTCACCCCACCCTTCCACCCCCCCTTACAAGCAAAAAATCTGAGCAAGACCATCTTGGGGTTTTGGCCATCAGGCACGGTATCCCTTCAAAAATTAAGCCCTACCCTATCGTGCCTTCCTCTCTATCAGTTCTAGCTACCGTTATACAACCAGAGAGAGGAAAAAAAGCGAAGCTCACATTCCCTTCATCCATCCATCCACCCCCCCTCCCAAATAGTGGAGTACTTTTATTTTATTTTATTTTATTTTTCTCCTCCTCGTCGCAGTACGGCCAACCATGGGCTCAGAAATCTTGGAAACCAGGTCACCACTACCGTCCCCCGAGCACAGCCCTCCCACCAGTTTCCATACGCCGTCTATGGAACTGGTCTCCGATCCTACAGATCTGCTGGATATTCCGTTGCAGCCGTTGGATCCGGAGGACGAGGCTCCGCCAACATCGCCAGATCCCTCATCCTCACCACCCCTTCCCCCTAATCCAAACTACACGAACCACACAGATGGAAACCCATGGGCGAACACGCCTGTCGTATTGGAGTCCGTTGATGCTTACCTCGCGTCGAACCGCACAGAAACCTTGGGTGGGAACTCCGACGAAAAGGTGAGGGCTAGCTCGGAGACGCTAGGTGAAGAGGGAGATGAGGAAGATGAAGAAGACCCATCGCTGGAAACTGGTCAGGATGGAAGTAATAACACTCGTGGCGAAGAGGATAAAAAGGAGAGAAGAGGAACGGACGAAGTCCCGCCGCCCAGGATCAAACGTAAGAAGCGCGCCAATGCGGAGAGCAGGGAGACCAGAGAACCTGGAGAGCCAATCCTTCTCACAACATCAATCACTACTACCTATGCGAAAGACCTCCATGAGCTCTGCCAGTCCCATGTCCGCTTAACCCCACTCTTCACCTTCGAGCAGAATAAGCCGCAAGAATTCACAGTTGTTTTAAAGTTGGTTGGACCGCCCGAGACTAAGGAGATTGTGGTTGACGGAATATTCCCATCCAAGCGGCACGCAAAGGAGGCGGCGGCAGCATTGGGCATCGAATATGTTCGCGATCTACCCAAGGATGGGTCATCTCGGTTATTCACTATGGAGCAAGAATCGGAGAATTGGGTTGGCTTGTTGAGCGGTATTTTCACCTCACCCCTTTGGATGACTGCATTCCCTTCGCCCTCGCCCTCACCCTCACCCTCATCCCCTCCTTTTCGCGCTGCAATATATGCATGCGTGCAAAATAATACAAATACAAATTACGGAAACTAAACGAAACCAGACATGTGCAACGGAAAGCAGATTCGGCCCCAATACACCGACTATGCTACTCCTGGTGCCGGCTATTCCTGCGAAATCAGACTGAGCGCGGAATTCGGATGCCCGGGCGTGGAGTGCATGGTTTTTGGGGACAAACATCGCGCCTTCAAAAACAAGAAGAGTGCAAAGATCGCCGCGGCCAAAGAGGCCATGTTGTGGATTCGTGAACAGGCGCCTCCAGGAACTCCGGTTAATGGCCGGACTCCAAAGGCAGCTGGGAACGGTCCCGAGGGTGTAATAGATATCCCAGAGGGGACACCTACGGCCCAGATAGTCAATCGTTTGTCCCCCACCGCCTGACCCTTTCTCTCACGCCGTCACTAACTTGCCAAAAAAAAAAGTCATCTGCCCAAAACTAGGTTACACCTCCCCGGAGTATATCTTCCATGCCGATCCTCACGCACCCGGTCTATACGACGTAGACGCAGTGATCAAGCGTCCGAAAGGCCCACGCCCAGCCAAAATCGGCCCGATCCGCAGTGTCTTCGGGAAGAAGAAGGCTCGTGAGGAAATTGCTACTTGTGTACTCCGCTGGCTTCGCAAGGAGGCAGAAAAGCAGGGACTCAAGATTATCGAACATAGGGAGGCTGATGGCGCCGAGGAGGATTATGGTTCTTCTTAGTCACTTTACAGGTTACAGCCAAGAACTATCCGAACACAGGGAGATCCTGACGTCTGAATTTTATATGGCAAACCATCCGTGTTTATCATACAAAACTCGGACGTCAGGATCGCCCCTGTGTTCGAATACTTCTTGCCTATTATTTATATGACTCGATAGAGCTCCGTGTGAGAATCAGCAATTGATGGTAAAAGTTTTGGGGAAATGGTCCGGCTCGGTTGATTGGATGAGTTGTTCAGTTTCTTTTTTGTTTTTTGTTCTTTTCTGCCTACCATAACCAAATTTACTATCTCTTCCTCCTTCTTCCCTCTTTTACTTCAATAATTTCTCTTGGCATTCTAGTTGTTCCTTCCTTTCTCCATCTCCTCCCTCATTTACCGCATGCATCTCGTTCACATTTCCATTATCATTTTTCATTCTCAATCTCTTCATTCATTCCCAACCCCCCCCCCTCCCCCGCATAAAACCGGCGCAAGACGTAACATCAGTTCTAGCACAGTCTACTAGCCGAAGAAAAAAAAGTTTGGGTTGTTTATTCGTAAATAACCGACTCATGTGTAGCAGCAGCCCATACTTTTTTTTTTTGGCAAGCAGTCTACGGGTACTCTGGGTCTCATTCATCCATCTCCTACATATCTTCCTATCATACCTACCCCACCCCGTCTTCCTTCCCATCTGAACATTGATGTGCGCCGGTTTTTTTCCTGCATATTCTATCCATCCACCCATCTAATCCATTCACCCCAATACCCTTATATACCTCCCCGCTACTCTTGTTAAATTCCGCGATATCACAGTGATAGTTTGGGTATATCCAAACCTTTCCTGCAAGATTGTAAACTGTACTTGTATCGCAGAGGTTCACTTTTGATTGATTGATTGATTGATTGGTGCGTTGCATGCATGGGGTGGGCGTAAGACTTTTTTTGGGTTTCCTTTCCTTTCTTTTCTTTTCCTTCTTTCTCTTCCTTCTTTCTTCTCTTCCTTCCTTCCTTCTTTTTTCTTTTTTTCGGAATTGGAGGTTGGAAGAATGGAAGTAGGATCAGGCCGTATCTGACCAGGTCAATTTATTTATTTATTTATTTCGGGTTTTTTCATTCTTTTTTCTACCTATCTATCCATACTTGTCTTTATTTTTATTATTTTTATTTTCTTTCTTTTTGGAATGTGGGGTTCGGTTTTGGTTGGGTAAGGTTGTTGGTTGGGTGCGGGCGTTGAACGGAACGGACAGGAAACACCATAAAAGCTACGATTATTAGGTGTTTTCATGTTTTGATTTTAAAAAAACTGTAGATGTCAATTCTTTTTGTTTTTTATCTTTTATCTTCCTTATACATATATCTAAGGGGAGGGTGAAGGGGGGTTTTTCGGTTGGGCTGGGTTAGGAGGTCTGAGCGAGTGGGGAAGGAGGTCTGAGCGAACGAAAGAGAAAAAAAAAATCAAAAATCATAGTACTGTACAGAACAGAACAGAACAAAAATAAATAAAAAAATAGTACGGGTGGGATAGAATCAAGTGATAAAACTATAGTTTAGAGTATCGTACACTGGTTTATCAAGCCTCGGTTTAATGGTGGTAAGCTAACGCACCGGACGAAGCTGAAAGCACGGTATGGTGGCAATTTCAAAGCACAGGACATGATATGGACGGACGGATGGACTAAACCGGCAAAAGATGACAACCAAGCAATCCCCTCCCACCCCAATCAGCTCGTGGTGTGATTTCCAAGTTGACGTTCTGCCAGACGCCGTCATTATCACGACGGGAGACGAGGACCTTTAAAACTCTCTACACAGATATAGAAAAGAATCCGAATCAGCAATCCGTCCATTTCCTCCGATACAGAGAAGTACTCACCCCTTCAAACCTCTTAACCTCCCCAGAAACCCTCGCCAAAGCATCTCCCCCGCCCGCTCCGGAAGCTCCGTCCAAAGCTCCAACATTGCCAAACCTCTTGACCAGATCACCAACCCTAACCCCGGCGATTCCCGCAGGACCGGCGGGCTCGACGGTGTTGACTCTGGCAAATGGTGCCTCAATAATTCCCTCCGCGACCCCTCCCCCTCCCCCTCCCCCTCCGCTACCACTACCGCTGATATCAGCGGAGGCAGAAGCAGTACCGGTAGGAAGAGAGGCAGAAAGTGCATGCAACTCGTGCAGCCCCCTCTCAATCTCAGCCGTAAGGGCCTTATAATCGTTCCGTAAGGGAATGATGCGAGCACGGGTGATGCGGATCTGCGCGACATCGATATCATCCCTGGGGTAGCCGTCGAAAGTAGTTAGTGGAGTAGTCATTGTTACGCGATGCTGCGAAGCGAGGGTCAGCTAAGAAGGAGTGTGAAGTTGGGGGGTGGGGTGGGGTAGTACCGAGTCTAAGACGCTTCCGAGAGCTTTCAGCTCCGCTTCCAGCGCGTCGCGACGGGATATTAGTGCCATTAGAGAGGCTTTGGAACCTTCGAGGGTTTGGGGAGGGTCAGCCGGGGAGACGGGTGCATTGGCGATGGTAGAGGAAGAGGGGATGGTGGGGGTGTGAATGTCCATCGTTCGGAGACCCATGTATGATATTATATTGTCTTTTTTAAAAAAAATTGTCGATAGTGATAATTTGTTGCGGATGTTTTTGATGTTTATTTGCGGTGCCGATGTCGATGTCGATGACGATGACGATATAAACCGGAAGTTAGCGGGGGGTAAGTTAAAGTGGGGGTCTCGACCCTCCCACCAACCTCTAGAGTGGGGTCTATCTTCTCGGCTACGATGGGATTGTGTATTTCTCGGCACGGATGTACCAGTTTTGTGATGTGTGTGCGATTGGAAGAGAGTTGTTGACGCTTTTGGAATAGTCAACTCTTGGCATGCAACCCCAGCTTCGGGAGATCGACCCAGCTGCAGATTTGGGAAGATTTGCGTTTTAGGGAAGTTGCGTTGGATTCGTTCATTCTTGTTCTTGTTTGCGACACGGGGGGGAGAGGGTACGGCAACTCACGGGGATTTATCTTATTTCACCACCACCCTTATTTTATTTTATTGATTGATTGATTGGATTTTAATTCTTACCACTAGATGGATCCATGCTTAATAGATGGAAGGTCTAGAAGATGTATAGTATGTATGATCCATATCTCGATATATACTCGGATTCCAGGCTATAGTACCGGTGTTCCGTGAGCATTTCCCAATGAATGATTGTTTCCGACGCGCAGCGAAGCCTATAGATTGTGTGGGAGAAAGGAATTCCGTGAACGCTTCACGATTCCCCATTTTGCCACAAGGTGTACTGTACTGTACTATATACCAACGGCAGTTTGGCCAATGTGACGGCGTTTTCACGGATTAACTCGCCCACCCGAGTGTACCGTAACGGTAGGGTAGGGTGTAGATATTTTATTTTCTCCTATCGGGGGATTTTTTTTCCTTTTTTCCTTTTGAAAAAGTGCAGAATTATGACATCCCCTGAATGTTTGGATGGATGGCGCTGGTGGTTTTGTTGTTTTTGTTTCAGCATCTCCTTTCCATCCGCTGGTTTGTCGCAGAACAACGCAGCAGAGATCTTAGAGAGGAAGAAATCCCGTTTGTTGGAACCAAGTGTTCCACCACAGCTCCAGCTAGTTTGTATGCTGTTCCTTGCACGTGTTGACGCTGAGTGGACGCGCAAGGACAAGCGACAACGAGTAGGAACGCACTGCTCCCCGATCTGACTTTTTTTTGTTGCTCGGGCAAAAGTGTGATATTGGCTTGCAGTCTACGGTACCTGTACCGATACTGCCGGTGGTAAAGTGTCCACAGATTCTCCTTCTCTCTCCTCCATCCTTCCTTCTTTCCTTCCTTTTCCTCCCTTCCCCATATTCTACAGTAATTATGACGAAAGAAACCTTGTGTACATATCATAATTGTCTCTAATCAATTCCTCTGCAGGCAGGTCGTGTTTGGCCTTTACCAGGCACACTCTCTGCCCTTTTATCCTGCAGTATCATAGGCAATCTTCCCTCCATTTGTGCATTCTCTTCGTCCTTCCCTCCTCCCTCTCCTCATCCAGCCCTCTCTCTAACCACCCCCACCCCCACCACCACCACCACCACCTCTTACCTCTCCCCCTCCCCGCCATAAGGCGCCTCCTCCTCTTATGGGAATGGGTGGGTTATTGTAGTGGCGCTACTGGTAGGTCAGTCTATCCATTTCTCTCGTGTCTGATAATACTCCTCACTCTATCGTGTGTCGGTAACTTTTTCCCATTTTCTCTTCTCTTCCATTTTCATCACTTTCTTCCGTGCGTCTGGTCCGTTTTGAGCTCTCTCCATTCGCGATTGCTGGATTGATTGCTGGATTGACTGCTTGCCTGTCTATCTTGTCTGCCTGTCTCTCTTTGCTCTGCTCTGCCCTGCCCTGCTCCCCCTCTCACTTTCTGTCCCGTTCCACACCTCCCTTTTTTTTTCCTTTCTCTCCCTCCTCTCCCCTTCCCTATCTCATCCCGTTCGTTCTCGCTCGTCGCCTCCCTTTAAGAGTAGACTGCTTCGGCAGAAGCTGTCCTCTCACGGCGTTCCTCCTCTCTTCTCTCGTCCCTCCTCTCATCTTCCCCCCCATCCCTACCTCCCCCTAACCTAGGGACTCGTGGTGCCAATTTTCTGGTACTTGCTTGACTTGCTTGAATTTTGATCATTTTTCTTTTCTTCTTCTTTCTTCCTTTCTTTCTAATTCGATTTTTTATCTCCGGAAAAGGGAAAAAAACAAAATAATTTCTTTCCACAATTGTGTGAGCCTGAATTTTGCTTTAGCGCCCACAGTACATACGCCTTTCAGCTAGCTTGAATAGCTCTATACCTTTTACAGTATCATAGCTTATCGTGCCTTCTTGTGCCATCTTGTCTTTTTTTTTTTTTCTTCTTTCCTCTCTTTCTTTCCCTTTTCCCTTTCTTCTTTTCCTATATATTTTTCTTTTTCCTCACAAACTTGCTTTGTGCTTTGGTTTGCTTGATTGCTATGGCTCTTTCAGCATTGCCGCGACCGGCCGGTGACAATGACTCGCTCTACTTTATGGAATCGAGCTCTAAATACTGGCATGTTGGCCAGTCCTTCTCCCCAGAGCTTAAAGAGAGGGTCTCCACGAATTACAATGCCTCTTTATTTGCCAGATTGCCCATGTTACCCACGTCGCAATCTTCTATGATTCCCCGAAAGGAATCACTCATGTCTATACGAGAGGAACTTCTGCAGGTCCCGGAGCCCAATTCCTTTATCAATTCGCTTGACGGAGGTGATGACAGGAGCTTAAGTGGGAGCTTAGTATCCAATGGCTCGATAGGGACGGTGGAGACGGCTCCCCAATTTCCGGGCTCGCCACGTGAGCCCTCGATAGCATTTACGCCTATAGATACGAAGGAGCTGTCTTGCGGTGCCCCTGGATTCCAGAAATGGTTAAAGTCGCTCTGCCGTAGGCAACCATCTCTTCGCCCTGGTGCTCACACACCTTTTCGGGGGGACGATTCTAATGACGACAACTGGGCTGCCTCTATATTTTCTTCCGGAATAGGCGACAAGGCAACTTCTTCTAGCTCTAAGTTTGTAACAACGATCAAGACCGCTTCTATCACGTTTGCATCCTTGTCCATGGAGGATGAGTCCCTTGGGAGGAAGAATAGCGCTGTTGCTTTGGACAATGACACAATCGCAAGAATGAGGGATCGCAAGTGCGCATTGGAGGAATTGATCAATACCGAGGAATACTATATTGCTGACCTCAAGGTTTTGGTTAATGTGGGTTTTTCTTGGTTCTACCAAAGGTATCAATGTGCTAACCTTTGGCAGCTCTACATGTCCATTCTCAATGATTGTGAGGGAATCCCTATAGATATCAAGGACGCTATTACACGTGACGTTTCCGAGATACTGGGCCTTCATGAGAAGCTGTTGGAGGAGATTTTCCACGTACTCCCTGCAGCATCCCATCAGATTCAGACGTATAAGGGGAGGAACTTTGACGTGGGCTCGCAAACCGACGAATTTGCGGGAAGCAATGTTTTGGCTAATCCTATGGCTGCTGCAAAAGTGGCCATGGTTTTTGATAAAATGGTAGGTAACTGAACCTCTCGCTTTCGTTGTATACGCAAGTCTGACCTGCCCGCAGATCAGGGGATTTTTTGTCTATGAAGAGTATTGTGCCAAATACGAGCTTGTTTGTGAGAAACTCAAAGAATTCCGTGGCTCTTCGTGGTCCCTGCGGGAAAGGGGATGTGAAACGCTTGCTGGTGCTATCAACTCACAAGACAACAGAGAGGAGTATGGGAAACGAGCATTGGCACTAGCTGACATGCTGGTTAAGGTATGCACTGCGCCCAAATTTCATGCTCGGTAAAAGTACTAATGTTTTCAGCCCATCCAACGTATTTGCAAATACCCGTTGCTGTTTGCTGAAATTGTAAAGTGCACGCCCGCCATGGATTGTCCCGAATCGAACCAATTGCTGGATAAGGTTCGCTTTCGGCTGGAGGAAGCTGCACGTCAGGTCAATCTGGCCGCTGTTAATGGGCCGAAGATACGTGATAGAATGGAGAAGACGTGGCTGCTGCAGGAGCGCCTCAGCTTCAAGGGCAAGGTTAGCCCGGTGGGGGTGGTCGCTTACTTGGGTATAGTGATGCTGACTTGTTTAGCCCGACTGCTCCGTTCGCCTTCTTGGCCAGATTGTCCTGTGTGGTGCGTTACATGTGGCATGGCAAGGACCAACGATTCCAGTCGGAGAGTATATGGCCTGTCTACTTTATAAGTCTTACCTTTTACTCGCCAGGATACCGAAATCGGGTGATGCATATGATGTCAAATTCGCAATATCCCTAGGAACTGCTCGAATGGAGGAGGCGAATCAAGGACAAGGTATATCTCACGTGACCTTTGGCTAATGTGCTCTAATAAAAATTGGTCAGGGTTGAATTGCTATTCTGCACTTTTTTCATGGAAAATCATATTTGAGGCCGGGCACCAGATTTATGAAGTGCTTCTGAGCGCTTGCTCGGCGACTGAAGAGGAGGTATGGCGGAGCAAGATCACCGAATGCATCGCTGAGGAGAGCAAGGATTATGACGAGTACAGTTCGACAAAGCTGAATATAATTCCTGGGGTCATCTCTGATATAAGATCCCTTGGCCATGTATTTGGACGACCTGGGACCCTGGCCAGAAGGCAGTCGTTACACCGGCCCAGGAGCACATCACTGCCAAAGTCAGATGTTATTATCATCAACAATACTCATGCACTTTCGGAGGTGATTGGGTCGAAATCGACGTCGGGTCTGAGCAGAAGTGCCTCAGTACTCCATGCGGGTCAGATGACTGTCTTATCGCCCAAACGCACCGAGAGGAATCGCATAGAGTCAAAGTTAACAGATGTCTGGACGAGGGATCAGTTGGCTTATGGATCGATGGCAAGCGGGGGTGTCAGAAGGAGGGATACAAGCAATCTGATGAGGAGGTTGTCGGCAGTGAGTCTAGTCAGCAGCGCTAGAAAGTCTATGCATAGTCTACACAGGACTCAATCGTGGGAGATTGAAGGAAACGCAGATCCAGGAATATTAATGGGAGTGCCATTAGATGTGACAAATGGGGCCCGAACTCGAAATAGCCACCCACACGGGGCGAGCAGAAGGGGCTATACACTTTCCAGGGCATTCTCCTTCTCGGGAAGGTCAACTGATTTAAAGAGCGTTCTGAGAAGGAGTGGGAGCTCAAGCCTGGAATCAAAATCTGAAGAGGCATTAAAGGGGATCGCAAATGCCGCCGCCGAGAGATCAAAACCAACTGAAGCGTGCGTTTCTATTGGTGGCTCCGCTGAGGGGACGCCGGAAAAAGAGAAGTCTTCGCCTACGCCGTCTACTAGGACTAGGCTTGGACTAATGATGTCTTCGACCCCATACGCTATCCCGTCTAAGCTCAGGAGAAAGAAGCATCGTATCACTTCGATTACAAAGAGAGTTGAAGGGTTTTGAGCCTCTTTCTCTCATTCATTTATTCGTTCGTTCATTAATACTCTCCTAGTCTCTCCTTTACTTAATAACTGTCTCTTCTCTTCTATTCTCTTTTTGTCACCCCATTTCAATTCTACAATGCATTGGGCGGTTCCTGCGTTTGTCATTTGTGTTTTTGTTTAGCTGTCTGTTTTTCCCCCCTTTCCACTACCCTTCTCTCTCTCTTTAGGTTATGCTGTTTGTAAATGGATTACGAACGGTTCTTGTATAATTGTTGGGTGTGTTGTTTAGGAGTGGGGTTGGTGGGGTTGGTTGGTTGGTTGGTTGGTTGGTTCGCCGGTGTCCCGGAGTTAGTTTTTTTTCTTTCCCGGTTTAGTTTTATTTACCATCTTCCCTTTCTTCCTCCTCTTTTCTTCTATACAGTACCTTTGTTATCCGATTCATTCATCATTGATAAATTTGTGTATACATACAAGTACATAGGTGTGGGTCCATTATAATTTCTCGCTCGGAACGGCGATTGGTGACTGGGTGTGAAGCTCGGCGATATTATACTGGAGGTCCTGCTAGTGCTGTACTATCCTGTTGTGAATGAATGAATGAATGAATGCATAGGTTTAGTTTATACCGACCAGCCAAGCGGCGGTTAATACAGCTTTTGGTATATCACGATAGACCTACAGACCACTGCTACTACCCCTGCTACGTCTTGAACAGTTGTAATAATAGTATATAATACTGCTATCAGCTTACGGCCGGTAGCACTATACATGGAAAAAGAAAGGAAGAAGAGTAAATTCCATCATCTCTTACACGACTTTTTTTCGCAATTACGTTCGCTCAGTCATTGATTCTCCCCCCCTTCCCCCACTTTTCCCCCATTCTGAAAAAACTTGATATCCCCGAATCCACTCACGAATTGGCAAACAACACCCACTTCACTTACCCACTTTTCTATCTTTCTTTCTTTCCCATTATTGCGAAACATCACAAACATACAAAACCCCAATTTCAGAATCCCACACGACCGCAAAGTCGAAACGAGTGTAAGCCAACTGTGCCTCCAACCGTGCGAGTTCTTGAAGGGACTTGTTTGCCAACTCTGACGTTGGCGTTAGTAGTAGTAAGGAGTCCCAAGCTTTTTGCGAAAAGATGAGTGCTGTGCCGGGGATTGTGCCTGTTTCGTCGGTTAGGGATCGTAGCTAATTACATTTGTTAGCTTGAGTGTGAAGTGGGTGGGTGGGGGGTGGGGATTACTATAGATGGATTTGGTGACCAGGTGGGAATACAGCATTGCTGGGTATTATTGGTGCTAGCGCAGGTGCATACGTGAGTATTTGGTGTGGAGGTGTATGAGCACTTTCCATTGCTACTGTATAGTATAGTACAGTAACCATAACTTTACTGTTAGCGTAGGGTGCTCTTCTATATATCAAATATCGAAGTAAAGTGGGTGTATAAATAATAGTTTGACGGTGACTAACGAACCAAGACCCCAGAAAGAGCATATTCCGCTTAAACAGTAGTACCAAGTCCACACCTACCAGTACCAATGATAGATACCCCGAAACGATCACTCTCGCTTCCTCACCACCACCACCACCCAAGATCCGCTTCTTTCGTGCTTTCATCTTCGAACTCACGTGCGCTGAGAACTCTGCCAGCGTGAATAGTAATTTCATGCCCGCTGCTGCTGCTGGCCATTCAGGGGGTGGTAGTAGGTGGAGCCGTGTATGCGGGTATGTCTTTAGCAAGTGCTGGTGTAGACTAGTAGTAATAATTCCCGCCGGGGAGGAGGAGGAGGAGGAGGAGGAAGAGGAGGAAGAGGAGGATATTGGCAGTGCGAGGAGTGTGGAGGATTGGGTTAGGCTTATTTGCACGCCGCCGTTGAATGTACTTACCCTCGCTGCTGTGATGTAGAGCGCTGTGCTGAAGGGGGTCCAACCTGCGGAGGTGGCGGCGGTCGCGGTGGGGCCCCAGAGGGTTAGTGTGCCTTCGGCTGTTGCGTCTAGGATTTGGATGCGTAGGGAGGGGATGGGGGTTCCGGTTGTTGTGGTTGTTGCTCGGGGGGTTTGCTGTATCATTAATATGTTAGTAGGGGAGGGGTAGAGGGTAAGGGGGGAAGGCATGAGTACGGATTTGATGCAGACTAGTATCCCCATTGTTGCCGCCGCCGCCGCCGCCGCTGTGGTCGTCGTGTTCGTCGTGCCGGTGGGGTGAGGGGTATTAATACCGACCACTTCGGAATATGCTTTTAGAGGGATGACCTCCTTGATCCTGACCTCCTCCTCCTCCTCCTCTACTCCCCCCTCATCATCAACAGTAATTTCAACCCTCCCACCGGAAACCCACCCATTAACAACTCTTCCGAATACTTTCACTCTACTCCCGAACGATAAGCTGGGTTCATGGATTGGGTAATGCATTTTCCAATCCTCCCCCTTTGCGGTCGAGATCGTGATCACGGTCCCGCCCCCTCCGCTTCCGCCCGCACCACCTCCTCCGCCGCCGCCCCCACCTATAGTGGTATTGGAGGAAGATGTACGAACGTTACTTACGCGGCCGTATCCTAGTAGTAGCTTCGAGCTGGTCCGCGATTCTTCGGGAGTGAAGGCATCGCCTGGAGTGATTTTTTGGGTTTGTTTAGACATGTTTGCTTGGGTTGGTTGGTTGGTTGGTTGGCTGTCACGGTACGGGAGAAGAAAGGAATAAGTTGGGAGGAAATAAGAAAAGAAAAAAGGTATATTCAATGCGAGTGATAATACATGTTTACCACCTTAACAATAACAAAAAGGATGTATAAAAAGAAATAAAAATGCAAGCAATGCAAACTTTGATAGAAAAACCGAAAAAAAAGATTGAAAAATTGAAAAGGCAAAATCCAGGATACTCCGATTTCCGAATGATTATAGAAAAAGAGGATATTACAAACCGCGCGCCGAACAAAGACTAAGGAAAGAAGAAAAAACAAAAGAGAAGACAATGCTATGTAATAACTGTAATGTACTTTTTATGTGCACTTCTCGGCTCCTTGGCAATGCTATCTATTGCTTGTTACCGTGCACACGCTCAACTCCTATGCTGAAACGCCGATTTCTTCTTGACTCTTGCTTTCCACCTCGGGCTTACTTGAGTTGGTTGTGAGCGCCTTGATCTCGCCGACTACTTCGCCCACGATTCCACCCAATTCCTTTTCTGCAAATTCCTTAGCCTGCGCTAGGCGGCTAGTGTCAAGGTCCATTTTCATCCCGGTCATCTTGCCGCCAACGAAGGGGATTTTGAACTCTGTTTTTTCTTCGGCCTTGGCGACAGCTCCGAGCTCTTCCCTCTCCCTTTGGACGTCAGTAGGGTGTTGCTCGACTTCACCCTCGGCCATTTCGCTCTCTTCGTCGTACTCTTCGTCCTCCTCTTCTTCGGAAACGTCTTCTTCGACGTCTTCCTCTTCGTCTTCATCGTACTCGTCTTCCCCGTCTGCATTCTCCATGTAGCCTTCGGCCATCTCCCCGTGCTCTTCATAGTAACTGTCTCCCATCTCACCGTCTTCATCCTCATCCTCTTCGCCAGCTCCCTCATCTTCACTATCACTAAACTCCTCCGGATCAGGCACTGGATCTCTCCAGTAATTAAAGTCTGTGTACTGCTCATCGGTGCTCAACAGCCCAACAGGCGGGAAAAAGTGATCGACAAGATCCCTCATGTTGACGTAAGAGCTCTTGTACTTTGTCAAAGTGAGCAGATCCAAGGAAACCTCGGCGTAAGAGTTGATAGTAAAAATCCTGGTAGAAGGGATATTGACAGAGCGGTATGAGAGCGCGTCTGTGAGCCTGTTTCCAAATCCAGCATAGAACGGATTATGCTTGGCCCCGAAGAGGTTAAGGATGTCTCGTAGACAGGCCATCTTAAACACTTCAGGTTTACGTAGATAAACCTCCCTATGCCATGTCAATAGATGTTCTAAACCGGGACACGGTTGTAACCCACCTTCTCAATGCTGAAAATGTCCGGTCTGGGCTCATAATCACCGGTCCCTTTGGTACCTTGTACTTGTCCTGTACTATACCATTCAGGTAATTCCTGGTAGTATCTGCCTGCCCAACCGACCGACTCGTCAGGTAGAGTAAATTGTACCCATTAGCTGCTATATCTGTGTACAGCTTTGCAACACCTAAATGGGTCCAATCTCGCCCAATCATGGTCAGGACGTGTCCCAAAGCATCGGATCTATTAACCCATGTTAATTAGATTCCTTTATTCCCAAGGCGAATAGCTTACTTCGTAATAGTCCCGTCGATATCGGATATGACGATTGGAACATCGGACTTCCATAGATACATGAAGGCCGTACATGTTGCCTTGTTAACACTAAAACTGATAGCATTGGCACCGGGCTTCAGATCCAAGCTCTTCAACTGTTCCGAAGTAAGTCTAAGAGTCTTTGCGTAGCTCTTTGATTCACTCTTCTCCTGGCCAGGAAGCGGAGGGGTGGTGGGAGGTGTCGACAAGCGATCCACCCTCTTCTTTGCAGACTCAGAAGATGAATCGCTCCTCGCTTCATCTGACGAATATCCCGCGTCCGAAACCGCATCAATCCCCTGGGAAATGCCTTCCTCCCGCCCAGCCTTCTCTTTCGCCTCCTCACTCGAGTAGATCCAAAGGTTCCCGTTCCTATCAGCCCCGATCAAAGAGCCAATATCATAGTCACCCTCCAGTTCCTCCGCCAGAATCCTCCGAGCAATCATTTCGGCCTGCAGGGACTCCTCTTGGTCAAGTTTGTACCCATTCATATCCAACATGACATCGCCGCGATCGGTAATATGTGTTGGAATGTTGCTGATGGAAAGCTTGCGAGAAAGGGCAAGCGCCCTCTCCACTGCCGCTGCGTGATCAATCGGGGGGGCGAACGAGTACGAGCTGGCCCGCCCTGCCCTGACATGGTATACCGCCGAGTCGACGTAGGAAGAACCTCCTCAGAAGCGGACCGCTCGAGGCTTATAGTAGTCCCAGACCAATCGCCGCTCGCTGGCCGAGCATTGTCCGGAGGAGAAGACAACGGCGTCGCGTTTCCTACCGGAGCAAACATCCATCAGCTGTAAGGAAATGAAAATGAAAAAAAACCTCCCCGCTCAAACCAAGCTTACCAAAATCAGACCGGGCCCGTCTCGGATTTAGTGGGACACCCCCCGCGGAATCCACCTTTCGCCCTGAAGTGTCGGCAATATTCAGGTAATCTGGCTCCTGCAGTGACGACGGTTCGGGGGCCGAGGCCATTGACCGAGGACTGGCAGACGGAGATACTAACGGTGAAGTTTGCATTTCGGGCGGAACAATCTGATTGGTTTCGAAAATAAAAAAGGCCTCCCCGCCCTCGCCCAATTTCATGGAATAATCGGTCTTCTGGCCATTGACGCGAAATTCGACCTGTCGCAGCCCCCACATCAGCTCCTGGATCAGATATTTTCCACCCCATCTCATCGAGAAATAGCAACCTTCTTCTCATAGGGCCGTAGCAAAGAAAACTTGCCGAAGCGAACGTGAAACGGTGAGCATGCGAGATCACCTGAGTAGACAAATCAGCAAAAGGACGGCGAGGAAGTGGAAGCCCGGAGAGCGCACCGTTTTCCTGTTCAACGACTATTACGTCAATAGCACCACTCAGAGTTGCAGGACTGTAGAAGGGGCAATCAGCTAACAACTCTAACAAGATGGATCTAAGGTCGCCAACTTTATTGAATTCCATGTCTTGGATACTGATCCACTGATACTCCGAACGTATTGCATATCGATAGGTAACAGAGGGGGAACGGTGTGTCGAGGAGGGGGGGTAGCTAGTGCGCCTAAAAAGACAGGGAGAAGATGGGGCACGGGTCGGAAGACAAAGGAAAGAAAGAAAAAGCGGGGAGTAGTCTAATTAAGAGAGCAGCCAAGGGGGTACAAGTACAGTAAGAGAAGAAAAAAGTGGGCGTGTGATTGAGCGAATGTGTGGGTAAGCTCCTGTTGGTGTTGGTTATGATATGGGGTTTAGATGACAGAAGGGGCGTGTACGATTAGAAGGAGGAAGAGAGGGAAGACATCCGGTGGTAGGCGACCCAAGACGGAGGCGGACGGAGTACAAGTACTGGTAGTCAGGAGGAGAGGGGGCAAGCGCAGGGCTTAGCGGAGTACCGGTATGGGGTAAGTTATGGGTAAAGGTATGATACCGGCATGTAAAGAGACAGGGAATGATGATGGGGAGAATGCCACCAAGACGAGCCTCTTACTTCTATTATCAGAATCTGAGCTCTGTCTGTCACGCCTCCTCCTCCTCCTCCTCCTCCTCCTCCTCCTCCGCTCCTCTTTTATTAGTATTTTTCTAAGGGCGCCATATCCATCCTCTCTATCTCTCTCTCTATCGCCACCCCAACTCCCACAAATTGCGGCGTTTGTGTTGAGATTCAAAGCGCTTTGCCAGGGTAGCCAACATTTCAACTCAAAGGTTAACCTGCCTTAACTTAGGATTTTGTTGAGGGCAGCTGAGACAACAGAAAAAGGCTGTAACACTCAACTATCGCATGCCTATCCCCGACCGACCAAATCCAATCTTCGAGCTTCCCCGCGTGACGCCCGTGATAAGGCTTGCTTTCCAGTAATTGGAACGCTTTTTAATACCTTTCCTCAGGACAGTACCGGTATTGATGCCCTACCCCACCCTGGTAAAGATATATAAAAGTGCAAGTACCGCAGCAGAAGAAAGACCTCTCTTCTCCACAAATTATCACGAAGAAATCGTCGGGCATTCTATGCGGCTCCAGTTCATAGCGCTCTATCCCGGATCTAAAACTCAGGTGAGAAAAAAAAAAAAAAGGAAAAACATTGAGAAAAAGTTAGTACTGTCCTTCATACTACTGTATGCTCACCGGACGGTTATGCATTGCGCCGATAGTGACTATCCACCCATACATCAACCTACTGTACAGTACTGGTACAGATGTCATTTTCTAGAAACGTCCTTCTCTGCACCTACCATGCTCGAACAGGCTGTCCTACTTGCACCGCGAACAGCTCCGACTTCAAACTAGCGCTTGTGAAAAAAGAAAAAGACCTCAATCCGGGCTAGTACAGTAGTTGCGCTAATTCCAAGACATTCGGAGGATGAGGAATTTTGCAGATCGGACTTTGACATCTTGGAAGGACTCGGGGTATGGTGCTACTCAACTGTTGACTGTTGGGCTTAAGGCGATGGGGCTGCGGTATGACAGGGGGCAAGCTTCTCCCTTTGGATTGATTTTCGCTAATCCCGTTAAAGGGGCTGTGTTCCCTTATCATCCTACTGGCCAAATACATGAGTAATCACTCGACCCTACGATGAATTTGCAACTCTGCACTGAGAGTGGGAATTGATTGGGCGTACTACTTTACAACCCAGCGGAGGGGAAGGCAGATACCGGTATCTGTATTGTAGAAATTATTCAAATCCTGCCGCGTCCTTTACCCGAGTAGGAGTTATCCCAGAGATAAAAGCCCTCTCAAGCCGTAAATGAGCACAGTGGTCGACTGTCGTGTGCTCTTCTATCCCGCCAGCTAGAGAAGATCCGCACCCCAAGATCAAATGCACCATGTGTGCAAACCTATCACTATCTCCGCAGCCCCACCTTGATGCATTGTAAAGCCAATACCAGCGAGTGATTATACAATCTTGCACCGATATCATTGACGCTCTCTGATTGCCCTTTTCTGCCCTCAGTGCCGTTGTCGTATGCCGACGCCGATTTGCCATGTTCTTCCCCGCTTTCAATCCCCACTGCGCATACAGCACGGCCCCCCCCACAAGTTGTGAACGCGACCAGCAACTTACGTGGAGAAACGGATGAATATTTTCCCCACTATACCCCTCATTTAGTCGTTCTTTCCTCTCCAATTGTTTTTACCCAGGGGCCGAGAACCTCGTATTCCTGTATTCTGTTAGGATTTGTTTGGCTGGGGTTTGTGGCCGACGCTCGATTAATTTTATGGCTTGGCCCGGTAACAGACGCTTGAACTTCCAAAAGAGTGACGAGAACGAACCAAGATAATACTCGGGCACCGGGGTTAGTCCGTGAACGTTGTTGTATTGGTCAAGATGCCCAAAATATCCCTCCTGGGGAATAAAAAATCGCAAGCCGTTCACGGAATTTCTTCTCTTTCGCAAGTTATGGGCTTGGCTGCATGTAAACTACGGCCAGTTATTGGAAGTGTTCACGGACCAACCCTGGTACCCAAGTACATAGAGGATCGGTCTCGTGGGGTTGAGGAATATTCCTTCCTGCGATTACCGGTACTTTAGATTGTGGGCAAAGGGATTTAGACCTCATTGAGTAAAGCTCCTGGGAGCTAGTACTTGTAGAATTTCTCCTAAGCCACTTTATTTAAGTGCTTGGACAGCTGGAAAGTTTAATAAGCGGCCCTGCAGATTGCTTAGACTGCTCGAGTAGTCTACCTTCGTATTGTGGTATCTATCTCTTTTGCTCATGAATACTCTGTCCTTCGGACTGTCGTAATATTGCTAAGGTTTAGTGTTATTACTGGCAAATGAAAGGGTCGGATAAACACTAAATTTGGGGGTATTCTTCCGAATATTTGCATGGAACACTGCCCTTGCTTTTTGTTAGAGCCGGTGTTGACAGCGGGGTATCGCATCGGACAATAGGAAAACTGCACCTGGCACTGACCACTCCCGGCCTTGCTGACTAATATTTTCTCCGGTCGGCAAGCTCAGTTCAATCGTCATTCCACATCAAACCTTCTCTACGATTACCCCTCCCCCACCGTTCTCCTTGGCTGTTAAAATGGGTTTCGTAATACTAGCTACCTTAACAGCACTACTATGGTTCGTCTTGCCCTATTGATCTCTCGAGATGGTTACTGATCGCGTGCAGGATGTGTTACCGAGCGTCCTCCTTGTTCAAAATCCCCATTCCGGCCCTGGTGAAACTGCTTGGACTTGATCTCCCCGACCCTCCGCGGGTATCTTTACATGGGATTGCGGCGGATACCATCACGCTTCACTGGTCATTACCTGAGAAGGCTGGGTCTGTGGCGAAACATATAATTCAGATTAATGGGATCAATGGTAGGGCTATAAACCATCGCTGCCAAATTCCGGTCGGATAGGGCTGATTAGGGTTCCCGTAGTTGGTGAGAGCGAGAAACGGGGGGAAACAAGTGTTACAGTTACCGGGTTAAATGCAGATCACCTTTACAATGTCAGGGTTATTGCTGCGAATTCTCAGAATTTCCAGGCTCCGGGTCAACTGATCCGTCTAAGGACCCGTCGAGGATCACAGACTGCGAGTGAGGGTGCGCCACTGGCAGCTGGGCGTGACCCAAGTGATGATTTACCAGCGGTCCATGCCCTACCACCCGCCCTAGAACCTCAGCCACCGCATAACCATCATCACCACAGCGCTAGCAACAACAACAATAGCAATGGTAATAATGGTGCTGGCAATCATAGGAGGACCGGAAAGGGGGGGAAGACTTCGCCTGCTTCACTGGGACAACAGGGCCAGGCGGGATCTGCGGCTGAGGAACAGCATTCTGTTGGATCACTTACGGCCTCATTGGAGATTGTGAGACAGGAGATTGCTGAAACAGATGCTCAATTGGTGCATACAGAGGAGGAATTCAAGGCTGCAGAGGCAGTATTGCGCGCCGAGTTGGACCTCTTGAAGGAGAAGAAAAATGAAGAAGACTTGGGGAGGCAGAAACTGCGTGCGGAGACGAGGGCATTGGAAGAGGGGAAGCGCGCTTCCGAGGCAGCTCGGTCGAAGACGGAGAAGGCTTTGAAGAACAAAGAAGATGAGATCAAGAAGATGAGAAACGACTCTTTACGGTGGGATGAGGAACGGATTGCAGCGTTACAAAGGGTCAAGGAGTTATCTAAAGCTGCGGAAGAATCTAGGGAGCATGCACAGATCACAGAACGGGAACTCCAGGAAGAGATGAAAGAGACACAGAAAGCGATACTTGAGATGGAAGAAGAGATAAGGGCCCATGTTGGAAACATCAAGGCACTGGAGGCACAGAGAGAGCAGTGGAAGGCAGAAGAGGAAGCCGAGAGGAAGAGAGTGGCCGAGGATGAGCAAAATGAGATAATGTGGAAGGAGCGTCAAAGACACCTGGAGGTGCGTTATATTACTGTTTATAATGCATACCAAGTGGTTAGTTTGCTTAGCCTCGAGTGATATATCTGTGAATGATGCTAACTGAACACAGGCCGAATTTGATTATATGCGGTCCAGGGAGGCACTGTTAAACTCTCAGAGTCGACGGGGGAGCGCTGGGACAGATCCTATCGCGCCTCCTGCGAAAAAAGCCAAGCAACGGCGAAATCGCAACCGCAAGTCTCGCACTCAGACTATCTCTAGTCCCACAGGCATCGTGGCTCCACAAGACGCTCGTTTCCCAGACGTCTCTGCTGGTAGCATGTCTATTAGTCAAATGAATGTCCCATTTTCTAGTGGCATAAACCCTAGTCCTTTCTTCAACACTGCAAACGGGACTGTGGGAGCACCAGCAGAATCCCCTGGGCCGGCCCCCAAGGCTTCGTTTTCCGTGGATCTTGATAGAATAAGTGGAGGTGCACCCATGAGTCCTACTGCAAATTCGCTGCTGCCTTCCAACCTATTTGCATTTGAGGACTCTCCACCCAGCCCAAAAGGCAGTGCTTCACTTCTCGAAGATGGCCAATCACGACATTCTGGTGTCGACCCGCTCGGATTCATGGCTCCTCAATCGCCCATATCGTCGGGCTCGGTATCCACTTCTCATGTTTCATCTCCGAGAAGCAGCTTTCATCACATCCCCATGTTTCCAAACGTGTCTTCGGATGGTGACCCGGGCGAACGCGGCAATAGTATATCACTTATTGGTAGTGGGCTGGGTCAACTGGGCTCAAGTGAAGAAGAAGAGAGCGTTTCAGGTGGCCGGCGTTTTGTCAAGCTGCTCTCTGGAGGGTTCAATCGCCAACGCGGCAAGACTATTCCGCTGGACGGTGGGCCGCTACTTGGGTCGTTGAAACCGAACGAATCTCATTCATTCCCGAAGAGCCCACATCCACCTGGTCTGGATCCGATTGGTACAAGGAGACGCAGTGGTTCTTATGGGGGCTGGGCAACTGGCCTGGAATTCCTCCACGGTGGACGTAAGAAGCCCCTCGAGAGGACTGACAGCAGCAGTAGCCGGCGCTCCGGTTTCAACCATTTCAGTCCCAGCTTCGATCCTATAGAACCTGGCAAACTCTTCGACACCACCGTATCAGCCCGCCCTTCTTCGATTACTTCTTTTGATAACCTCCTTCCTGCACCATCCTCTGACGTCTCTGCGGCTTTTGGCTGGCCTGCTGCGCCACCGGCTATTGAACAGCCACGGAACCGCGTGAGCTTACTAGGCGGCCGCTGGTCCGACTTTGCCTCGAGTAGACCAAACCCGAGCCGGCCCGTCTCGCGACCAACTTCGCCCGATGCAAACACAACAACTAACCTCTCTCTTTCCCACCTGCCCTACCAATCCACACGTCCAGTAACTCCAAGACTGAACCCCGCGGCGCCAACCTTCGAAGCCCCCGCCGCACTAAAAGAGGAGAATGCGTCCTCCGCTATATCCATCAACACGGATACGTCCAATACCTCGAACGTGTCCGAGACCCCGAAGGACTCACTGCTGTCTAGATTCTCAGCGCTGAGTAAGAAGGGCAGCACAAGTAAATTCAACATCTCCTCCGCATGGAAGAAAGACGGGGGCTTCTTTTCTAGGAAGAGTAAAGACAGTGACGTCGAGGACGGTGAGGAAGGCCCCATTACGAGCACCACGTCCACTCCACTCATTGGGAGTGGTGGTGGAATTGGCGGGGTATCCCCTCTGCCATGGAAAGACAAGTCCGGCTTCTTCGGGCGCGGGAAGAGAAATGAGGACGACGAGGAGGAGGAGTTGAAGAGCGGCAGCGGCAGCGGAAGTGGCTTTTTTGGAACCATCGGGAGGAGGAAGGCTGATAAAGAAGATGAGAGCGGTGCTGTTGGCGAGAAGGAGAAGGAGAAAAAGGAAGGGCTGGGGATTTTCGGAAGGAAGAAAGAGAAAGAAAGTGGTGATGAGAATTGATTGATGTTGCATTGTTAGGTACCCTTCCGTTAAACTTCGTTAGACTCTCGCTGTACAGTAGATTGATACACTTTAACAAGGCTAGGATTGGATAGAGCGTGCTTTTCGCTCTGGATGATATCCTTACGCGGACTGTGCTAGATGTAGCATATACTTCAAAAATTACATTTGGTTTCTGGTATCATATCACAGCAATTCTGTGTCCATTCGAGATTGCCCTAACCGCTTTTCTCTTCTCATCAGACAACCCCAATCTCCTCATGGGCTTGTTTGTTAATAGTCGCTCTCTCACGATTCCGCAGCTAAAGTATGATATCACTCGTAGCCACACGCTGCAGCGCTAACTAAACTTACTCTATCGCCCTGTGCATACCTCATCAAATAGGGGCGAGAGAGTAGTCTAACCACCTCGGAATACTACAGGATGTACAGCATCATGCCGAGAGCCAGCGCAAGCGCGAACGGGGAAATGTATGTAGCTAATATACAAGCTAGACATTTTTCCTACTACTAACTACTAGCTAATAAGCTGTGAGATCCCTACTATATAACATTTGTAAAGGCGAAAAGACCCTGCGTGTGTGGAAAAACGTCTTCTTTTTACGCGGGGGGGAAAGTAGTGTTATATACCTTAGTCCGCTTAATGTTCACAAAGGCCCAGCCCAGAGCAAAATTATGAATATGACTAAAATATAAAAAAGAATGTATGTTTACCCAAACTATTGTGGTATAACACCACCAGCTGAAGCAGCTTGAGAGCCTGAGGGGGTCAGTCTATATTATGCTTCCCCTATGAATAGTTCAACCACCTTCCTCAAGATTTCGTTTCAAGTTCACGGGAGAGCACTAAGATCCTATAATTATGAAGTCTGTTAGGTAATAAAGGTATTGTATGATATAGGAAACTTTGTTTTTTATTTATCAAGAGTTTTGATTCTATGTACATATTTCTAACTTAGAAGGTTAGTCCGAGTGTGACACAACATCTGAATATATATCTAGAAATTTGATTTTGTGAAGTGTTATTACTTGAGTTATTATTGTCATAATGTTAGGTGGGTGTAAGTGGGAGGGAGGGAGGGAGGGAGGGGGGGTATACTATTCATGGCTGGTGGGGATCTTGTTTGGGGTGTTGTGCTAATTTTGGGTCTGGGAGCTTTGGAAGGGGTAGGGGGAGGGGGGGGTCTTCGGTGGGGAGTAAGTGTGTGGGATTAAGGAGTATGATATTATACTGTAGTATCTGTAAGGGTACATGCGAATTGACTCCTGGGGTTGTGGTAGAGTTTTGTTGGGCGTGGTATGTACAGTAGTGTGAAATGGTGTAAATCTAAGGGAGGAGGGGGAGGGGGGGAAGAGTCAAGGTGCTGAGTGAGATGCTGTGATTTAACTATAATACTATGATAACGGTCGATCCCGGGGTTTCTTGGTGGGCTTAGGCAACATCGGCAAGAAAGTCTAATTTAGAGAGGTCGAGTTAGGATGGGGGCGGGGGAGAACCTTTTGATCGTTCAAGTGTTGAGCTCATGGTTGTGTGAAATGGTCCCATTGGAGAAGTCTCCTAAGGACGAAGGGGGAACTACCGTACTTGCTATATGACAGATGGGATGCTAACTTAACTTGCGGGGCTATTTCTATTTTCTTTCTTTCTTTCTTTCTTTCTTGCTTGCTTTCTTGATGAACCAGATAGCTCATGGCAGATCCTCCTATTATACCTAACTTAACTGTTATACCCACTTGCACAGTTAGAGTAAGCTAAGTGTTACAGAGTTTCATCGTTTCCGTACTCAATGGGTAGGGAGATCGAGGCTCGTTTTGGGGGCAACCACAGATGATACGAACGACATACCGGTACTGTACTCAAGCACAGTGGATCGGGGATGCAAATCTAGCCTCGTTCATCTCCACTAGGCCCGCGGCGGTGGGTATAGTATACTAACGTACCGGTACCGGTACTGTATTTAATAGATTGTCCCGAAGACCGTAGAGTAGAGTACCCGTAGATTCTGGGTAAACTCGACCCGCCGCTATCGCCTGTATGGCAGTTACTATCCCCGGAAGAGCGAATTCGCCACTGACTTAGTCTTTGAGAGGAATAGTGGCTGCCTTAAGAAGTATGGCGGCGGGGTCGAGTTTGCCCAAAATTTACGGTAGGCAAGTTTCGAGGGCCTCAAGCAGACTTAGCAATTCGCCGCAGTCAGTCCAATGCTAATACTGCGCAAGTACCCCTACCGTACAGTACATTCCACTTTCTCTAACACCTTGCTCAAATAGAGGGATCCAGCAGGAAATATAATCCCTACCAAAAATGCCAAGTGTGACAGGATAGACTAGATGCGAACCTCAGGAAATTTTTGAGTTCCAGCACAGATACAGGATGCCAAGATGATCTGAAGGCAAATGGGTGGCAGCTTGAGACCGGGCTTGGCCCAAGTTGTCGTAGGATTCACAGATAGTGGGCAGAAATAGTAGCCACCATACTCATCATAGTTTAGAATTTGCCTTGGCCATTGTTTACATCTTGGTATTTTTGCAAGGATAAACACTACCCCTACCATCCACCGCTGGGTGGTAGGGGCGTTCACGATCCTTACAGAAAATGCCGACTGCGGGGGCTTGGTATTTCGCCTTTCCTAATTTGTTGCTGTTGCTGTGGTTACGACGTTTTCCGCAGGGATTGGGTTTTCTGCTGGATCCCTCTAATAATCAACCCTCCTCAATGATACCCGTACCGCCATTCACTCAAGCGCCGGGACCGCACCGAGCCCACAACTTACAATGCTGGTACGGGCATAAGTAGCCCCCATTCGCTACCAGTACCCCACCCTGAGAAGTCCCAAAATCTCCCTCTCAACACTCAACCAATATATTGACTCACCCCCTCCCCCCCATTCCCTCCTAGAGCTCCTCTTCTCGAACTCAATATGCGTGATATCAGATGTGGAATACGGGGTGTAGATTACAAATCCATATATTACACCACCCAGAACCGACACGCAGGTTAAGCTTATTCCGAATCAGGTAAGTATAGCATGATTAGAAATGCGATGTTACCACTTGAGTGGAGGGGTGCCAATCATCACCCAGGTTCACCTAAATTTGCGGCGGGGGGAGGTGCGTGAGTCATGGGGGATTCGAGGTAGAGAGGTTTCCGGAATACTGTACCGGTATCATAAGTTTTGTTGTATGATATCAGGGCTTTTCCCGCAGCAGTTCAATGGGCAGATGTATGGACGCTGCCGATGGGATACCAGTAAGTCTTTTGGATAATAATTGGCAAGAGGTGGAGTGGACTGAAATGTTTTTAGTTGACTCCTTACTTACTTGTCGGCACTAACCGTGCTGTAATAAACTTGGACACTCAAAATTGTCTGTCGGCTCCAGCGCGCCTTTGCCAAGAAGGTCTCAGTGAGCCGAATATCTGGTGAGGACTCCCGCGGAGTGTCGAAAATTCACTAATATCCGCTGACTGCTGGGGTACCGAACTGGTGTCACCCCATCGGCATTGTTTTCCATGGGACAAGCCAACCTGGCTCAAACCTTCGCCTATCTCGCGCCATATCTGGAAAGTATTACCCGCGCGGAGTGTCGGATGGCGGAGCCTTTTTGCAACACTGGCGGAGCATTCCTGCTCTACTAAATTCACCCGCTGTTATCCCACCGGTACCTGCGCGCCATTAATACTGCAGCAACAACCCCCCATCATATTTACCATAGCACGTGGGGATGAGCTCGTAGTCCCAGACGCAGATTTTCGCACTTTAACTACGATTATTTTAGTTGCCAACAATTCTTTGCCAGTTTAGTGGATGGATAAATGGTACCCAGATGTCTTTTTAGGAACTCTGGCAAAGGGGAGCACAAACTCCTTCCCACCAATTTCCGTTACCCCGCCTTTGGCCTTCCTAGTTATGAAGGTCAGTGCAGGGCAAAAAAAAAACCAGGCCGTCTATCACAATCCTCCCCCAAACTCAGCTTGTACTGTCGTAGGATTAGGTCAAATAATACCGCTGCCTCTTGTACTTAAAGATATCAGTCCTTAGAGCAGAAAGTTGTGGAACACACAAATACAGTACCACGGCTAGCACTCAACTGCTGGCTCGCGTTCTTTCCTACCAGTGCTCTCATCTAGGCTATGGGAAGCAAAAGCCCCTCTCTGGAGGTCAGCACTAGTACTTTAAGGTTGGCCTTAGCTACTAATATTATCAAAGATTTCTTAGTATCGTACTATGGAGCGTCTGGATGGCTTTGCTAGTAGTACAGTATGATATTCCTGTTATTTAAGAGAGGTGGAAACTCCTCAAAGGAGGAGAGAGGATCGTAGGATATTTTTTCGGTGATCAGAAACCCGGTCTTTCAGCCTCCACTCTTCACCTTTCCTATGACTTGATCAAAGGGACCAATTACAGCCATCTGACATTCATCCTCCAACTTCCACACCGAGCCTTTACTTCTTTCCGTTCCCTCCCTTAGCTCACACCCACGGGAACCCCTACCGTGAAAATTGCCAATACCTACAAAAGGACACCGGACGGGGAAGACCCCCCACAGCACAGTACTCAACCCGAGGCAAGGGTTTGTCCCATTGCCCTGCGACCGAGACAATCAAAATGGGTGTGGTTATTTTCCTCCTTCTTTTGGCGTCTACCGGTATTCTGCCTGCCTTTCTTCTTTTAGAGAAGAATGTGTAGTTAGTTCCATTTCAGAGGAACTGTAGGCCTGGAAGACATTGGACAGTGTAAGATACTTTTCCTGTGTTAGAGCTTTGGGCCTTTACGCAATAAATGATGAACCCTGGCCTTGGGCTTAAATCAATCCATGGATTTAACAAAAAAAAACTTGGCAGTGGGGAACACCGCGGCAATTCTCTTCGTATAATACTGCTTCTTGCTTTTATTTTCGGTTCGCCTCTCGCTATCTGCTCCAGATCCTAACTTCCTCAAAGTATCCTATTCTTCAACATTTCCGGTAGTAGTGATGACTTGTCTATCCTACCCTCCCATCTATGCCCTCCGAGGTCTAGATACCCTTTATTCTCAGGTCAAGAAACAACGCCTGTCATAGAGATTGCGATATCGTACCGTAACAACTCGCCTCCCTGCTAATACCCACGCAGACCCCGCAGTTGCCCTCACAGCACATTACAAAGCACACTTACAAGTACAATACCTATTGTATCATAAAACACCGGTTCAGCACCCCCACCGACCCCCTCCCACTCCTCCGCCCTCCCCCAAAAAAGTGCCGTGCCTCGTCCTCCTTCGCAAAAGCCCGAGCATCAACAAAGCTCGCGTTCTCTTCCAAAAACACAAAAAAAAAAAAAAAAAACCAGGCTAAACAAATCTGGGCAGCAAATCCAACTCTTCAACATTCCACACACACACTCACCTCATTAATAATCCCCCTCCCCATCGTTGGCAGCCTTCATCGGTATTCCCTCAACCAAGCTCGTACCCCCGCTCAAGCTCATGCTCAATGACACCCCCCGGGTTCCAACTATCCAATGTGGTACGATAATAAATAATGAAAACTAGGCTCATCATTTTCCTTATATTTCTTTTTTCTTCTCTTTTCCTTTGAAAGCTAGAAGGAAAGGAGCTCCAACCAGAGTATCATACCAGTACTCATGATTGCCTGGCGTTTGCACTAAAACGGACCACTATTGCATACACCAAAATCCAGAGGTTCCAGCCATTTTCCAGCCTGTATGCAATAGCAGTCCGTTTTACAAACGCCAGACAATTACCGGAGGGGTGGGTACCGAAAGAGTGTCGGAATACCCTTACTGGCTGGTTTATCCTACCTACCTACTGTTAGACTGCGCTTGGATTGGATTATTCATCTGGCGGCACGATGGACTGAACTGTAGTCGCTGTTGGTTTGGGAGTGCTATGAGTCAACTGCTAATGTATAAAATCCTTCCCGCCTTCCAGAACTTCGGGAGGGGTTCTTTTTTTTTCCATCTCATTTTGATATCGTCATTCCGAACTGAACTACAAACAACGGGCAACCCTACATAAGCAATTGCGAAGAAGAGTGGAAGACACCCTCTTGGGAATCCATAAGATTTTGAAAGCTACGAGACTGGGCCTACGGCATTCGCTAATACCGCCAGCACTTCTGGTGAGCATTACGGACAAGGCGGCCGGTGAATTGATATCGTTGTCGATCGGTCATCGAACTGGAGAATAGAGTACAATATCATACGATACGGTGCCGGCTCTCACCATTGCTCCAAGTACCAAAAGAAAGAGAAAGAGATATCTTTGTGTGCTTTATCGCCCCACCGCTACTATCTATCGTACCCCAGACTTTATATAACACCTCCCAGATCCCCGGTTTCTCTTAACTTGACATCCCCACCCCTGCCACAAACCAACCAAATAAACCATGCCCTCCTCAATATCAACCCACGCCTCAACCTTCAGCACTTTCCTAACCACCAGCACCACCAACCCATTCTCAAAACCACAAACAAGCATAAGCATAAATGGCGACAATGCCCTGAGCGCATATCGCACACAGGCAACCTACACCACTCACTCGCGAATAACTGGTACGGTGCAGGTAGTATCTCCGAACTGCGACGTCCGCTTCGACGAGGTGGTTATCACCTTCGAGGGGACAATAAGCACATGGTTAGATAGGTTTAACCCCACACCAGCAAGTGGTGGGCGGACGTACGCTGAAAAGATGGTTAGTAGTGCTAAGTCCCCCACTCCACCCTACCCCACCCCACAACAGCCGCAAAGCTAACAAATGATGCTCGGAACCATTGCAGTTCTTGAAATTGACACAACCAACCGACGACACTCTCCTACCCATCCCCCGCCTCCTGACGAAATCAAAAACCTACACATTCCCCTTCGAATTCGTCATTCCGGAAAAGCTCCTACCAAGCGCCTGCTCCCATCACCGCTCCACCTCTTCCCAGGAGACAGCGGAGCGGGAAGAACACCTCCAACTCCCACCCACCTCCGGCGACCCCTTGCTCCCAGACGCGAATGGGGTCCTCGTCGACGACTCGTTCCCGGACATGTTGAAGATCGCATACTCCATAAACGCACGCATCATTCGACGGCGCGAGAGAGACAACAAACCAGTAGTGCTATCCTCCAGCGTGAGGAAAGTCAGAGTGATGCCTTATGCGGAGGACGCACCGCCAATAATGCTCGACGGCGAAGTCACCGCCGCCCCTGCCTTCGCAGGAGGAGGCAGTATGGGACCAAGGTATGTATTAAAGAAGGAAAAAGACGTCAAAAAATCCCTCTTCAAACCCCGCCTCGGCCGTCTACTCGTATCGGCTCACCAGCCAAACCCCCTCCACCTACACGATCCAAACAAAGCTGGACCTCCAAGCACAACAATGGTCCCTATTTCCCTCCTCTTCACAAAAACCACATCTTCCTCCTCCTCCTCCCCTCCACCAAAACTAACAACCATAACCACAAAATTACGCATACACACCACTTTCTCCACAACCCCATTCCCACACACCCCTCAGCAGGAAGCGGCGGGGCCGGTAGGAAATTACTCCACAACGCACACACTCTCCACCCGCTGCATCTCGAATACCCCCTGGACCGGAAACGAAGCGAAGTTGAGCGTACCAGTTTCCCCACCAAAGGGGGTGATGCTGGTGCCCAGCTTTAGCACATGTCTTGGGGCGAGGAGCTATTCTCTTGAAGTCATCGTTGGGGTGCAGAATTCTTCGTCTATCACGTTGAGGATTCCGCTGCAGGTATCATTTCCTCCCCCCGTGGAGGCGGGGGCGGGGGTGGAAGTGGGGGTGGAGGAATTCTTCACGCCAAGGAGCGTCGCGCCGCCATCATCATCATCAGTGGCGGACGAGGAGAGGAGGGGACAGTTACCGCCGCATATGAGGCCCCGAGCAAACCTCCCGCCAGAGGGTTTGCCAGCCTACGTATTCCCCCCAGTGGGCGGGGAAGGTGGGGTCGTTAGGATTCCGTCCCCCGTGGGGATTTCGCCGGGGTGTGGGTAGATGTCAGAGTGATAATTAGTGATTTTCATTTCCGCTTTCTATCTGTTTCAGTTAGGTTATTTGGGATGGATAATATGTGGAACTAGTTTAACGAAACATAACATACTGTATCATATCATAGCTCACCAAGCTTTGTCATGGCACAGTGTAGCATAATGTAGCTTAGTCTAACTTGTAATTTCAACAATTTAATATCATAAATACCATACTGTATTCACCATTCATTCGTTCACTCACTCACTCACCTCCTAGCCCCTTATGAGACCCTAGCAAGCCCCAGCAGAACTTCTCAAACTACGATACAGCATTGTGCGGCGAAAAAAGGGAGAGGTTTAGCCATCCCATCCAGCCCAAGTCAAAAAGTAATAAGAATCTAAAAATTCCAAATATTACTTACATGACCAAGACCATGCCAGCCCTAACCCCTTCTCACGGCAAACTATAAAGAAATCTCAAGCCGTTCTACCAGCTCCACTGTATCGTTTCAATCATTTCATTCGCTTGCTCGACCGAATGCGCCCGCAAGAAAAGGAGAGCAAAGACACCCAAGACCCAATCCAACCCATCTCCAACTAAAAGAAAGGCTTTTTTTTTTCTTTTTCTTTTTGTCCATTTTACTTTTATGATTTTCTCCGGCAATCCAGACCAGCAAGAGGAAAGATTTCGTGAATTCAATTCCCCTCCATTTATCCCTATGAGCTCAACACGCGATCCCAATAGTAACGTAAAAATCAAAGGGAGCTGCAACGAAAAAAAAAAAAGAAAGAGAAACATGAGCGAGTATCAAAGCAAAAAGAAACGGTCATCCATCCGAGCACCATCTAACATATTGTCTTTGGAGTAAGCTAGTGAGAACTTTTTTTATCTGGATGACACGTTTACAAATCTCTATAAACTAGTTAGTTTCGATCCTTCCGATGCTAGCATCATAGATTTGGTATACGTACGCATCATCTTCGTCCGGAAGAGGGTGCTGAGCAGCATCCTCCATCTCCCGCTGGTAGGCTGCCAACACCTCGGTGTCGACAGTAACTTCAGGGGGCGCCAAGGCTGGGGAAGCAACGAACTCAAGAGTCGGGTTTCCAACAAGCTTCCTAGCCAACCACAAGAAAGGCTTTTCAAAGTTGTAGTTCGACTTGGCGGAGATATCGTAGTACTGGAGGTTTTTCTTCCTATGGAAGGTAATGGTCTTGGCCTTAACCTTGCGCTCCTTAACGTCGACCTTGTTTCCGGTAAGAACGATAGGAATATTCTCGCAAACACGGACGAGATCACCTATCGGATCCAATACTAGTGTTAGCTTCTATGCCGAAAAAGGTAATTATGTACCCCGGGGTTGTTGTCACGCACGATGCCAGTTGGGAACGTTCTTGTAGGTAATTCTAGAAGTGACGTCGAACATGATGATACCGCATTGACCGTTAATGTAGTATCCATCTCTCAACCCACCAAACTTCTCCTGACCAGCGGTATCCCAAACATCGAACTTGAGTTCACCAAAGTTGGTGAAAAAGCCAAGAGGGCTGAAAGGTAAAAGGTGGAAAAGTTAGCCGAAAACAACAAAATTTATCGGAAGAAACCCCTAAACAAGCTCGGAAAGGTGCGCTGTTAAACAAGGAACGAGGAGACATACTGAACCTCGACACCAAGAGTAGCGATATATTTTTTTTCGAACTCGCCGGTCAAGTGACGCTTGACGAAGGTAGTCTTCACGAAAAATATATTAGCAAACCAATACCCTCCAGTAAAAGCTTAAATATTTTTATCGTGATACAAAACACCTCAGCCCCAGCTATTGCCATATGGCCGAAGCAGGGGGAAGGGAGATATCGAAAATATCAGGATAGAAGGCAGAAGATGAGAAGCGAGGGAAGAGAAAATACCTTTCCGGTGCCACCATCACCGACAAGAACAAGCTTAAAAGTGGGAACTGAAACTTGTTGAGCAGCCATTATGATTGTATTTATCTAAATGTTTGTATGTAAGAGACGCTAGTGAAGACGATGATGGAGGAGCCCTTATTATAGCAGAGGAGAGGAGTCAGCAACTGGAGGTAGCACCGCTGGGAAACACCAGAGGAAGGATGGAGTGAGAAGGCTGCGGTGGCGGCGTTGGTGAGAGGGAAGGGAAGAGAGGAATGATCACCTTTGTGCGTGGAGATTGGAAGTTGGAGGTCGAGGTGGGTGAAGTGGATGAGGTTTTTGTTTGGGTGAGGGGCAGAAAAAAGATGGAGAGCGAGAGCGAAAAAGAAAGGGGAGGGAAGAGGGGAAAAAAAAGTAGAGCAGGTTGGAGAAGACAGCGTGACAAGAGGGAATAGGATGGGTGGCTCTCCTGCAAGAAGAAAGGTGTTGGCGGGGCTGGCAACCAAATCCGATTTTTCGACAGCCAAGCCCTCTCTCTAATTGGTCAGCGAGTCTAAACATAACCCTAACCCTGGCGATCGAGAAGAAAATTAAGGCATGTTGGTGCTTTCCACGATCTTCTATGGTAAGGTGCCGAAAGTTGAATTATTGAGCAAAAAAACCGCTCTTCCCTCCCAGGGAAAAGCTTTAGTTTATTTGCTACTCCCCGGTCAAAGTTTGCCGGTTCCAATCATTTATTCTCATGATATGTCCTACATTCAGATCGTCCTATCCCCCCAAAAGTCCCGTTCAAAATTCTTTCCTTACCATAACCACTTTCTCTATCGAACTCGTCCCCGCCGTGATACAAAGCCCGCAGGTATATAAGGAATCTAACTATATAAAATCCCCCATAATGGGCAGATTGTCTGGGTACCAAAGTTACTAATTACATGAACTTATCCAGGGAATAAAATAATATCCATCTCGGAATCGCCCGAGACGCTGTGACTAACACAGTGGAGAAGGTAAAATAAAAGAACGTCATAACATATTCAAAAAAAACCGGCTGTCACCTCAACAAAAGTACTAGAAAAGAAAAAGAAAAAAATACACCACCAGACAACGCTCAGATATTTATGCTTATCGTCCACGGAAAAGTAAAGGAAATTCTTCCGCCGCGGCAGCAGCAACACCAACATGCAAGTCAGAGACACGGAAAGACAGATCGGGGGGGGGGGGGGATATCGAAGGAGGACAATATTGATTTAAAAGCTATTAGAATGTCAGTATAATTTGATAATTCAATATTTGTATCGGTGATAACATACTGTTCCTTCCAGAAGCCAAAGTTAACTTCTGGCGTTGAAGCTGTTGCACAAGCCTTTCGGATGCTTCTCGCTGCCGCGCTAGGTCCGCAGAAGTATACACCGACGTTTGTCCTTAATGTCCCCTCTAATCCAGTGATGTATGATTGATCCATGATCCCATCCCTCATTGTCGTAAAGAGCTTGGGGAAGTCAGGACGGCCGTATTGTGTTCCGGTTCTGAGTTGCGTCAAGGGATCAACTTCCATTCCGACGCTGTTGAGTACAATGTTTTGAGCCGTATCGACATCGAGTCTCTGCGTGAGATACGTGTGGATTCTCAAGAACTCATGAGACTTGGAGTCACTTTGTCGTTCTAATGAGGATAGAAGATTCTGGAACCACTCGAATGAAGAAATATCACGGCAAATCCAAATGAACTCTACACGACGAAGACGCAGTGGTGTTGAACCGGGATTGTCACGTTTGTGCCAGATGTTCTTCAGAATCGAGGCCCACGGAGTGACACCAATACCTGTACCAATAAGTACAGCAATCTCGTTATCAAACACCTAATAATGATGTGTTAGTGTGCAAAAGGAAAAGAGGACCAATAACTCTCTATACGCACATCTTCAGCTGGCGCTCCGTACGGTCCGTCAATCCTCAAAGTGGGCATCCTCATTCCATTTCGTACAGCAATCTCATATTGGCCCATGGGATCGAGCCCTTCTATCCCTTGTGCATCTGAGCCAGCGCCAAGCATCTCGCCTAGCGCCTTGGTGAAATCACCAACCTGGCGGATATGAACGGAAATGTATGGATCTGATGGACAAGAAGTGATAGTAAATGGATGCCACTGGAACCGAGACACAGCAGGGACCTGAAGGAAAAGATATTGCCCGGACTTGTACTTCATCGACGGTTTAGTAAACTGAATCTCCATAGCACCATACGGGTGCTTGATGACTTTGGTGATTTCCGTCTGCTTTCGTGCTCGGACCTCTCTCCATACCCGCTCAAAAAAGTAAAGGCCAAATGTCCAGATAGTAAATCTCCAACCCTGGTATCCAATGCAATGCTTCCAGAAGATCTTTCCAGCGAAGGGAGAGAATGGCTCAGGTGTGTCTCGGACGAAGCATCCAACGGCGTGGGTATAGAAGGCAAGGAAAAAGATAAGCGCAAGGTGATGCGTATACCAGAACGCCTCGAAGCACTGCTGTCTTATTTTGTGATGGGCACTAGATGAATGTGAGAAAATATCATTCAATCTCCCGATGAGGAAGTCTTACGTCGTGTACATCAGCATCATGCAGAAAAGCATAACGTGCCCTGTGATTCCTCCAGGTTGGGTATAATGAATCTGCAGAGCTGTCACTGGTCGAATCTGGGTCTTCTCGACATTGTAGAAACTGCGAAAAGGGGTTAGCGATTGGAGATATTCAAATAATAATAAAAAGGCCAAGCTACTTACTTGACATAATGTGATGTTGTGTGAATGATAGTGAAGAGCAGCAAAGAATAAGCCGTCTGTCTATGAAGCCACTGGCTCTCGTCTAACGGCAGCCACTTGATCTTGGGTCTGACAACTCTCAAGATATTTCGGCACATAGGCAATACAATTAATCCACCATCAAACAACAGAACTAATCCAGCACCTCGTGACATCCACACTGAATACTGAAGGGTGTTGAGACCAGCAAGTCTGGGGTCAACGGCTTGCTTCCACCTAAACGAGAATCAGCAAAACGAACAGAACCGAAGCCAAATTTCCAATGAACCCACCATCCAAAAGCGAACAACCCCCAATGCGTGCCCCACCAAAATATCCAAAATAACAATCTTCTCCCCGTCAGCTCCCGATGCCACCATGATTCTTGACCCATTTTTCCTTGGTTGATTTTTATCAGTTCTGAACCCACAAAATCCCTAGAGGGCGGAAGCCGGACTTTTTAAGGGCAAGCGCCAGGCGAAATGGCTAAGACAGTTACGATGGTCGGCGGCTAGACTTGGGAGTTGTTTGGTTGCAGTTGGCAATTAGGTCGGCCAGCGACGAATTACAATCGGAGAAATGAAGTGGAGCTCACACTGCTGAAACGAAGTAAAAGCGGAAATGAGAAATTAGAAAACTACCAAAATTGTAGAAATATGAATAAGAATAACGAAAGTGAAGTAGTAAAGCGAAGGGTCCCCGAACTCTGGCGAAACCAGCGTTGAAAGAGCGGTGGAAAGAAGGAAGGAGAGGGGGTGAGTAAGTGAGAAGAGGTGAAAGAGTGAAAGTCAAGAAGAGGGTAGGGGATATCTATGATAATTTGGAGCAGTCAAAAAAGCTCGCTAGGCGGATTAACCTTGTTTTTCCCCCCCCCTTGTCAGGCCGAAGGCAACACAGAAGATCAAGTTTATGCAGATGCTGGTAACCGGTGAAGTCGTGTTGGGATTGAACACGGGGTAGAAGCACAGATCCAGGTAAGGAGAATAAAGCTAAAGGACGGCAGATGACGAGGGAGAGAAGGAGGAGACCTCCTGTGACGAAAGTGATGTTTGATTCTGAAGCCTAATCTGCTGCAGAATGTACCTGGGGAACACGATGAAGTGTTCTGGATATGAAGCAGAGAGAGGGGGATCGCACAGACAACAAGCTCACTGTTTAAGGGTCAGGAGTTGAAGTGGGGCTATTGCCTGTCGTCTTTAGGAAGGAGTGTAGAAGGAGTGCTGGGACAGAAGGGAGAAGGGGCGGGAGGAGCCATGATGATATTCTTCGCTGGGGGTGGGTTTAGAGAAGACTGGCTGATACTGCGAGTGAAACCTTTACAGGGGTTGGTTGGGTTGGGGAGGTACTCGTAGTTCGACTGTGTCCTGAACAGTCACGGAAGCGAACGGATCGATGGGTGGTGATTAGGGAGAAGAGCGTGAGGGGAAGGATTCTTACGAGCCACAAGTTGACTGCATCAGATTGGACAGGAATGGTGGGCGATGCGTTAAGAAAAAAGAAAGGTTACAACCCGAAAGGCAATGAGAGCCATGATTATTATTATTATTATTATGGTTCCAAGTGCAGCATACTCTCGTCCCTCAGGCCGCCAGGCCACAGTACTAGTACCAACACAAGCATTCATTCACTCAGTGACCGTGGCTTGTTACTAAGAAAAGGTCAATTCGGTTCGCTTGTGTGCAGTGTGCAGTTGCATCGGGGCCGGCGGTTGATGGTTGGTCGAGCATCAACGAGTTTAGCAATGCCAAGAAAGGGAAAAAAAACGAAGTAAGGTACGCCGCCCAGCATGCCAACCAATTCCGTCCGATAGCAGCCACACCTTTTCCTTCCGAAAGTGCTAATAACTAACAAGGATCCAGGGTTGCACGCACGCTACCCCAACTCCTTCACTTCACACACAAATGTTATCGAACATCTGCATCCCAACACAACCATCTTTGTGCTCAAGTACGAGTACTGTACGATGCGATAAATATCCTCACCACCTCTGCACACACACACACACCTAAGAAAATGACCATTGTTGTGCAACACGGCCACGAGTCGGTTCAAACCTTCTTTATATTGACCACGGCACTACTGTAGTACAACTCACCAGTACGAGTACGGTATAGTACGCCATCCCGCACCTCATATTTGCCCTGGTTTTAATATCGTAAAGCCCGGCTTCCAGGTTCCCCTCTTCACATCCGAGCTACCCTATCCGCACCCGCCTGGACCCAACCGCTTTCAATAAACACAGTAAGTTTGCGATAGTCATCTCTCCCAAGGATATCCTTCTATTCTTGGTTTTTGTTGTCTGTCTCTCTCTCAACACCCATCGTGCTGCGGTATTCTTGATTTGACGAACCCCACCTCTTCCCCCCCGCTCCCCCTCATTTATCAGGCCAATTACCGCATCGGTGCCGGTGCGGTCTCCGATGGGGTCCTGCCGAGTGAGGGGCGGGATGGGGCGGCGTCGCCGACAGGATAATGTCACATCTCTAGCAAAGTTGAGGGGTTGCTAGATGTGCGATATTATCCTGTCCGCGATATTGTCCTATCATGCTTTTTATCAGCTTGTGACGAACAGGGATTAGTAGCAGGTGTTTTTTTGTTACCCTACTTTCGATTTTTGTTGCCGTTAGTTACCCCGGTTCGTCACCCGTTGGTATTCATCAGGACCCCATCGGAGATTGTACGAGTATGTCGATATCGGTATGGCGACTTTAGAAATTCTCGAGGAACAAGGGAAAGCTGTTTCTTTTTCTTCGTCCTTATGTCTTAGATAAATGTTATCATTTGCGGAATTAGTAAAAAGAAAAATATCTGCCCCTTGGGGGTCCCTCCTAGCCCTTCCTGCCCCCAAAAACCAACAGCCGATCCTGAAGACAGGCAATAATTCCAGTGATCACATAATGCCATCGCAATAGCCTGCGATGTGTCTAAATCGGAAATAAAGTCGCAATAACACCAAGAGCTACTGAGCACATGCAGGCTCCGTAGTTGTGATATCGTATAACCTTTGCCCCCCCCCGACTTCTAAAAGTGGAGGAAGGCCAGTAATCCATAATCATCGCCGCAGTCCACCTAGCACCTCTCGCAAGCTTCGGGGCTATGCCTAGGAGATTTCCTAAATTCTAGTTTTAAGGTATTAGTACGGCGCCGTGCGATGTTGGTAACGTGTGGCAAGGCTGGAATGATGACTGTGAGGAGAAAGAATTCTGGGCCAGGCATGATTCTGCACTCGAGTACAAATACCGTACTAGTCCAGTACGAGTACTTTCCAACCTCACCTTTAAGAGCCCGCGAAACAAGTACCTTTTAGGGCAACGTAATTTTACCCCTCACGTGCCCAACATCTGCGAGTAAGCACCCATGTTCAGAGACATTTGAGGCGCTCAACCTTGTCACCGCCACTGACGAGGAGGAGAGAAAATGGAGGAGGTGGAGGTGGCTAGTAGCGGAGGTAATTCATGCCTTACTGAGCACTCAAGCCCCACACAGCAACCCTTTCCTCTCGTGACACCGCGAGCGTCTCAAGAATCTCAACTTCTCACGGTGCACTGCTCTAAAACTTCAGACAAAACGACCGTCTCAACATCAAAGAGCATTCCCGCACTAAATTCTCTATTCTGCCTCAGGGGCGAGCGAGGGAATTCCCCTGCGGGGCAGCAGTGGTATTCAAAGTTAAAAAATAAGAAAAAACTCGGCTTGCTTTACTATCATATTTCATGTACCGTACAGTATTAATACGCTTGGCGCAGCTAGAAACGGTTGACTTTCTATGATCCAAAGAATCAGCGCTGTAAAGTGATAAGGTGGTAACTCAATCATATCACAAACTTGGCTTGTTGAGCGGCCACAACCCACTGGATGAGAGGAGAGTACCTTCACTTTGCATGGTCTCTTGACCCCGCAAATTCTTCACACGAGTTGAAAAAAACCAGCTTTATTATACCCAAAGTAAATCCCGCTACTCATTGAGGATATAGCGCCGATATTTTAAGGTTTCCCATGGTTAGTCCCGGCATAGAAATGAGGATATATTATTTGGAAAGAGCTTTTGAGAGCCAGCCCAGGCTTGAGCCATTTGTTAGACTTGGTCGGCAGATGAATTATCCTCTAATAGCTCAAAACTTGCAGATTATAATTTGTTCAGACAAGTTGCTGGTATTCTGTCTAACTTATCTGAAGCTGCTTGTAGTACACAAACGGGTGTGAGAAGTTTTGATAGACGAAGCGACCATGGTGGTAGTAATAATGCCCGGCCTTAAGAATACTGTATCACAATTCCTCAATCATCTGTGCTCGTACTGAGAAAGCGGAGACACGAGTGGCTGACTGCCGCTACCGTCGCCGTTTCTGATGGCAGCGTGGGGGTGAGTATTAATTGTATGGAGTGTCGTTCACATGCAAGTCACATGCAGGACCGATTAAAGCAGGTACAGTAGGGTACAGTACCATAGGCACCAGAACTATCGACTTCCCCCATCCTTGATCCACGGATCCATTCTTTTCGGCTTCCCCGTGAGTTCACGGTTGTGGCTATATTAACCCTTGTCGGTGAAAACAAAAAAGTCCAACAAGCAGAATCTTGCGGAATCCACGCTCAGCAGCTAATGGTCGATGTCTCGGCCTCTTGTACCGAACGAATGTGACGAATTTAGACTTTACTCTCTCCATCCAATCGACCAGCGCAGACTGGGATGAGAGAAGAGAGGCATCAACTCGATGTCCCAATACTATTGGCAGGCCCCTCAAACCTTCCCAAATAAAGCACTATTACCGGGTTCCACTGTTTACCCCATCGAGAGGTCAAATTTGGAGGCGAGGCGGTTGGGCAATCTGATTGATGGATGGATGGAAATGTGAGATGTGGGCATGGAAGTGCAGATGCACATCAACCAACACCGCACATGGATATCCCAGACGGCCCACCAGTTGTATCTCTCCATTCAGAATGAGGTGTGGGAGGGGGCGGGAGATGATGATGAGTGATTTACACTTTCTGCTCAAGGATTGGCTTCAAGTGTCAAATATCCTTGCCTCTGGAGCTTAAGCGAGGTGGACGAGAATGGACTCCCATAGCAAGGTGGTGTGAAACCCATGCAGTTTTACCGTTATAGCATCAGACGCCCTTCCGTTTTAGGATCCATGAACAACATTATGCAAGCCTCCCCACGAGGGTTCTCCTCGTTTTGGACCACTCAACCCCCGTAAACAGAGTCCGAGTGACCAGTGGACCTGGCTCCACTTCAAAGCCTTTTTCTATTCCCATCTCCCACCTCCAGTTGTCGAGAAGTTCGGATGTCCTTGCCTCTTCATTCTATTCCCAACTCGTTTTTTGTGTGCTAACTTTGTATCTTTCACTTCTTTTTTCATCCCATCTATTTCGGTTCTCTTTATTTTCTTTTCTTTTCTCAAAAGGCAAGCCCTTTCTTTCTCTTTTTCTTTTTTCTTTCCTTCTCGATTCTTGTTGTCTTACTTATTTTTTTCGCCTTTCGCTCTTTTTTTTACCCGCAACTAATACTGGCAAGGCGATTCGCCTGTTGCTTGCTATTGTCTTTGCCAACCACCCAACCACATCTCTCGCCTCGGCAGTTCTAATTTTGTACTCCCCCGCTCTTTGCCTAATCTGCCTTATCCGTCACGCACACAAGCATCTCATCATCTGCAATAGCCAATCACATCAGTACTACCGGAGTCTCGCTCTTTCTTAGAGGTGCCCATCGTTTATATATCTACGATACTTCCGTTCCTGTGCCTGGTGCACTTGTTCTTCCGGTATTCCCTCTCCACCTCCAAACTCGCATCCCCTCTTGAGGAAAGAATTTAAAACTCTTTCTTTGAACTCTCTACAATTCGCACCGTTCGGCTAATTTCCGTAAAACGAAGTTGATCGACTTTTCTGCCGTACCGGTACGGTAGCCTATACATTTCGAAAGAGGGACGCTAGCTCGCCGCTTTTTTTTCTTTCGCTAAATTCCTTTAATTCCCCCCCCCCCCCGCGGTTGAAAACCTTAGCACACACCGAGAAAAGAAAAGAAAAAAACTACAAAATCTCTTAAAAACCTTTACAAGAAAAAAAAAAACTTCAACAAAATGGGAAAGCTCATCAAGAACCACTTGGCCCGTCTCATCATCCTCACAGCAGCAACATACCAGATTGCAGCTGGCCTTCATGGGTACTTCTGGCCCAAGATTTTCTGGGATATGTGGACTAAGTAAGTTGCTACTCAATTAATCATTTCCACCTTGCAAACAACAGACGAACTAACAAGCTCATTTCTCTCCAGGTCTCTCGACTCCGCTGTCAAACCAGTCCCCGCCCTTCAAACCATTAATCTGCTGATGGGTATAATCGGCGTATGCTGGGAATACCCTCTCCCATTTCTCATCCCAAACACCGCCTTCCACCGAAGCATCGCCGCGAGGCTCGTCCTTTACCCTCTCAGCGTCCTCAGCGCCGTGCTCCTGTACCAGGGCACCAATGCAGCAATCTACTACCTCGTCGGGATCATGGTCTACTTCTGGGCCTACAAGGATGGCGAAATCGTTTGCATGCCGTGGAAAGTCCCCGAACGCCCAAAACCCGCCAATGGCCCCGCCAAAGTATAAAGAAGAAAAAGACAAAGTTTCGAGAAAGGATCAAATCGAAATTTGTACAACACTTCGCTTCGTTTCTTGCACAAAATTATTTATCTAATATGATGAACTTTAACTTTATTCCTTCTTCTTTCTTCAAACCGGTCTGGCGGTCGGAGCATCAATTTTTCTTATGGGGGTTTTCACTTTTTCACCACGGTATCAATCATGCATAGCATAGCATATGGGGCATTTAAGGGGTGGAGCTGGTAACAGCGAAGCAAACAATTTCTTTTTCCTGCCGTTTTCCTTTTCGCTTCTTTATTTCCTTAGCATTTTTCAAATTTGTTTCTCTCTGCTTAGGGTCACTTAACGGATTGGATCACGGGTTTTTTTTTCTCGGGTTTTGGTTTTTGGGAGGTATTTCCTTCAAGCTTACCGGTATCCTTGCGTTTGCATAACGTTTCACTTCTTCCCTTCTTTACTTGCACGGGATTCATAGTTGAATCTTGGGCTTATATTTTATTTTATGCCCTTCTTGACGGTCCTTTCATTATTACTCCTAACTCCTGCCTCCTGCCTCCTTCTTTCAGAGACCCAAACAGTCTCTAGCATCCTCCTCCTCGTGTGTATATATTACCTGTGTTATCACCCCCTTCCCCTTCTTCCCCTACGACAACTACAATCATTACTCACTCACCGATTCCCCTACACTCATTCATTCGAAAGAGATGCCATACTACCTATATCTCTATACACTATACAACGGCAGGTGTTTTATTTTATTTTATACTAAACGGTGTTTTTCCTTTTTATTATAACTTCAATGTATATATTCTCCCTAGATACCGGTTTCGCACATACACATCTGTACTTAAAATTACCCTATTTTATCTCATTACACTTACCTAGCCCGAATCAATCAATCAATAAAGGGGAAGTTTAGGGGATGAATCAAACTAAACTAAACCAAAGAACAAATTTCCTCTTGTTATGATACAGTGAACAGAATGGAATCAGACGAGACATCCGACGCATCAGAACCTTCCTCCTACCGCCCTTAGTATCGCATCGTCGTCGCCAAGTTGCGCACTGATACCTCTCGCTATAACTCGTATACATATTGAAACGTTCTAACATGCCTCATCACGCAATGCATAAACCCACCCCCAGTCGATCGAACAACCAACTTTCTTTCTTTCTTTCTTCCCCCCCGATCACGCCCTGACCATCCATCCATCCACCTGCACTTTAAAGAAGAGGCGCATAAAGAAGGTAACTTATACGGTATACCGGTGTTTACTTACTTGAGCACTAGCACTAGTAGGTATACAGTAACTTACCTTAGCGCCGGGCCCGGCTCGATTCAGCTTGGCTGCGCTTCCCCAATCTGGCTGGGTTCAGTTCAAGGATTTAGCGCGCGCGCGTTTATTATATCTTTGGTGGCTATAACTAGTTATTACGGATTTGTGCGGCGGTTGTGGTGTGGCTTGGATGTATAGTATGGGGGTATACTTGTAGATACTTTGCTTTATAACTGTGGGAGGGAGGGAGGGAGGGTGGTTTGGGGTGGTTTGGGTGCGGTGCGGTGCGTGGTGTATGTTTGGGTCGGGTTGGGTTGGGTGGGTGGGAGGAATGCTTTGTTAGGGCGGGATTGTACAGTGCGTAAGCTATTCATAGATTGGAGTTGGAATGCGGTAGTGGTAGTAATAGTAGTAGTACTAGGGTTTACAAGACTATTTGTTATTATTGTTATTATTATTATTGACGGTAGGAGGGAGGGACTTTGTGTGGCTGGGGTGGGGGGGGAGAGAGGGGTTCTTTTTCTTTTTCTTATCCTCGATTTTGTGGCTGTGGTGAAGTATTATGAGATGGGTTGGAAGGGATAGTATAATATCTGTTCATAGCTTTTTTTCTTCTCCTCCTCGGAATATTGGGTGGGAGGTGTACTCTACTGTATGTACTGTGCCTACGATATATTTGCAATAGCTTAATGCTATAGCATCGAGTATCATACAAGGCTTTTCTTTTCTTTTCTTTTCCTTTCCTTTCCTTTCCTTTCCCTTCTCTCCTTTATAGATAACCTATGTACGAGTATGATATAGTCCCCTCTCTCAAACATCTCAACTAATTCCAACCAAGATTTTCCGCAGCAAAAAAGGGACGCAACCCAGGAATCTCCTTCCCCCCCAACCTGTCATTTCCCAACGGTCTGGTGCTGCATCACCGCCATGTCAAGTCTACGTCTAGCTAGGATGGCATGGGACGGGACGATGGAATTGTGGGTTGGGTTGGGTTATGTTACGTTCCGTTAGTTAGCATGGTAAGGTTGGAATGGACATCTGTCACATCCCCGGGATGGCTGCTACGGATGGTGTTTCGTGATATCGTGCATACGTTCTGGGCAGGGGTAGGTATAATACCGTAGGTGTGCTTACCTACCTACCTGCCTGGTAAGGAGCTGGTTGTTTCCAGTAGTGGGGAGACGGGAAGGGAAGAGGTGGATTTTGGAGGGGTATTGTTATCGCCCGGTTGAAGTTGGTTTGAATGTACAATAGGAGGGGGGGAGGGAGGGGGGTGGTGGTAGTGATACGAGTAGTAAGTCCCAGGGATATAATCTCGTGATCTTCATATATTCGAATGCCTCCCTGGTAATTATAGACCTCTGGAAATGACAAACTTGAAGTTTGACGAGTTGGTGGTGATTGCATCATTGGAATGTTTTAACTAATCTGGGAAGGGGGAACTACGGTAGGTGATAATGGATTGGCCTAATGTATAATTTTGGCTCTTTTGGTAGTACGGTTTTGGGAGTAAACATGTTTTGCTTGTCATCGATGTTGTCATATCATTGGAATGGTAATTCTGGTTTGGTTGGTTAATAGCGGTGGGTTATTTTGAGGGGGAATGTGTCGTCCCCCCACTACTGTTCTGTTCCTGAATGGTACTAGTACTTTAAAAGGGGGGGTTTCTTCTACTCGTTTATTTATTAGTTTTTTATTATTATTTGGAATATTATACTTTCTATTTTTTTTTTTTTTTTTTTTATCTCATGTATTCATTGTTAAGGTACAAGAACTCGCATGCAGCGCTAGCTATGGCGTAAAGAAAACCTTAATCCCAAGAACAATTCCCCCCCGGACCAAGGAAAAAACCATCACCCCAAGCCCCTCTGGTATGGGACCAACCGCACATCTCGCACATAAGAAGAGCACCCCGCCCGCCAACAGAAAGAAACCAAACAGCCGAAGCAAACTCAGCAACCCCGCAGACAAACAGGACCCCCCAAACATGAAAGCAGGAAGCAACAGGAAAACCTTCTCCGTAGACACCAGCAACAGAACGAAAAACCCCTAATGGGCAAAAGAGAGTATACCACTATAGAAAAACCACAACCGGTAAGGAACATATACCAAAAGTGGGGCCGACCGAAAAGCTGCCAACATAGCAAGGGACCGGACAATTATAATCGACCAAGGCATTAACATCGGCCAAGGAGGCAGTGCAATACCATGACAGAGCGTAACCGAGGCATGCGACCGTGGCGGAAGGACGCGGGAGCGAGCGGAGCGACCGGGCTGAGAGGAAGCCAACCTTAGCGAGCGAACTCGTAGCTGTAACCGAGCAACGGGACGAAACCAAAGAGGAGGAGAGAAGGGTAGACCCAAGCATCGTAGGAACTATCGGAAACGTGTGCGTGTCTGACAAGGCAGCCTCGAACGAAACGTAATCGAAGAGAGCAGAGAAATCGACCGTAGCCTGGTGTTACGCACATGAGAATAGCTCGCCAGTATTATTAGTAGAGGCTGCGCCACCGTAATGGAGGAGCGTATGTCCAACCTCAGCTCACCGCGGTAGGAGCAACTGGAGGCATCTGTGTTGACTACTCGGGATACCGGAAGGACTTACGTTCCATGAAGATGAATTCTGATTGGAAAGATAAAGTGAGAATACTTTATTTCCGGTGCATATGCATATTATGCATTATGTATTATTATCTGACTATTCGAACTGATCACTCGATAGTTCACGATAAAAGACTATTGGTATGTTGGCATTGCGACCACATATATGAACTTAGTCTATTAGGACGAAGAGATCGAAGACTATCTACTGGTGGAGTGGGGACACCCTCAGATGAAATAGATATCGGGAGTTCTCTGAGTTCGAGTGGGGCAATTATTCAGGGTCAAAGAGTGTTCGCACTTCCTTTGACGAAGCTGAAATCTTAGAAAGATACATGATTGTTAGGAATCTGGAAGTAGCGAGAATTTAGTATAAGTAGTAAGGGCTATTCCCCGGAGTTTGAGAAAATCAAGCAACGGAGAAGAGACCTTAACAATATAACAAGTTATCAAATTTAAAAGATTCGAGAACTTCTACTTTATTACTTTACCTTTATCGAACCATCATCTCCTGAGCCTTCCTGACTTCCCTCCGTTACCTCGAATACGACCCGGCCTAACTTTCTCTATTCCTTTGAGTTAGTTACCCCGTAACACTATATTGTTACCCTCAAGTCACCAAGGCTCCTTCACGATACATTATCCCCTCACATGCCAAGGCAATATTACGATTGCGATAGCTTCTTCCAGTGCCCCTCTTGCAAGAAGTGCAAACGAGCTATCCCACACAACTTCTTTCCAGTCTGTTGTCCAAAATACGAACGGAACCTCCGGAATCTAGCACTTCAATCGATTTGGAACATTCACGATAAGAAACAAAACTACAACTTCCGAATCTACCGAAGCTATAGTAAAGCCTTTACCATAGCAAAACATTAACCCATCCTCTGCAATTATCGAGTGCTACTTCCCCTCAATATTGCGTACGTTCCATCATGTCCGATCAACGACAACCAGACTCCCCTGTTCCACCGCCTACCGATCCAATGGATACTAGTGACAACAGTTCCACACCGACAGGATCAGTACCACCCACCGATAACTCAGATACGCCTACTACCGGGTCCTTTGCCCTGAGTAGGACAGGTTCACATTTCCTTGCAACATCAAGTCCGAGTTCACGAAGACCTTCCAGAATTCGCCCCAACCCCTATGTGGAATTCAGAAACCAATTAGCAGAGGCTTTTCGGTTTATCCTGGGAGAAATTCAGCAAAGCCAAGATGAGACACATCTTGCTTTAAGTAGCTTCACAGCAGAGATTCAGGCAGCATATACCAACCTCCGACTATTTGATGGACGCTTAGCCAGAAACGAGGAAGTTACCGAAGCTGAATTCGCCGAACACCGACAATACCTACTACAACTCCAAGGTGCGATGAAAGTAGAACAAGATCGGTTGAGAGAAGAAGTCCGAGAAGCGTTTAGACTACAACAAGAACAACGGGCTGGCGATAACCAGGACTCTCAAAGCCGAGACCTTGAATTAGCTGAACAACTGTTTGTTCTGAAACGCCGATTCGATCAGCAAGAGGCGAGATGGAAAAAGGAACTCGAGAAACAAAAGATCGAAGCAGCAAAAATGTTGAAACGACAGGACGAAATTACTGCCGCCCAATTCAATGATAATCACAAAAAAGCACAAGCGATCTTGAATCAACAAGCCAAGGAATCACAGACCGCGATCGACAATCTTGCTCGAAAATTCGAAGCTCAATTAATGGCTTACTCAATAGCTACTTCAGTTGCGGCAGATGACGAACCTGGACCCTCCAACCGAGGTAGATCAAAACCTTTGAAAACACATGATGTTACCAACAAAACAAAAAATTCGGCATCAACTCCTCAAGACAAAGGAAAGGGAGTTGAAGGAAGAGAAGGATTAAACCCGCCACCACCCCCGCCTCCGCCACGTAATACTGGTGGAGATCCAAACCCTGGCGACTCAGATGACGATGGAGAAGGCGACCGAGGCAGAAAGGGCAGCAGGCCGGCAGGCGCTCCTCGGAAAACGCCCATTCCCAGAGACGTTTCCCCGCGTACCAGAGCTATGCTAGAATTCTTTCGAAGCATTAGCGAACCACAGCGACCATTAAAGCAGATCGCTGAACCTCCTTATTTCTTTCAAGGAGAAGATAACCAGGACGTACGAAACTGGTTAACGGCTTGCGAAGATTATTTTGACCGCAATCCTGCGCAATGGGAAGATCATAGCCATCGAATTGTGTTTGCTCTCGGTAAAACAAAAGGCAACAAAGTCGCACCTTTTTCGGAAAAATACCGAAAAGTCATGGGGGGTTTAGGTGGTTACGCTCGAGACCCCGCCTATTCCACGTGGGAGCGATTCCGACAAGAAATAACCAAACGATATATCGGAATTGAAGAAGAACGAAGGGCCCTTGAGGAAATGGATAAAGTCACATACAAGGGCAGAATTGACACCTACCTTCTTCTTCTCGAAAACCTGAACATTAAAGCAGGCCTCACTGGAATAGCGTGGAGGGTAAGAGTGGAGAGTAAACTTCCCGAAGACATTCTTAGGCGACTTTCTCATTTTAAGTTTGCTGATGATGAAGAATGGATGGAAATTCTTCGGGATGTGGGGAGACAGGAGGAGGAACTTCTCGAACGGCGGAAAATATCGAAATCGATAATCACTCCACCGACAGCGACAACAAAACGAAAGCGAGAAGTCAACAATGATAAAGGTTTTAACTCGAGAAAAGGACCTGATGGTTTTACCGATAAAAGTCGAAAAGAATATGCTTCCAGATGGAAGGCTGTTCGGACGACACCTATGCAGGCAAAAAATAATTCCAAAGATGAACATACTGACTGGAAGGAGGCTCATAAAGGAATTTCCGACGAACTGGTAGCTCAACGAAAAAAGGAGAACCGTTGCACTCGTTGCCACCTTGACAACCACCGATGGCAAAAGTGTAGAAGACAAGCTGTCGTGGCAACTACCTTTTTAAACAATAAGGGACGGGATAAAACTAAACCTCCGTTCCGACGGCGAACAACAACTCTTGCCGTGCAGCAACCACCTCCGCATCCAAAACCCACCCCAAAAGTCAACCAAGTTCATCGATCCTCTCCTTCACTTGTTTGGGAATTATCGGACACCGAGATGGCATAAAACGATTTATCAATACCTATTGGTTTCCCTAAGTCCATAAGTCCGAGTCTACCTGACTTAGTGGACAGACATCGGAGCCAACCGACTAGTTAAGAATGACAACGAAGCGGCGCTTACCTTGATCTTGAGAAGCAAGCAGGAAAATAAATTGTCACGGCCGGCAGGAACTAACAAGGATTGATATAATCGAAAAAGACATCTACGGTTACCTAGGAAAATGGCTTGCGAAACCATCAAACAAAAAAAAAAAAAAAAAAAAAAAAAAAAAAAAAAAAAAAAAAAGATTTTTAATTTTTTACCCGAAAAAAAGTTACCACCTTTATGCAAAAGTTACACCCTATTTGCAAAATTACTGCTCACCCCGGGGGAAAGGATGAGGAACTTCCTGAGGCGAGTATCAACCATTGACTCTCACTACTCTCCTTCCTGCCCCCCCAGGGCAGTGCGACCTAAAAAAAGGCCACCGGAAAGTGGACGAGACAGAGGGCTTTCCGGCCAACTACTTTTCCAGGAAGCTGGGGAAAAAAGGGAAGCGGTAGAAAAAGAGCGGGCTCGCCCCTTTTTATGTTGCGCGAAGGTCCCCTAAGGTGTGGGTGGCAACGGCGTAACCCCAGAAAGAAAGAAAAAAAAAAAAAAAAAAAAAAAAAAAAAAAAAAAAAAAAAAGATTTTCAGCTAAGTTTCCCGCTCCTGTGTGAATTTTTTTTATGTTTTTCGGGAACCCCTCGGCAGGGGGTAAAGACCGCTAGTAGTGGGCTGCCCGGGAACATAAAGGTAATTTTTAATTATTATGTTTAATGTAGTTTGTCTGAGGAGACCTAAGTGGTCGAAACGACGCGGGCGTTGTCACAAACACCTTATGACAACATATCAACATGGCTTCTAAACGAGCCAAGAGCTTTCCTACTCCGTCCGGCAAGCGGAAAAACGCTATTGCCCAAGAACCGCTGCGTTATAACTGTCCGGAAGGACATGCACATATCTATATCCTCGGAAATCGCTATCGGATTCCAGTCTTACTAGACTCCGGATCAAATATTTTTCTTATCAATGAACAACTCGTTCATGACCTTCACATACCTTATGAATCTCGATCCGACGCAGTACAGATCCAAGGTTTTACTGGCGAAACTATCTCCTCCGGCGGATCGCATTATACTCATCCCCTTTACCTAGAAATAGGAAAAAACCATCACCTCTCCCTCGTTTCCTGCGAAATAGCTCCGGCAGGAAAATATGGTATGATTATACCATTTGGATGGTGGCATCAGGAACACCCAATCAGCAATATCGGAGACCGGGACACTTGGTCATTTAACGCGGATTGCTGTCAATCACATTTGTTGCCAGAAGACGAAGGAATTTCAGTTGAGTGGGACGAAGACGTCCTTAGTGATCCTAACGCGGTAGTTATAGGAAGAATTGAAAGAGAAGATGACGAGAAAGTTACTATTATTGATCGTCTACCAGAATGCTACCACGACTACCTCGATTTGTTCCGTCCCTCAACAGCAGAGAAACTAGCCCCTCGTCGTACCTTTGACCATGCGATCGATCTCAAACCTGATACACAACCACCATGGGGTCCTATATACCCCTTGTCCGAGAAACAGCTCCAAGCCCTGCGTTCCTATATCACCGATATGACGAGACAAGGAAAAATTACCGCAAGCAAGTCTCCAGCGGGAGCACCTATTCTCTTCGTACCGAAACCTGACGGTCGACTTCGATTAGTAGTAGACTACCGAGGACTTAACAAGGTTACCATCCACAATAAATATCCAATCCCTTTGATGACGGAACTAAGGAATCAGGTTCGAGACGCAAGTATTTTCACGAAACTTGATCTGAAGGATGGATTCCATCTGATTAGAATCCGCGAAGGCGATGAATGGAAAACAGCTTTTCGAACTCGATATGGCCTATACGAATACAAGGTCATGCCTTTTGGTCTTGTCAATGCACCAGCAACTTTTCAAACTATGATGAACGAAATCCTCCGCGAATTTCTCGACCAGGGAGTTGTCGTTTATATAGACGATATCCTAATTTATTCGAAATCGCTTACGGAACATATCTCTCTCGTTCGAAAAGTCTTACAACGGTTGCGGGAATACCAGATGGCAGTATCATTAGAGAAAAGTACATTTCATGTTAAAAAAGTTGATTTTCTTGGATATGTTGTAACGACGGAAGGAGTTACGATGAATGAGAAGAAGGTAGAGACAATTAAGGCTTGGAAACCTCCGACATCGGTGAAAGAGGTCCAGATATTTATCGGTTTCGCAAATTTCTATCGACGATTTATCAAAAACTTCTCGAAGATTTGCACCCCGATTACCAACCTGCTGAAAGGAGAAAAAGGAAGTTTTGTTTGGGGAAAAGACCAGCACGAGGCTTTCGAATACCTGAAGCGATGCTTCATCACGGCCCCGATCCTATGTCACTTTCACCCAGAACGCGATACGGTAGTTGAGACTGATGCAAGCGATTACGCTCTCGGCTGTATCCTCTCGCAGTTTCAAGGGAAACGACTACATCCGGTCGCATTCCACTCCCGAAAACTCAACTCGGCAGAAATGAACTATGACATTCACGACAAGGAATTGTTGGCTGTTCTCGTTGCCTTTATGGAATGGAAACATTACCTCCAAGGAACGGAAAAGCCAATTACAGTCTATACCGATCATCAAAATCTTCAATACTTTCTGACCACAAAAGCTTGGACAGCACGCCAAATTCGTTGGGCACAGAAATTATGTGACTTCAACTTCGTTATCGTCTATCGACCAGGCTCGAAGGGAGGAAAACCTGATGCTTTAAGCAGGCGGCCGGAGTACCGCCCTGAAGAGGGAGCTACGCATCGCGAACAGCAAATCCTACAACCTAAACACTTCGGAAAATTTCAAATTGCGATTGTTTGGGGGGAAACTTCTTCACCGTTATATCAGGAAATTCCTCAGTCAGAAACAGAAAACCAGATACGAGTTCAAAGACTTTCAGAACATGCAAGAATCCCAACTCGAGGTTCCAAACTTGCAGCAGGACATGACCTCTATAGTATCGAAACCTTAACGATCCCAGCAAAAAATCGGCACCTTGTTAAAACCGGATTAGCTATTGCAGTTCCAAGTGGTACTTACGGTCGTATTGCACCAAGAAGTGGCTTGGCAACCAAAGCTATAACGGTAGATGCTGGAGTTATCGATGCAGACTATAGAGGTGAAATCAAAGTCCTTCTCGTAAATCATGGCTCTTCAGATTTTGAAATTCAGAAAGGAGATCGCATTGCACAACTCGTAGTGGAAAGAATAGATGATCAAGATTGGATGGAAGTGGATGAGATGGATGAGACAGAAAGAGCTGGACAAGGATTTGGCAGCTCAGGACGAGGATTAGAGTTGAAAGAAACTCAACCGACGATATGCTTTCTCCATTCAAGTGGCACACATGAATTCTATGATACCTCCGATATCAACCACCACCCGATACTTCGAAAAGGACAAATTCTATTGTCTAATGCTATTATCGCAAAAGCAAACCTTAAGAAGTTCGAAACTGACTTTTTAGAAAAAGTTCGACAAGTGGCAAATGAGGATCAAGATTGGCTGCGGAGAAAAGATGAATTGGAGACTATAATAAGAGAAGGAAAGGAATTGCCGAAACAATGGACTCTATCCGATGATCTACTTTACTACAAGAACCGACTATATATTCCAGCAAACGAAGACCTGCAAACACTTATCGCCAAAGGATGTCACGACTCGCAAGTAGCAGGACACTTTGGACAAGACAAGACACTCGAAATTATTACGCGAGACTTCTACTGGAAAGGACTCACCGACTGGATTAACGACTATGTACGATCCTGCACCACTTGCCAACAAGCCAAGTCCCCAAGACATGCACGATTTGGTTTACTTCAACCCTTACAAGTACCCTTTGCAGCTTGGGCTTCGACTTCGGTAGATTTTATTACTCAACTACCAAATTCGGCAGGATATACACAGATTATGGTCGTAGTAGACCGGTTCACAAAAATGGCACATTTTATCGGATTAGAAGAAAAAGCATCTGCACGAGATGTAGCAGAAGCATTCCTTAAAGAAGTATGGAAACATCACGGGCTACCCTCAGAAATCATCTCAGATATGGACGCGAAGTTTGCTGGCGAATTTTGGGAATCATTGTGCACAAAACTTAACATCAAACGAAAAATGTCGACTGCGTACCACCCTCAGACTGATGGACAAACAGAACGAGTGAACCAAGTACTGGGAGGCTACCTCCGAATATTTGTCAACTACGATCAGGATGATTGGTACCACCTCTTACCTCTTGCCGAGTTTGCTTACAACAACTCGACAACCACTGCACACAAAATGACCCCCTTCTTCGCAAACTACGGTTATCATCCTCAGACTGAATGGTTAAAAGAACGAGAAGCCCGGAATCCAGGAGCTAACATGTACGCTCACTGGATGCAAACGATACATCAACAAGCAAGAGAATCCCTCGAAAAAACAAAGGAAGCCATGGGACGATATCATGATCGAAAGGCTAAGCAACAACCAGATTTTAAAATTGGAGACCTGGTTATGCTCAACGCAAAAAATATTCGCACAAAACGCCCTTCGAAGAAATTAGCCCCCAAACTCTACGGCCCTTTTAAAATCCTAGAACAACGAGGAAACCTTGCCTATAAAATCGAACTATCGGACCGTTGGAAAATCCATCCGGTATTTCATGTATCGTTACTCGAACCCTACCGAACTTCCATTCGACCGGCTCGAGAACAACCGCCTATGCAACCCGAAGAGATCGATGGAGATCTTGAATGGGAGGTGGAAAAAATTGTTAAAAGTGAAATAATCTCTTATGAAAGACGGGTTAGAGGAAGACCCCAAACATTCCACGAAATAAGGTATTTCGTTAAGTGGAAAGGGTGTTCAGAAGATGAGAATACCTGGGAACCACCTGAGCATTTGGGAAATGCGAAGGAATTGGTAGATATGTTTCATAGAGAAAACCCGGAAATGCCATCATTGGGCTAAGTAGTATTACTCGGAAAGGTTTTCCTGCCGTGGCCAAGCAAACGCGGAAGGTTTTTTACCCTACCCTGTAGAGTACTAAAAGGATTTAATATTTAATGTTTATCGCTACTTATGTATTATATGTCAAGAAGGATTTTGGGGACAAAACCTTTTGAAGAGGGAGCTAGTGTTACGCACATGAGAATAGCTCGCCAGTATTATTAGTAGAGGCTGCGCCACCGTAATGGAGGAGCGTATGTCCAACCTCAGCTCACCGCGGTAGGAGCAACTGGAGGCATCTGTGTTGACTACTCGGGATACCGGAAGGACTTACGTTCCATGAAGATGAATTCTGATTGGAAAGATAAAGTGAGAATACTTTATTTCCGGTGCATATGCATATTATGCATTATGTATTATTATCTGACTATTCGAACTGATCACTCGATAGTTCACGATAAAAGACTATTGGTATGTTGGCATTGCGACCACATATATGAACTTAGTCTATTAGGACGAAGAGATCGAAGACTATCTACTGGTGGAGTGGGGACACCCTCAGATGAAATAGATATCGGGAGTTCTCTGAGTTCGAGTGGGGCAATTATTCAGGGTCAAAGAGTGTTCGCACTTCCTTTGACGAAGCTGAAATCTTAGAAAGATACATGATTGTTAGGAATCTGGAAGTAGCGAGAATTTAGTATAAGTAGTAAGGGCTATTCCCCGGAGTTTGAGAAAATCAAGCAACGGAGAAGAGACCTTAACAATATAACAAGTTATCAAATTTAAAAGATTCGAGAACTTCTACTTTATTACTTTACCTTTATCGAACCATCATCTCCTGAGCCTTCCTGACTTCCCTCCGTTACCTCGAATACGACCCGGCCTAACTTTCTCTATTCCTTTGAGTTAGTTACCCCGTAACACCTGGTGAAAAGTTTTCTCTTACTGCGAACCGTGATCCCAGCCGTCTGTAACATGGACGCGAGGGTGTTGCCGACCGTGCAAATGTTAACCGAAAGCGCAAAACAAGAGCGAAAAGGAGGATGGGACAGGACCTAAGAAACGGGCGCCCAAGTCCGAGTCTATTATAGGGGGGGGTTGCAGCTCACTAAGAGTGCGGGAGAAGAAAAGTGACGATGATTTCTCATGGTGTTGAGATTTCAATCGCCGGGTGTGTAGAGGAGATGGTTCGTGATATTATACTTTCTATAAAGGGCATCTTATGATACCAGTAGATTCGTCGAAACCTTGAAGGAGGTGGGGGATGTGAGGGATTCGGAAGTGGAGCAGAGTGATAATCGGTGAATATAGGAGGCTATTCGTGGAAAGGATGAGATGGTCATGAAGCTTGAGGATCCCGTTTGGGGAATTTGGGATTAGGGGACTAGGCGTAGTAGCTTTGGTTTACTCTTATTACTACTGCTGCTTTCGTAGCTTGAGTAGGTTGGGGTTTTAAGAAGCAGTAACTCGCAAGATGGATACCACCCATGGGCTACTATACTGGAGTCTTGAGTATAGGAAAGATAAGTGCTTCTTAGGTTCTAATTTGGCGGAGGCGTTAGCTGGGATTTACAAAAGGTATACCATGATATATCTTAGAGAGTCGTCCTGGGTTATCTTGTCTGGTCACGAGAGGTATTCTAGAGGGAATTGTGCGATCCAAGGAAGTGATGAGTGCCACTTGCGATAGAGTTGATTAGATTCTAGAAGAATGTAGGGTGATTTAAGCTGGTTTGGCTCTCTGAAAGGTAAATTCGTCCATCAAGCGTGGAGCACATTATCGGTACTTGTACCTTTCTATGTAGTGTAGTGTAAAGATAGCAAACACCCTAAGTGACCTAAGTATGTGCGGCCGTACCCCAAACCTTCACGCAGAACTGACTAAGAAAGAAAGTAGGGAAAGCATCAGATATTATGTAATCCTTCAGCATCGAGATTTACGGATCCTCAGATATCGTCAGGTTGTGCGAAGATCGCCCCGGGGATTCTTGACTGGGAGATCTTCATTACAAGCTCTCACCGCCCGTGTGGCTAGATATAGTGTCAAGGAAGACCTCTGTTTGAATGATTAGTGCCGACTCTGGTTAGATTTTGGGGGCTTTTTTTTGTCAACTTTCCCGACTATTTCGGTATTAAAAGGTCCTTGACCTTGCCCTTTCAGCTGGCGCTGCACATGCTCGCATAGTTGTCCGAGGATTTTGACTCCACGGCCGATGAGGACTGTGCTAGCGTCAGCAGTAATTGGTCCGAGAAAATAAGAATATACTTTTAGCATTTTTACGAGGGAGAGCACGGCGTGGCTCTCACTCGTGTCTTCTGCTTGTACTGTACTCTCGTCGGGTCGGTATGGTAATCATTTTTTTTCTGCGACGGCATGCATCGTGTAGTTAGCAACTAGGCCGCTCGCTCTTTTCAGTCAACATATTGGCTTTGTATTCTTCTCTTTGGTCGTGATCCCCTAGGTCCGCCTTAGGGTCATGGTACGTGCTTTGGTGGGATGGTGGGCCTGAGAGGGACATTACGGTACATAGGAAAACCGGGAGATTGTTCGTTCGGCCGCCGGCACTTCCCGTTGCCTGCCTGAGTACATAACTTTTCTGTTAGGATAGCCCGTTGGAGAACTACATTCATTACCTCTGTTTAAATAGACTAAACCCTGAGTCGAAGACATATCCCTTTTGTAGTAATTAGTGTTCTACTTGCCTTTGTGTGATTGGCTAAGCTGAGGTTAATGCGGCCAGAGAGACACTGTATGGAGAAGCCTTTAACTAGAGCACCTACAGTACTACTACTATGAGAGACTATTCTGGTAAAGTGCTTGAGGGAGTGCTCTTTTCTTGATGAGAGCTATGAATACAGGACGGAGACTTACCAGTATTGGCTGCTCGAAAGCTGTCAACACAATACCGGCAGGTTTTAATATAGTTTACCATTATGCCATAGAATCTCAACGGTACGACACCAATTTGCTTAGTAATGAATCTTTGATTTATGTCCCAACCCGGCTAACTTTTTGTTGGCAAGGCTAATGACTGGTAGCCAGTGTGTGACATTTGGGTTCTCCTACACCCCAAAAGTTGGATTCCCTTTCTATGATATTTCAACCTTATTGTTTACGGTATCATACCTAGGCATAGAGGGAAAGAACCACGAGTAAATTAAAAAGTTACTTTTGGGGAGCCCGGGAGGTTTGAAGTTTGGCACTTTCAGGTACAAATACTGAATACCGGTAGCCTACCAGCATCGCACACGCACTTTCCTATCTTCCCTGTAAATTTAATTACCTTCCTCTGGGCGTTGTCGTTTGGCTACAGATTGTTTGGGGGAAAAATCCTGTTTTTTTTTTTTTTTTTTCATGAGCCCAAAAGGAGAAATGTCTTCCTCCTTATCATGTTTGAAGAATCTACAAGTATGGTGGGATTTCTAGCTATCTTGACCCTTTCTTCCCGGACAAAGAGAGATTTCTGAGGAGTAGAAAAGGCGAATGTGGCTGTGCTTGCTTGCTTGCTTTCTAAGACCTTCTTCCCCTCCCCCCAAATTATCGAAGTGGCTGCTACAACTATCAGGCAAACCCTGCCACCGAGCGTCATTCACCTGGTCAACCACCAACTCGCAACCACCACCCCTCCCCCCGACGTCAGCTTCTCCCCACCATCCTCAACTTGTCCCCTCATCGACGGTCTCCGTTTTTCCTTCTCTCTTCTTGAAAACATAAGTCCTGGTCTAATTTTCCCCCCTACAACCCTTCAAACTCTTCTTGCCACAAGCTCTGCGCTCCGTTTCCATCATCGCAACTTGACCACAGATAAAAATGTCCTCCACTGAACAATCCGCACAGGAGCCGTCCTCATCCTCTGAATCCTCAACTCCTATTACATTCTCCGTCAAATCCTCGAACGATACTAAGTATACCGTTTCGCTCGCTCCGACAACCTCGGTTGCCGACCTGAAGACGAAGCTTGCCGAGTTGTCCGATATCGCAGCGGACAGGCAAAGACTTATTTACTCGGGGCGCGTGATGAAGGATGAGGAGACACTGGCCACTTACAAATTACAATCTGGCCATACTATTCACATGGTCAAGGGAGCTGCCTCGAACACCGCGAGGGGTGGTGCCTCGAGCAGTGGCCCCACTACCGGTGGAGCAGATGCAAGACCGACCGTGCCCACCAATATCGCTGCAGGGACAGGGAATAACCCACTTGCAGGGCTGACTGGTGCTAGATATGCGGGACATGTTCAGTTGCCGAATGCAGATATGTTTGGTCCCGATGGAGGGGTAAGTCTTTGTCTCAGTGTCGTATCACTTATTAGCCTTCCCAGGTTCGGTGGCCTTATCGATCGGCTGATCTAATATTTTTACGATAATCTAGATGGGCCCACCACCAGATGCAGAGCAACTTGCCCAGGCCATGAGCAATCCCCAATTTCAGTCCACCATGAATGATCTGTTGTCAAACCCTCAGATTATCGACTATATCCTCGCTTCGAACCCTATGCTCTCACAACTTGGGCCGGAGGTTAGACAAATGATGCAGTCAGACTTGTTCCGTCAATTGATGTCGAACCCACAAGTGATCCGCTCAATGTCTCAAATGAGTGGTGGCCTTGGTCGTGGTTTCGGCGGGATGGGCGGTGCAGCCTCTTTCCCGGAACCTGGGAGAACTGATACTACCCCAGCCCCCGACTCACCGGCAGGATCCACACCGGCAGGGTCTACTCCTAATCCTGCAGCAGCTGGCTCACCACCCCCGCTGAATCCTTTTTTGCCCGGCGCAGCTGGAGGCAATCCGCTTGCTGCGCTCTTCGGTGGACAGCCGCCTCGCGCGGGTGTACCAGGTGGGTTATATCTCTGACTACCCTACGGCTCCCATGGCGGTGCCAGTGCTAACATTGCAAGATCTAGGAACCTCACCAGGTCAAGCCCCAGGTAGTGGTGGCATTCCCCATGGCCTAGATCCAAACGCCCTAAACTCCATCTTCGGAGCGTTAGGCGGCGGCGGCGATGGACAACCAAGTGGTTCCACTGGTAGCCCCGCCAGTGGGGCACCTAATCAACCTCTCCCACCCAACCACCCTCTTGCGGGCAACAACCCCCTCGCAATTCTCCTAGGTGCCAACGGGCATTTGGGCGCGGCAGGGGCGCTGCGGGCTCAAGCTCAAGCAGCAGCAGCAGCCCCGGTTGACAATAGGCCCCCAGAGGAAAGATATGCAGAGCAACTGCGACAACTCAACGACATGGGTTTCTACGATTTTGACAGGAACGTTGCTGCTCTGCGTAGGAGTGGCGGGAGTGTCCAGGGTGCGATTAATGAGTTATTGGGCGGGTAGACTAGGTATGTCAAAGGCCACGCTAGGCAAAGGTGGGAAAGGAGGAGGGAGGGGTGGTAGCTTCTCAACTGCTGCTTTTTGTATCTCTTTCTTCATATCCCTCTTTAGTCGTGTACTAGGTCTACTGGGATAGCTATCTGGAAATGGAGCCCTTTTTTCGGTTTTCTTTTTTTCCCTCCTTTTCCTCTCTCCAATTGTGCTCTTTGCTGATCTTCTCCTCTTTGTGCTTGGTGCTTTTTTTCTCATTATATCTCATCTTCCACCTGTGATTGTCTTTTCCTACATGCTCCTCTTCCCTCCCTTCCCCTTCTTTTCCTACTCATTCTTTATTCATAAAGAGTAGTAATTGAAGACTGGGTTTCTCCTTTTTTCAAAATTTCCACAACTGGCTGGGATTAGTTGTAATACGGTAGGGTGTAGTGGGTGAGGGCTGTGTTAACGGATCGGTGACCGGGTAGATGGATGTCTGAATCTAGGCGTGATTCCGAGTGATTCGGTGTGAACATCCTGGAGCGTGAGACCGCATTTTCATCGGCGATGCTTGTAGGTATAAATGGGCGGCGCACACTGAGGATACCCTTCAGGATAGAACTACAATTCTATAATCCCTCCCCCCTAACACTAAAGCTAGTCATCGCTCTCACTATCCCATCGTGTCTTCCATACTGCAATCAGAGATGAAAGGGTTTTCAAAATTAATGGCTTATTCATGCGGAGGTGAGTTATACAGGTGACTAAGAAGGGCCATGCAATTTACAATATCAGCTCGCACACAAGAATGCATTACCTTACAGAACCTTCCCTGCATGCCCTTTCCTTTACCAATCAACCTATGGACTGGCATGTATAAAGTACCGTACCCGCGCCCGGGCAGAAAACGACCGCTTCTGCTCTTTGGTAGACAAATACACTTGAAGGCAAGATTTAAGGGGTGAATTCTAAAACTACAGGACTGAGATTTATTTTTCAGTATTGAGAAGGATAGCTTGTTACATGCATGGGAGGAAACTGAATGTGAAAGGGGGAGGGTTTTTGTTTTCTTGCCAAGGAGATTATCTTGGCTTCTTAATTCTATGGCATGAATTTGGAAGGGTATTTTTTTATTGTATTGCTAATAATGGTAGAAGAAATATAACTATTCTAGAACTATTATCTTTTTGACTGGTACAATAGTGGAAAATGTGATGCTGACACCCCTTTCATGTCTAAAATAAGGATAACTAAGAAACTCTTAGTATTTTTCAGTAATAATATATGTAGTCATAATCATAATTATAGATAATATTAACTATGATTTAAGATTTGCAAATTTGTAAATTTGTAATAACTACAAATATTACTTATTAGTCAAGATTTAGAATGCTGACAAGCCTTAGACTATGGCTAGTATTATCTATATTATGATTAAGCCTTGACAAGATATCACTGAAAAGTACTACTAAGGGTGTCTAAGCCATCCCTGTATTAAATATTATGATAGGAGGTTACTAGTAAAGTATTTTCTACTGCGGTATTACTCAAGGAGATTAATTCTTTTAATTTTCCTATATCACAAATAGTATATTATAACTAATAATAATATTTATTAAAATCTATTTTGATTTGATGAATTTGTAATAATATTATTATTATTAGAAATAGAATATAGGACTGACAACTTTAAAATAAATTTTCAAATAATTTAGTATCTATTATTATTAAAGAAAAAAAAAAAATTTATCCTTTTATTTTTGAAAAAGAAGGAACAAAGTTTAGTAATTATCAAGTATGTAATATCTTACTTATTTTATTATAAAAACTAAATCAAGGATTAAAAATAATTTGTCAAGATACTATAATAAGTTATTTTAGCTTTGAGAAGTCAAACTTCAAACCTGAAATAGATAGTTATTATATCTATCTAAATTGTACTTAGGTAATACTTAGTATATCCATACTGGTCTGGAATTTCACTCTCTTATACCACTCAAGCAATAATAATTAGGGCTACTAATAATATTTATATTAAAAGCTTGGACTTCATAATCCTTCAAATGTATTAAATTTAAATAATATTTTAGATAAGTTCTAGTAAAAGGTATGATACTTCTCTGAATAAACAAATTAGTAATAGTGGAACTCTAGTCTCTAAATATTATGATATTTAGCACTATTGTGCTCTATTCTTAACTATTGCCCATCTTATTAATGATCATAACTCCTACTTTAGTAATATAGACAGAAGGATAAAATAAGATAATAGATTTAAGAAACTAAAGAAATATTTTTCTATTATCTCATAACAAAAAAAAAGTTACTTGCCAACCTTTTTTATATGGCTATATACTTCTCTTTTGCAACAGTCCCTTATTTTAACTATTTCTTCAAGTTTATCATTTTGAATTACAATTAATTATAAAATTTAATTGTTTTTTTTTTTTTTTTTTTGGACAATATTTAAGTTTCTTTTTTTTTATTTTGACTTTGCTTAAGCCCTACTTTAGACTATCATACTCGCTATGAATTTCCATGTATTCTACAAAATTTAATAAATCTAAGGATTCGATAAAAAAATAAAAAATGAAGGAAAAAGAAGGAAAAAGGAAAAAAAACGGGAGGGACTGTACATGAGTACAAAATCAATACCTCCAAGTGAATAATAATATGCACGTACGCATAGAATACTCTAGTTCAAGATACCCTCCTCCTTCCTCCTTAAACCGCCACCACAATCCTACTAACCACCCACGATCAACCCCCCCAACCTCCCCTACGCATTCCTATTATACATCCCACACATACACAATTCACAAGCCTATGAGGAATAACCCCATCACGAAGCGTCACTCGCACGTACCAAGCCGAGTGTTGAAAATCCGTTCCGGAGTTCATCCCCAGCACCTCCGGCACAAAATCACCAACCTCTAAGCACATTACTATTTTATTCCCGTACCCTCCCCTTGCCACCACAACCAATGCCGGAATAATAATAATACACACCCAACTAAACCCATTAAATGATGGATCCCGCTGTCAAGGAAGAAAAAGCAAAATTCCAGCGCCGCCCTGGACCCCTAAACGTAAAGATGAAGATGGAGGTGAAGAAAGAGAGAAAAAGGCTCAACTTGGGGAATCATAATCACAATCGAGCTGAGAAAAAGAAAAAAAAGGCCCAAGCCGCGATAAGAAAGAAATATGGTGGTGGTAAAGGCATAGAGAAAGGGAAAGGAAAAAGAAAAAAGCAACGCCAGGGAATGCCACTACTTGAGGTAAGCAAAAAAAAAAAGGCAGGAGTATAATAGACAAAAGAAAGAAAGGCTAAAAACAATGCTGTGGCTGATGCTACGTCCAAGGGTATATTTATTTTATGAAAGTGAAGAACGAAAGAGAGAAAAAAGAGAATCAATCATCAATGTAGATAATCTCCACGGTACTATTTACCTTCCCACCATCCTTCTTTTCTTCCTTCTTCTTAACCGGTTCCCAGCTTCCATCACGCTTAACCATGATGTTCTGTACGTCGGCAGAATGAGAGAGCATGAGTTCTTGCAACACAGACGTCAAGAAGTCGTCCACAACCAACTCTGTCGGGCGGGCATCCCCGCGACATAACGGACACCGCCAGGAGTCAGCATAGGGCGGTTCGTGATTTTTGCGGCGAGGCCGGGTTTCGAGGTAATTCTGGAGATCGAAACATTCCAGATGTTTGCACGCCACGCCACGAACCGGAGTGGTGAGGAGGGTGAGAGTGAGTGGACAACAGACACCAAGGGAGACACGGTCGCTTTCAACGAGCACCATATCGTCAGTTTCTGATGCGCCGGAGAGGCGGCTAAGGATCGAGGACTTTGCATCCGAAAGGGAGATGTGCTTGATATCCTTTATTATCGAATCCTCACTTAGACATTCGTAGATCTCGATTGCCATGACAAAGGTGGGAGAGTCTTGCTGTTTCCCCGGGGATAGACAGACAACCTTTAATTCGTTGCCGCCAGCTTGGACATAGCTTGTTATATCCGCCGGTAGATCCTTTCCCCAAGCGATTTTGCGGCGGACTTCAACTACTTGCTTATTGACTTCTATGAAGATGTGGGCAGGCCAAGTGGTTTCTTGCACTACCCAGTCATCGCCTGTTTTCGGAGTTTGTGAAGAGTCCGTAACTTTGACTGACCTCAGTCTATATATCAAGGAACCAGGTTGAACCATTGGCCGAGTAGTCGGCTCACCGGGCTTCGTGCTAGCTCGCTTCTTGGAAAGTCTGGATTCCATCTCTGCATCCATAGTCCAATGAAACGTTTGAGATGTATTCCGAGAATTCAGGACAATATCCTTAAGTGCAAACCGGGCCAAACTAATGTAAAGCGGCAACTTTCCAGGTAGAGTAGCCGAAGACAGTGGTGGTGAGAAAGGTGGAGTAGCCAAATGAGACTGAAGCACGTTCTGAGGAAGATTCCCGTGAGCACGTTGAGATGAAGGTAAAGGAGGGAATGTTGGAGGGAATGTCGAAGGTGATGGCATCGCAAGAGAAGCAGGGTTAGGAGGGGGAGCCGAAAATAGTCCATTCCATTCACCTGCCGAAATACTAGGATGTGCATTCTGAGACTGGCGCTGATCCTGCACAACCTGCGCAGCAATTTGAAGCATACCTTGTGGTTGCTGTTGCTGTTGCTGCTGTTGCTGCTGCTGCTGCTGCTGCTGTTGTTGCTGATGTAGTTGCAGTTGCAGCTGCTGTTGTTGCAGTTGCTGAAAGTGCAAGTGTTGAATTTGTTGCATATGGTGCTGTAGTTGTTGTGATTGCGGCTGGCCCTGCTGAGTCCTCACAGTTCGCGATGCCCGTCCCTGAGACGTAACGGATGATCTCCGGTCAACATTTTGAGCTGGTGCAGCAGGCGTATTAGGAGAATGTTGAGAAACGACCAATGGCTGCCGCGCGGGCCCAGTGAAAGAGGGCGTTGCGGAAACAGGTGAACCCATTTGTAGATAACCTAATGCCGCTAATTTAGCCAACTGTTGTGCCCGCTCGGCATCTGCACTGAGGTTATTCCCGCGCTGGCCCAAGGGGGGCGCGGGGGCAGGCTGCCCAAACTGTTGATGGGGGTAGGACATGCCTGCATCTGGCGCGTTTTGAAGGGCGACAGTGTGATCCCGGGTGACCCCGTCGGGAGCGGTGTTTATATGGAGGGAAGGTTGGTGGCTCTGTGAATTGCCAGCCTGTCGTGAAAGGGTCATGTGGTTGAGAACAATTTGTTGATTCTGCTGTTCAGCCAGAAATTGGAAAGAGTCTCCACCAGACACCCGCCCTGGCACTGCAAGGTTGGGAGGGTTATTCTGGTTGTTTTGCCGAGCTTGCTGCATGAGTTGAAGTCTTATTTGCTGTTGCTGGTGCTGTTGCAGCTGTTGTTGCCGTTGTTGCTGTTGCTGCTGTTGCTGTTGCTGTTGCTGTTGCTGCTGCTGCTGCTGTTGTCGCCGTTGTGAGGCCTGAGGCTGTGATTGGGGTGGATGTGATGGTTGGGGGTTTGGGGATTGTGAAGGAACAGTTTGACTCGCCGCGACATGATTCTGGATATAACGTGCGATAACACTGCACATGGTCGGAGAGCCGACTTTCCAGCCATGTTCAATAACATCAACGTTAGGAGCAACCCCACGTTTAACATAATAATCCCGCATGATGGGCACAACCTAGAATTAACCGATCAGCCCCCTGCTAAACTGAGATGCTTAACTTGGAGGGGATTGCAATTTTGCGGACCTTGTATCCTTCAGCCATGAACTTGGCAACATGTGCTACATATTTATGGTAGTAAGATAATTGCTTCAATGCATCCGGCAACGGAACTGGCATCGTGGAAAGGTAGGTGAGGTATTTCTGCCGAGGGTTGACGCCATCGTGCAATATCTCAGACATAAGTGCAATTCCTGGCATATTTGCGGTCACCTTTGTATAGGTCGCCAGCATCCGCTCATTGACCAAAGCGAGTGTGTACACCTGGTGCAACACAGCAAAGAACCAATCATTGGCAACAATAGCCTCCCGCAAAATACGGAATCGAAAACACTCAGCAGGATTGAGTTTCTGGCATCCTGGGCCACCCTCTCTTTGGATGTATGAATCGTAATTAGGGAGAAGCAACTTAAGTTGGGGTCCACCACCGAGGGTTGGTTGCAGCTGCACTGATTGCACCGGCTGTGCCTGGTTTGTAGCTCGCAACTGGGTTTGCGCTGACAATGCAGCCTGGTACTGAGAAAGATCTGCCTGGCTAACAACGGGAAAATGCGCAGTATGTATTGGTGAGTTGAGTGGTGCAAAGCCTGGAGACCCCGCATGAGATGGAGGAACCGTAGTAAGCTCGGTTCCGGAAGAGCTTGCATTGGTACCCCAGGACGCAGAATATGTGAGGGGAGACGAAGGATTGCCACCATGGCTCACAGGGTGCAGTGTTACGGGGATATGGCTTTGGGCCGTGGTTGGTCCGGCCGAAGGGCCTGTCGGAGCAAGCGATTGGGGAAGTCGGGGTGACGACATATTAGACTGTGTATAACTCCGAGCGGGAACTGTTGTCGTCCACTGTGTTTGCTCAGCCATCGCAGGACTTGGTGTCTGCGTAGATGCTGAGACCGGTCGCGCGTTGTCCGGAAGTGACTGCAAAGGGAGAGTGTGATGCTTTAATCGCTTTTGGGCCTGTTCAGAATCTAAATCGCCCGATGGCGAAGTTCTCTTTGTCCCAGCCAGCTGGCCAGCAGGTCGCGGCATCTCTGGTCGTTCAATTTGTTGTTCCTGGCGGCTCAACGATGCGTCCGGCCTTGCCATCCCGCCGTTTTCACCGGATGCTTCGGATGAAACCTCTATTCCTGTTGCTTCTGCACGTTGACCTTGGTTCTCACTGGCCATAGGCATAGGAGAACTCAATGGGGTGCTCCGAGCAGCTGCAGCAGTCATATTGTTATCCTCCGTATCCCTCTTATCCGTAACAGATTGGGTATCGCTGGGTGCAGGTGACGGCAAAACAGCTTCAGCGTTGCTGCGTAAAGCCCGGGTTGCTCCAGGAGGTAATTCAGAATTATGTAAGTCCGGGGAGTTTGAAGCAGTCGGAGGAGGCGAAGCTTCACCAGGTCCCACCGTGGCAAGAATTGGTACTGGCCGACCAACCTGGTGAACGACACCAACACTGCCAGAATCTATCGACGAAGCTCTGTTCAGCTGTTTGTTCAACCGTGAGCCTGGTACCGACGATGTAGTTCGGGCCGGGAATCTCACGGAAACCCCAGCATCAGAACCACCTCCACTCATCCAGTCCCTTGTCCTCCCTCCTATAAAAGCTTGAGCAGTAGTATTCACCTTATTCATCTCGAGTCTGTCGCGTGAGCGTGAGCGTTGCAAGTCTAAGAGAGAATAAATGGACGGGTGAGAAACTGGGTTTACTCACGACACGCTCGGGCGTTCCGGGCGATCAGATCCTCTTCTCTTGCACGACCTCTTCCCCGAAGCACTCATTCCAGTACCCCCCCCTCCAGCCATAGGGCTACCTTCAATGCTAATATTATTGCCTAGAGAGGAATCCCTCGAATTCGAAAGCATGACCTTGGTTTGCTCTGCTGCGCCTTTCTGTCACCCAGAAATTCCCTCTACTCGAGTAGGCAAACCTGCCCAATTCAAATAGCGTAGCAGAGACAAATCAATTCTGCACACAGCGAGGAAGGAAGAAGAAAAGAAAGAAAAAGAAGAAAAAAAGGGTGCAGGGGAGAGGATTCGGCTCGCTTAAAACGCTGTTCTTTTCTTTTCAGCCGAGAGAAATACCGAACTACCGGTATCGGGTTGACTTGGCGACCGAGGGAGAGGGCAAGCTGATGATTGGAGCTTGTGTGTGTCAGCAGGGCGAATGGAACTGGGGAGCGTGGTTCCTCTTGAACAAGAAACCCCGCTAAGAACGGTCTGTAACGTTATCGTGCCCACCTTCTCTTCTCTCCCTTTCTTTTTCCTTCTATCTCTTCTGCAGCCACTGGCAGCAATGCGTTCGCTCCTTGATGGTATCTTGCTGGCTTTTGATGAGGGGTAAGGTATTCTATCCCCTCATTACCGCACAGGTCCTTTCTATCTTTCCCCTCTTACTGGTCGGCCTTTGGGATAGATTTCCCAAGTATAGTTCAACAGGTGGCAGGAAAAAATTCAGAAAACAGCCTCTTGCATCACACAGAGATGCCACTTGAGTGGTAATCTGGGAAGCAGGAGAGGAGAAAAAAAAAGGGGGGGGGGGGGGTCAAACTCCTCCTTTTTTTTTTGCACTCTCTATCTCTTTACCCACTCAATCCAGTTCAAAAACATACTAAATAGGTAGCAGGTGGTGGGGGGCCCTCTAGCTTATATACTCTTCCTATAAAAAAGGTCACATGCAACACTTTGATTAATTTTTCACAAGTGTTTGTCTCAACCCCTCTTTTCTTTTCTTTTCTTTCTTTTTTTTTTCTTCCCCTCCCATGCAGCGGATTACCCCCTTTGTTCACCACCGGCACGTACCCCTCGTATTTGGTAAGCCGTGAACAGGGGTGGATCGGGGATCCTGCCATCCTCACAAAGCGGGACTAAAACCCGACCAACCACGTCCTCCAATTTCAATACGACACGTAACAACCGCAAAACGCGTTATCATGCAGGAAACCCGCAACTTGATCATTGCGGTACAGGGTACGCCGAGGAGACCAAAGAGATAACCCTCTTGGCCTCCCGTACTTGCTGAACCAATCATAGCTGAGGACTCTCTCACTCTTCTTGCCACCAAAGAGCCAAAATAGTCCCGGTATGCTATGAGATATTTAAAAGCCTGCTCTAGAACTGGGGGGGAAAGGAAAAAATAGGAGCAATGGCTAGAGCACACTACCGGTAGCACTTGCACTTGTACCGTACCAGTACAATGCAGTGTGCTACACGTGTACGATTACAACAGATAATAAACGCCATCAATCTCCGATTCCGTGCTTGTGCTCCCGGCACTGTTCCGCTAATCGACCAAACCAAACCTACTTATACCCGAGCCCAACCAAGTAAAACAGTGCTCGTACGGATAAACCCAAAACGGAAACGGGGTTAGCTCGCCCAGCTGGTTGGTTGGTTCACGAACTTTCACTCGCTAGGCGAGCGAGCGTACTATGATGTGCGGCACCTAGCTGGGACCCCAAAAACGAAAAAAAAAAAAAAAATCTATCAACAAGAAACCACAACAACTATTTCCAAGTATTGATCGTTATACCAATATGGGGTCAATTGGAGAACAACTTGGATCGTTTAATTCCTCTAAAGCGTCACATTCCTGGTTGAGAAGATGTAGGAAATAATTTCAATGGGGGGTAGCCAATTTTTAGCTATATAAAATTGTTGAGGTCGGACCAAAATCTGCTAATATTGTGTGATACAAACATAGGGCGCTAGTAAGTCTTGTTTAGGCTTAACCTCATATCAATTTTTTCCAAGACCTCCGTCTAGGTGTCGCACACCGTGACTAGTCGTCTCAGGAAAGAAGTACCCGGGCATGGAGGGGTGGGGGGAGGGGGGGGCAAACGCCGCCTTGAGGAAAGGCGAAACATCTCTGAAAGATTCCTGAAATGCCCCTGTTTTCCCCTCTAAACCCATAGGACACTTCTTGCCTGGAAGGAAGAGTAAAGTTCTATACGCCCGTTCCACGTACCATGATAGCTGTGGATTGTTGAACCACCTGAAACGCCGGGGGGGGGGCGCCCTATAATGGAGCGGGGTACGCATGGAGGTACTGTGCTGTACATGTGTACACCTGCAAGGAAGCACAAAACGGAACTACACTACCGGCAGTATAGTCGAGAATACAAGCCAATGGTAATAGATAATTGAACTGTACAATGCAAAAAAATAAGGTGGACACTTGGCTTATTATCATATCGTATATTTGTATTTCCCGATCCCGATATATCGATGCAGGATGGTTGAAGCGTGTGATACATGGTGAACCTACAGTATGAGTGATTAATCGGGTAAGCAAGCAAGCATGAGCGAAATGCGCGAACTTCGTTGCCGTTAGAGTTGGGAGAATACTTGCTGATGATAGGATAGTAGTGATAATATGATATATTCTTATCTATTTTTGAAGATAGGGAATAGGAAAAAAAAATATGTTCTCAGATTTTGGGGGAATATGATGGGATTGGATCATGAACCGTCAATCGTTTTTTGGGTTTCAGGGATGACGTTTGACTACCCTCCACTCCCCGTGCAAATACTGGTAACGGTGGGGGGAAAGTCTTGTGCATATCCACGACGTTTATAAACTCCACATGGCTTCACCCTCTACAGGCACGTAGCATGCAGATGCTTAGTAGCTTGTAATAGCGGTAATGAACTGATGATGACCACAACTTTACTGGACTCTATTGGTATACCTTAACACAGATATATCCCCTCACTCTAGCTGGCTAAATTTTGAAGTAGTTTTAAATACTCTCCCCCCCGCCGTGCCGTGATAGCCCCGTGGGGACCTCGTACCCCGGCGTAACTTGGACAATGGTTGTGGCTATGAATGATGGTTCCAGGCTGCTTCCTTGTGGCCAGCACCTAACTTGCAGGAATTTCCAGTATCACTCCGGGGGGAGGGGGATGCGAGACTTGAAGTTATCGCTATCGTGAGCTCGTACGGTAGTTTTTTGGGCGATACACGTCTGGTATCCACTAGTATGGCGACACTTTATGGATCTTTGGATTGCCTAGAGCTTTTGAGGAAGCTAATGGGCTGCTGCTGTCTCTCTAGGGTTGTTTATGCTCCCTCCCTCGGGTGCCTGCGAGGAGGGGGGGAATTGTGCTTGTTTCGCAATTGATGATTTGGGCGTCTAGGTGTTAGGAGGTTTAGTGTTCAGGGGCGGTTGTTGCTTTTGACCGAGGGCTTGGGAAGGATAGGCTGTTCCGCTATTGAGTCCGGGGGGTTGTAGAGAATTGGAGGGAAAAGATGGCATTACATTTATTTGGGCTTTGGGCAGGTTCAAGCGCTTTGATTTGGGGTGACCTGGACCTTGATCTATCGATAAGGTGTGTAGAAAGTTGTACCACGAAGGTAGCTTGGGGGAGCAGTAGGGTTGCGGTGTACGATCGTGTAAAACGATCTAGAGTAAGATTCTTTGCTTTAAATGGCCATGATGATGGTATGAAGTATGATAGGAATTTCTCTGGTAAGTATGGTGATCTGTAGATGGTAAATAAATGATTGGTAGAAGAGCGAAAAAGAGGGACGATAAGCACAGGCAGAGCATGATCTGTCTGTATAAAAGAGAGGTATGATACTAGTCTCTGGAGTGTATTCGGGCGCTCACAGTTGTAGGTTCTTTTGGTAGCCCCGTTCCTTCAGGCGGTGGTTGCACTCTTGGTTTATGTGAAGACCATGCCATGATGTGGACCAAACGATCTTACCTCTAGGAAGGCTCAACCCGGCTGACAGTCCTACATATTGAAATCCAAGGCGGCGCCGATATTCAAGATAAGTCTCAAGCCATGATGAACTCGCCGGAGAGCACAAGAGTTACCGGTCAATCCATACCAGAAGCCGGGGGGGGCTCTTAGGATCAGTGTTACTGGCCTTTGTAGAGAGACGTGACCGAAGCGTAATAGGTAATGCTACTTGGCCAGCTTTTCAGATGTATTGGCACGCCTTGCCCCAATTATGGGAGTATAGAAGACACGCCGGGTCTACTGTCTGCCGTCTTGAAGCGCTCCTTATGTCCTTATTTTCCAACTAGGCTTGTTGCTGGTTTGGTGGCGTACTCAGAGAGTGGTGAAAGGCCGCCCGAGGTTGGAGGATCTCTAGAGACTTAAAGTAAAGGGCTGAGGGGTGCCATAACTTATTGCTTCCCCTTTCTCCCCTATCCTCTTCAACGTTGATGGGCAATGATACCTCTAATATTAGCACCTAATATGCGGGCAGCTCAGCTCATTGCTTGATGGTGGTGTAGCAACGGCGCTGCACTGATTAGCTATTGAGCTGACCGGCAATAAGTTCCGTCGTCCGGGATTTTCATGGAACGAAAACTCCTGTGGTGGGGTGTATTTATACCGTGTGACCCAAAGTGTTCGGTTGGTGTTACCCAAAGTGAATCAATATAAGGATTGATCAAAAACTCTGGACGAGTTTGGAAGTACTCGAGTATGTACTGCACGAGTACCAGTGCTAGTACCAGTAAACTTTCACCGAACCTATCGTGGCACGGTACAGGGAGTTCTCAGAAATGAAATTTGCCAAAGTTATAAGGGCCCACGGCACATTTTCGGAGGCCCTGCAGGTTCCCGAACATGAGGTTTGGTGTCGGAAGGAAGGGTTGTCGTGACAGTCACACTTTGATTAACAAGTCTCTGATACTGGCCCAATTCAGTAATGATTGGCAATGGTGAAGACATGTTCAAATGTCACTTTTCTCCTCTTGTGCGTATGATATGACTCCCTGCCTCAGTCTTCTGGTATGTGGTCACCGCGCCATCCTTTCGCGGGAAGAGAGGCAGCTTAGGTGTCGTTCGTGCTACACACGTATTTGTTCGTATCGCACTTTATCGATCCTGTAGCCTTAGGGTTCTGCTGGATGCTCGCGAACACGAACAAGCACTTATTAACGAAACAAATATTAGCGGAGGATATCTGTGTCGCTTGATTCGAACTTCGCTCTTGGACTGCGAGAAGCTAAAGGGCTATCGCTTCTATTTATCCTTGAAAGTAGGTCCCTAGAGTAGTGCGAGGAAGGCATTCTGATGGACTGACGGGAATATCGGGACGGCAGCGGTATATTGCACCCTAAGCGTTCGCGTATCGTAGCAAGAAATCTGTTGCCTTCCATACTCTCCCACATACCCTGTTCACCAACGAGTAGCAAGTTTTCATCAGAGTAAAGTTGTGTCTGGGCGTCTGATCCCAGAACCGCTCAAACATTTAGACAGGCCCCCCATGACCTCCATAGCCTAGCCGTTCCTGTTCCTTCAAAATCTTGTGAGCCTTTTTCTCTTTCCCTTTCCTCTCCCCCGCTCCTCTCTGTCCGGGTGCTTCTTGCGGCCATTCATATCACCATCCCTCTACCCCCGACCGAGACTAGGACTCCCGGGACAACCCCTTCCTAACCCTATACAATAGGTCCCGCTAGGTTGCTTGGTGCCGTTTTCTTCTTCCACCCTTCACTCGTTCGGCTTCTCTGGTGGAGGAAAGATAAACGCACATAAACACCTTTGCCTCCCTTTTAATATCCGACATCAGTACTTTACGGGGCCGCACTGCAACGGTTGAATTGAAGGGAGGGGTTAAGCATATTCTACGGACAGGACAGATTTTTTTCCATAGGACTGGTTTTCACAAAAGTTCTCTTTTCTTGAATAGCGAGCCCTTCCCCCCCGCCTCCCATCCGCCACCCTCGCCAATCGAACCGCTCTAAATACTTTTTCCCCTTCTCGGCACCGCTTGAAGATATTGTTTCTGCGGCGCTGAGCGCGGGATACGGTTCGGACTGTGTGTGTGTGAAGAGGGTGAGAGTGAGTGAGAGCGATAGAGGATGGCGGATGATGGGGCTTCTTCTTCTACGGCAAACAACTCCGGCGGTCGAGTGGCTCCGGTGAACACTCGGCCGCTGCTCACTATTCCCACGGGCGCGACTTTACTACGTGTGATTCATGACTTTAGTGCTCGTTCTCCTGATGAACTTACATTACGCAAGGGGGAGCATGTAGAGCTGCTGGAAAAGGACGGTAGGAATTGACGGCTCCTCCGCGTCTCTTGTACATAAAGCTCTTTCAGCGCTGACCATTGCAACAAAGACGAGTTCGGTGACGGATGGTATATGGTGAGTTTCATCGTTCATTCCATTTCAATTATTCCTCCCCCCTTTGCGTTTGGTTTTAGAAAATATTATTGTTGTTGCTTTGTTACCACATATTCTTCTGCCTCCTGTGCCTCACCATGTTTGTTCCTTCATTTTTCCCTTCGGACAGAAAGCAGAGGAGGGAAAGGAAAAGATTAACGGAGGAGAGAGAATGAGAAAAAAAGCAAAGAATATATCTTTCCCTGTGGCCAGCGCTGTGTGCACATCTACATATGCATTGCACCGCTTCGGTACTGTGTTGGACATTCTGTTGGCCTTTTTTGTGGTCTTTCCCCCGCTACACAGAAGCGGCCTGTGGCGGCAGCGACAGCACGCGTTTTCACATTCTATTCCTTTTCGTGAGCCAGGCCTTGAGTCTCGAGAAAGTAATTCGCTAATCTTGCGAGGGCTTACACAGGGGCGCTCTCTTACCACCAACGAGGCTGGTCTTTTCCCTCAAGGTGAGTTTTCTTATTCCTCCTCTCCCAATTCTGCCTACACTTTACACCCTACCCTGCCATCTCAACTCCTACTGGTACTTCGTGCTTCTCTCTGCGTGGCCAGACTTCCGTTCCTCTGTACGGGGGGAGCTCACGAAATTTTTGTGACATGTGGTCTGGGACATATTTACCTTTCAACAAACAATGGCTAAGCGGTAATATTCCTTGGGTTCGGAAAGTCTACACAAGCCCGGAAATCGTTAGTACTGTGGTTGAATCGCCTGCGGTGTTTACGCCCTCAACACCTGCTCCCTTGTCTGGCATGGGTATGGAACCCAGTTTAGCAGCAACAATAGTCCCACCCGCGACGGCTGCTACCCCCGTTGCTCCTCCACAAACCCCAACCAAGACAGGAACCCCAGTGCCGGATCCATCTCAAGCATCGCCTGTCAATTCTCAGATATCATCCTCGCATTCAACAATTGAGGAAACAGATGATCACGATCCCACGCCACCACTTGCTGTTGATAAGGTCTCACCACCTACGGCAACACCCAAAATGGCCTCTCCAAATGTCATGAAAGCAGTGGCTCAGGCAAAGGACGACAGATCAAGCGCGAATTATCCACCGGGTGTACGTAGTCCTGTGGTTGAGGATACTCTAAGCGACATCGACGAGGCTATAACCGAGATTTCCAATTCTAGAGAAAGTAGAACGAGCCAAGTGATGAAGGATCACAATCGACGTCACAGCAATGTATCGAGTGCCCGCCCGTCACTCACACCTATAGAGCAGGTTGTTCAAGATTCGTCCTCGGAGTATTCAAAGCATGAGAACGAATCTGGCTCTGAAATTGAGGATGATGACCCACAAAGTACTAATTTGCCGAACAGCGGAGAAGTTTTCTATACGGAAGAACAGATCAAGGCCTGGACACCCACGGAGGTTGCTAAGTACCTGGAAAGTTGCAACATTCCCCTAGCCTCATGTCAAAAGTTCGAGGAACAGGAAGTCAGCGGGTCAATTTTGTTACAACTGGAGATGTCGCATCTTAGGGAATTGGATCTTGGAAGTTTTGGAAAGAGGTTCGAGGTTTGGAAGGAGATTGAGAACTTGGTGAAGAAGTCTAAGAGGCTGCCTCCAAAGACAAAACCGAGGAGCGGGAGTGATGCACGGTTATCCGCGGTGGGTATATCTCAGACAAGCCCTCGTCAAAGAAGTAGCACAATTGGAGGTGGGCCGGTGCTACCCATGATTCCTAGTCATCTTAGCCGGCCAGTCTCAAAACAGCATCATATCAATACTCACGAAGCGAATATGCTAGACCCTAGAAATCATAGTTACGCGCCTCTCCATACCCCAATGACAGCAACCACTATAGCTTCCGGCACGGGCGCCAGCACCCCGCCCGGTATCTTTGAGGCACCCCGCTCACCACCAATTTCACCACGACGATCGGATACCACTACCTCGCATCATCGTTGCACTGTTTCCGGGAGGCGGCTTTCTGCGCAAGAACTTTCACCAACAGCTTTAAACGTTGCTCTGTCGGCTTCTGCGGCAATTCTTACGGCTGGGATGGATGGGAAAGGACACCAACGAGTTCCATCTTTTGATCGGAATTGGTCAAGTTCTGCATTGACCCATATACCACCTCCTACAGGGGATGAGATTGGAGAATTTGGGCATAAGGCGAGTGCAAGTGTTGGAACAGGGGATACAGGTTTTACAGGTGACAGTGGGTTCTCGGGATCGCAACCCCAAACCCCAAGAGTGACGGAGCGTAGCTACTTTTCTAGCGGAGAATCAACCCCTAGAGAACGCAAAGTATTGCACAAGAAGAATGGGGGTAATCATGCCGGAAAAGCTAGCTACACTGAAGAACAAAGGCTGAGAAGTGGTACAGCTCATGCTAGACAGTCTAGGATCGGCAGCGCGGAAACTCCCGGAAAACCCTCACCCGTGTTTACAGCGGCTCATGCCTATCACATTCGTGGGAACAGCAAGGAAAAACAAAATAAACGGAAAAGCACTTCTATTACTGGGCCTCCGGAAGGATTTCCCTATGATTCGCCAGCTCTCTCCCCGTCCCCATCAGGAAAGGTACCCCCTCGCAGGACAACAGATGACCCTACTATTGCGAACATGAACATCGCTGCCCCTGTTGTTCCCACCCGCTCTGTATCGGAAACCCTCAAGAAGGCGGATTCCGGATTGGGTTCCGGCGATGGGTCTACCCCTTCGCTCACTGCAACCCTCGAGTCGGATACGGTATCAGCCCCCCCGAGAGACCTCCGAAGGCAGACCGAACCCAATCAGCTCCGGGCCGTCGTATCCGTGGTGTTTCTTCCGGGACGGCGCTCCGCCAGAGATCGAAGAAGCACACAAGCGCGTGGGAGAAAGGATTACGTGAGATTACGCCGCAAGAGGCTGCCGAAACAGCTGATTTCAGTGGATGGATGAAGAAACGTGGTTCAAGTGGGCTTGGCGTTTGGAAGCCTCGGTTTTTCGTGCTTCAGGGTCGTCGGTTGGCATATTTTTATGCAGACACCGACACGAAGGAGCGCGGATTGATTGACATTACATCCCACAGGGTCCTCTCAGCTACAGATGATAGGTTTGTTAGCCTACACGCTCAATTTGCCGCCGTTACGAGCCCCAGCGCCAGCCCGCACCCCCCATCCAGTGCTTCCCCGACAATGCAAAGTATCACATCACTCAACGGGGAAAGGTCACCAACGTCACCGAACCTCCCGCAGCCAGATAAGAAGGAAAAGGGCACCGACAAAGACAGGGGCAAAGAGAAGGAAGAGAAGGAGAGAGGTTGGTTCACCTTCAAACTTGTCCCCCCGGCTCCGGGTGCATCCAAGGGTGTGACATTTACGCCCCCGAGATTACACTACTTCGCCACCGACACTAGAGAAGAAGGCAAGAAATGGATGGGTGCAATAATGAAAGCCACGATCGACCGCGACGAGTCAAAGCCCATTGTCAGTAGTTACAACGCAAAGACTATATCCCTAGCCAAAGCCCGCCAGCTCAAGTCCCGACCGCCGGGGCTAGCGGTACGAGATGATGGTGACGGCATGGACTTCAGCCTCGACCGTCCGGAAAGTTCAGCCTCTGGCCTTGCCATTTCGGGAATAGATATCGGTGATGGAGGCGAGGAGGCTGACGTTGAGGATGGCCGTGACGGGAGTGTAGAAACTGCGGGGAATGGTGAAGCGGAGAGCGGTCATGATGGTGGAGATGAGAGGGAGAGGGAGGAGAGCTTGAAGAGTGGCCGGGAGAGTGTCAAGGTTGAGGTTGTGTCTGGGGAAACAGAGGAGGAGAGGGAACGGAGGGAATTGCTGAATTTAGTGGGGGACATAGGGATCATTACTCAGTAGAGTTTAGTGTGAGAGAGAAACTTTTCACAGTGTCTTTTTCATGTCGCTTTCCCCCTGTTTTGTCTCCTGTTTCCTCATACTTTTCGTCGATACCAACCACTTTGGTTTACGCTATCACACCCGAACACAACCGTTTCTCACCCTATTTCCTTTCGGTCTTTTTTTTCTTTCCTTTTATTCGCTTCTTGGGTTCTTACTACCATTCTTTAATTACACACTTCTTTCCATGTCTTTTTCTCTCTTTTTTTTTCCTTCCCTTTTTTCTATTCTATTCCCTTTTCTCATATGTCTAATCTCGGAACACGTACAACTCGGGCATTCAACCCTTCATTCTTGATCCTGCAGACGGGCAAGATCCCGGCAGGGTATAGTAGCGTTTTGTTCAATTTTTTTTTTCCATTGTACCTGATTACCGGTAGTTCTATTTGTGCGCTTTTTCTTTCTCCTCGTCTCGTGAGGTTGAGATTGGGGCTTGTGCGTGGGATTGGGCTGTATATTTGAACTGCTGTGGCTATGGTGAATGGATGGATGGATGAGAAAGGAAGGGAGGAATAAATTCAACTAGGTTTTTTAGGTTTTGTGGTTGTTTTTTTGTGAGGGGTGGCGGGGGATGGATATGGATATTGATGGTCCGGATGTCGTGTTCAAGAGGGCCTACAGTATTACACCGCGGTTCTATGGGTTTGGTGTGATTGTCTATGGGTGAGGTATGGCATGCACGCTACCGCACAGTTATCGTCCGTCGCCTGTGAACATTGCTCCGCTTCATGGAGCCGATACGGTGCTCACCCGGGAATCCGCTCATGCTCCCCCTCAATAACCCTCATATTACAAACTGTGGCAAGAGAGAGAGAGAGAGAGAGACTCAGCTTTGAAATCTTCACGATTCCTCAACTTTCCATCCATCCAAACAGGTATTTATAGCCAAGGAAATACACAACTCTTAGGCCCCCCTTCAAATCCAAAGTGAAGAATTGGATTCGGTTCTGATTACAGTACTCGAGTACCGGTACCGGCAGTGCGACTCCATCCATCCGTCCATGGATCATGTGCTGAGCAGTTCGAGTCACAGTCGTGAATGTTTACCGTTTTCATTTCGTTTCGTATTGTACGGCGGCGCAAGTAAGTATCCGCCCGCCCGCCCCGTGGCGGGTGTGTTTATGTACGAGTGCCGTACGACCGTACCCGCGAATACAATAGGGTTTCGTGTGAAGTTATGTGGGGATTAGGGCACGGCGACACTATCACCAGTTATGATACAGGTGTTGTATATACAGTTCCCGAAACAGATCACTCTCCCACTACCAAGCGATTTCATAAACCTGTAAGGTACGGATTGCAGCCTGGGATGGTAAGGCGTGAGTCATAAGTCTGTGCGTCTGTGTGTGGGTGTCATGATTCACGCGTTGTGTATGTGTACGGAGCGTACAAACGGGCAAGATGGTATTAGAATCATCGTGAGATGAGTCATGATACTGTACTTAGCAATCGTAGTTCGCTACGGTATGGTATGATAGCTGTCCGGGTACCGTACAGTCTGGTTTAGGCTAGACTGCAGGCGTTGCCAGGGGCGCAGGCGTTGCGCTACCTAGCGTAGCGGTACTACTATAAGAAGCCCTTGCTTGCTTCGCTTTTTAAGATTAAGTGAGTAGGAGAGAGTGCCTTGCGTTGCGTTTTTGCTGTGCTGTTCCTTTAGAGGTTTTGTTGAGGCTCAAGTATACGACCTGACTTGGCTCGATCCGAGGAACGCGAACACTGTGAAGTGTGTGTGAATGGGAGCGGATGGGGCTGGATTTGAATGATTGATTGAAGGTGAGATTATAATTTCTTTTTTTTCCTTCTCTTTTTTTCTTTTTCTTTTTCTTTTTCTTTTTTTTCCCTTTCAATTTATTGCTGAGAGAGTGTGTGCCTCTATAATTCTTTTGTTCCCGGGCGTTTTCGACGCGATGAAGGAAAATAAGGCTTTTGCCTTGTTGCGTTGTTGGAAAGAGAGGGCTTGGAAGAAGAGTGAAGGAAGAGGTGGGGGATGGGGCAAGCCTTGGGAGGGGAGAGGAAGAGGATAGAGGAGAGGATAGGAGGGAAGTTTCCGAGGAAGGATTGGCAGCAGCAGAAAGCATCATCACGGATGTTACAGTACCAAGTAGGTACGGTGTGTTCTCCCTTCCTGATTATTGGTGAATGTGTGTGGTTTTGTACCTCTCTGGTGCATCATGCTCACTCACCTTCCCCCCTCCTCTCTCACTCCCCTGAGCTTTTCTCATTCACTCCTCCCTTCCCCCCACCCTTCCACAGACACACACACACGCACTGCCTTCGGTTGGTGGACCACTGCCGTTGTCTCCCATTGGCAGCCTCGCTTTACGCTTTACTTCACTTATGCATATATGCGTGCCTCTTCCTTTCCTTCCCTTCCTCCTCCCTAACTTATCTACGAGTATAACACGCACAAGCGAGGCTCGAGCTTGGTTCACGTCACCCGCATTTTTTCATCATTTCATCCATCAATTTTTAGCACCAAATTTATACTATTTTATTTTACTTTAGTATTGGCTTCGGTGTATGTTGCTCGCATACTAACTTAAACTGGTACAATCAGTACCTGCACTACCACCCCCAACACCACCGTCGCCATTACTGCTGCTGCTGCTACGACTACTACTGCTGCTGCTACTATTACCATTTCTAGTTTTCGTTTATTATTAGTTGATCTCGAACTTTCCCACTCTTCGCACAAGACTGTTTTCATCCGTGCCATCGTCCTTGTTTCAGCTACATAATAACATACTGTAATCTTTACACATATGATTGCCTGATTGATTGATTTGTTGAAAGTGTAGTGTCTTGTCTATTTGGAGAATCTGGTCTTCTTCTTCTTCTTCTTCTTCTTCTTCTTCTTCTTCTTCTTTGCCGTTTACAGTGCCCTATTCGTTCTCTTTTGTGTTTTACCTTCTGTGTCTGAGAGTACGAACTGTTGTTTCGTTCACTTCCTCTTGACTTCTGTATCCCCCACTGTACTTGCCTTCCCCCCTCCTCCCCCTCCCATTCATCTTCTGTATTTCCGCTCTCTCTCTCTCTCTCTCTCTCTCTGTGCCCCGGAGGGAAAAAGGAAAGAGGAAAAAAAGGAAAAAGGAAAAACACGAGGAAAAAAAAAGTGTATCTCTGCATTTCATTCGCGTCTTACTTTCCTGCGTTCCTTCTCTCACACTTTCTTATTCTTCTCCTTACTCAGTCTGCTTGTCATTTTGTCCGAGGTCAAATTTACTAACTCTTCTTCTTCTGGAACCAGTCCGCGTCAACTCTCGCCTTTACACCTCTATCCTAATCACTTTTTCCTCCCTCTTCTATTACCCTTTACCCTGGAAAGACAATAGTTAGTCCTGTCCCGACCTGCTTCCTGTCTTCCTTGCTTAGCACCCGCTTCGCACAAATAATTGTCGGCGCCTTCTATCCACCACCACCAACCAAGCCAGCCGGCCAGCTAAGCTATCCTGCCCTTCCACAACCACCTGCATCAGTAAACATTCCTCTACCTAACAACCACCTTCAACACACTTCCAATTTTGGTTGGTCCACGCACACTTCAGCCCAGTGTCTTCGTTTTCGTTTTTCTGCGCAGCCTTTCTTTCTCTCTCTCTCTCTCTCTCTCTCTCTTCCTTCTTCTCTCTTACACTTCATTCAATCGATCCAATTTTTATTTTTTTCTTCCCTTTCCTTTTCCCTTTCCAATCCACCCACTCAACCTAATCCTTTAGACAAGCATCATCCCCTTCGCATTGCCACATCACGAAACCTGCAGCCTTACGCTTTTCCTCGCCCGCATCTAGTTCTCGTTCTCCTACCTCGGGGCCGCATATACTTGGGAGTATATGGAGCCCAACGAGATCCCCGTGGAAGCTCTCCAAGAGCACGCACAAGTACTAAAGAGCCTTCTCCGAGGGGTGGGTACTTCACCGTTTGATCAGAACGAACGCAGCGAGCTTGAGAACCAGATCACCTCTACCGAGTTCCAAATATCGCAGGCACTATTACGACAGCATCAGGGAAATCACAACGCTATTCCAGCCAATAGTAATAATAACCCTCACCTGCCGTTGACAGCCTCTCGTTGGCCTTACACCACACTCAGAACTCTGTACAGCAGTGATAACGGTAACAGTGGCGGCGTTATTATCAACAACAACGTCGGGATGAAGCGCAATAGGGAGGGAGAGTATTCCGATCATTTCCACCCAGAATTTCCAGAGACAAAGTCTCAACGCACGACTCCCAGTCCTATAGCTGGAGTAGCGTTGCCAACTCCAAACTATGTGGGCGTTGGGCGTAGTAGCCCGTTGAGTCGGGATACTGCGATAAGGTTTGTCACTTTTCTTTAATTTTTAGAATTTTTATTGTTCATTTCCCCCTCCTCTACTGTTTTTATTTTGTAAAAACAACTATTTCTCCAGTTTTGAGTTTTTTTTCTTTCCATTTTTTTACTCCCCGATCTCATTTTTCTTGGAGGTGCTTCTGGAAGGTTGGTGGTGTGGGGAAGCTTTCATGTTCCTCTTTGTAGCCTTGTCTATTAATATCCCTTTTCCTCATTATGCGAACTTTCTGGCAACTTTTTGCTTTTTTTCTTCTCCCGTCTGCTTCCATTGTGTTACCCGAGGCATGATTCTGACATTAAAATAGCGACGAAGAAATGGCTCGTAGTTTACATGCTGAATTGAACAGTCCTAGGGTCAGTAATGGTATGAACTTCAATAACGCTGTTGGAGGCTCGGATCAGGGTCTGCCTAGTATAAGCTCCGGACTTCCGGGAATGCGCCAAAGTAATTCTGATGCGGGCTATCCTGGTAGAAATTCACATCCTAGGTGAGTTTTTCGGATTATATGTGTGTCCGTATTACTAACGTGATTGGTAATAGGCGTCACGAGGGGTATCTGCCTCCTAGGCCCATGCTTCAACACGCTGGGTCCGGCAACGGTGCTAGTAGTAGTTATCCCAACGAATATGACAATGGGTATTCCTATTCGGATTCGGGATATTTCGATAATACTATGCCCTTGAGTCCTGCGTCGTTCGGGGGTTTACCAAAGCCTTCTTCGGCAAGTATGTTTTCTTTGTCACACTTACCGTACGACCCCACCCTCCCCCCGAATGGGCGCCATACTTTACCTCCCCTACGGTTCCCCCCTGCAAATGAAGTTATCGAACTCCCGGACTCTGATGAGGAATCTGAGGCCGGCATTAGTCAATCAAGCCTAGGTTCGATCCTATCGGGCCAGGATTCCCGTGCTGGCTCTGCACGACCTTTCGAATTTCAAAACTACGACAACCTAGCCAGGGCCGACGACGGATGGAATGATAATAGCAACGGCTTTGATGATTCCATGATTCCTCCAAACGACAATAGCAATCAAATGTCACAGACACCTGATGACCCCACGACTGCTTCGAGCAGCAACAACAACCAAGCGTCTCAGGCACCTGACTCCAGCGCCTACGGTGGTATTGTCGACCGGGATGGCAATCCGCTGAACGGTGGCTGGCCCACCACCTATCGCCCCGAGATTGGCAATTACATCAATCACATCCGTAACGACCCCACTAAGACTTTAGACCAATTAAAGACCTTGATGGAGAATATTCGGCCGGACATGGAGATTCCCCCGGAGAATAGGGAGGGGACGCCGGACGATATGACCTACCCGCTCATGGAACATCAGAAGTTGGGCTTGGCGTGGTTGAAGGGTATGGAGGATGGGTCCAACAAGGGGGGCATTCTTGCGGATGATATGGGTCTAGGAAAGACTATTCAGGCCCTCGCGCTCATTGTCTCGAGAAAGTCGAAGGACCCAGACAGGAAGACTACTCTCATTGTTGCGCCGATTGCCCTTCTGAAGCAGTGGGAGCGGGAGATTGAAAAGAAACTCAAGCCACAGCACCGTCTGAAGGTCGTCATTCACCATGGAAACCAGAAGAGGTGTAAGAGTTTTGCGGGCTTTAGGGATTATGATGGTGCGCCTTCTTGTTTGCTTGTTTGTTTGGTTGGAAGTTTCTGGAAGAGTTTAAAAAGGCTAATTGATTAATTGGCCGACTGGCTTTGTGCGTGGCTAGTTGTTCTTACCACATTTGGGACTATCGGCACCGAGTATAAAAAGAAGCAAGCTTTATCAGAGAGTGGGGATTCGGAGGCCATCAACAGGGCCAATTTCTTCTTCGTGGGGGATCACTGTCAATGGTATAGGGTTATTATCGATGAAGCACAGTGTATTAAGAACAAGGATACTCAGTCTGCTAAGGGTTGCTGCGCGCTCAGTGCCAAGTTCAGGCTTTGTTTGTCGGGTACGCCTATGCAGAATAGCTGTGATGAGTGAGTGTGCCCTGGTTCTTGCGTCCTTGGGTGTTGTGGCTGACGAGAAGATGGGTTTAGGATGTTTTCGCTCTTGCGGTTTTTGAGGATCGAGCCTTATAATTCCTGGCCCGAGTTTTCGAATGTATGTTTCTGCTGCCTTCCACTAGTTGTCTATCGTTTGCTGACTGATTGTAGACTTTCTCTCGTCCGCTCAAAAGTAAGAGTGAACATACGGTTAGCAATGCACTGCTTAAGCTTCAGGCTCTTATGAAGGCTATACTACTACGACGAACCAAGGATTCGACTATTGATGGGAAACCTATACTTACCCTTCCTAATAAGACAATTGAGATGGTCCATGCTGTTTTGTCACCTGACGAACAGCAGTTCTATCAGGCTCTACAGGACAAATCTAAAATTCTATATAACAGGTACCTTAGGGCAGGTACTGTTGGCAGGAACTATAGCAATATCTTGGTCCTCTTGCTTCGCCTAAGACAAGCGTGTTGTCATCCACATCTCATTCGGGACATCGAGATCGCAGATGCAAAGAAGCCGTTTGATGATGAGATGATTGAACTGGCCAAGAGCCTTTCGCCCGAGGCCGTTGCTCGACTTAAGGACCCTGATGCTTTCGAGTGTCCTATTTGCTTGGATGCCGCAGATAATCCGTCTATCGTTATTCCTTGTGGTCACCAATTCTGCTCTGAATGTCTATTGCAGTTACACGCTCAGCATGCTGAGGCCGCTATAGCTTCTGGGAACGAAGAAGGTGGAGGGGCTAGGTGCCCTGGATGTCGTGGAACACTCCAACCGAAAAAAGTTATCGATCTCAGAACCTTTCGGAAAGTCCACCTGTCTGAGGGGGAAGAAGCTGCTGCGTCTGAGGAGCCCGAGGAGGAGTACGATGATCTCATCTACGACACAGATTCCTCTGAGGATAGCGATGATGATGACGATACTGGGAGTGATTTGGAGGACTTTGTTGTCAGTGACGATTATGATGAAGAGGAGGAGGAGGAGGCGGTAGATAGTGAAGAGCAAGGCGAGAGTAGCGCGACTGCAAGTGCCTCCGAGAATGGGGATCAAGCACCTGCACGAAAGGCTGCTCTACCAAAGAAAAAGAAGGACCTTAAAGGCAAGGGGAAGGCAAAGGAGAAGCGCCGTCCGAGGACTTTGGCCGAAGTGCGCAAGGATGCTATGCGCAATGCTAAGAGCAAGAGGCAATGTATGTTTCCTCCCATCTTATGCTTGTTAGTGATAGAACGTGACTAACGTGGTTGGGCGCGCATAGACATGAAGCATCTTCAAAAACGCTGGATTAGCAGCGCCAAAGTCGACAAGTGCATGGAAATTCTCCAAACCGTCCGCGATAATGATGGGGCCGAGAAGACGATTGTCTTTTCTCAGTTCACCTCCCTTCTAGACCTGATCGAGATCCCGATCCACCAAAAGGGCTGGACATATCGCCGCTACGACGGAGGCATGACTTCTACCGCACGCAACGAAGCCCTCACGGAGTTTACCGATGACCCGAGCGTAAACATCATTCTCGTTAGTCTCAAGGCGGGCAACTCTGGTCTTAATCTCGTCGCTGCCTCCCAAGTCATTATTCTTGACCCGTTCTACAACCCCTTCATCGAGAATCAAGCAATTGATCGTGCCTACCGGATCGGACAACAACGCGAGGTGCTTGTTCACAAGCTCATCGTGCCCGGCACGGTCGAAGATAGAGTTCTCGCGCTCCAGGAGGAGAAGAGGAAGTTGATTGAAGGCGCGCTTGACGAGAATGCGTCTAAGGGTATTGGAAGGCTTAGTTCTAAGGATCTTGGATTCCTTTTCGTGAGTAACCTTCCAAATAAAGAGTGCGGGTGCATATGGAGCAATGGCTAATTAGTTATGTATAGGGAATCGAAAGTCGCTAATTTTTTTTTTATCAAATGGGAACGGGGAACCAAAAAATTGCGAAAAAAAATTAGATTATTTACTAATCCTCTCTTTTTTCTCTTTCCTTTCCCTTTCCTTTTATTTTCTATTTGTCACGTTACATCCCTTTTCGTACCTTAGCTTAACTCTTTTCCCTTTCTATTTTTCATTTTTTCATTTCCGTAAAACCCGGATTTCCACTAACTTATACAACACTTCATAAACGCGAGAAACATTATTCGGAGTTGGGTTGGGTTGGCTTACTTGCTACAGATTTGCCATTGATTGGTTGATGGAATGGGCAGAATGTCGTTTCTATCCTTAGAGTGGGACACTTTCTTTTGTCTTTTCTTGTCTTGCCTTGTCTTGTCTTGGTGCTGGGTGGGCGGGTGGGGGTATTCACGGCGTTCTCTTTTTTTCTCTTGCTTATTCATAGTTGGTATGATATGATATATGATATGATAGGTATTCAATACCATAGGCCTTACAGTAAGCTATCTTAAGTTTTCTTGCGCAGAATGTTGTGTAGGTGATAGCGTTTTTCCCGCTTTACCTACAAGTATGTTTGTGTTTTTTTTTTTGGACCTTTGGCTAGGAGAGGAGGGATGGCGTAAACCAACTTAGCCTTTTCCTTATATCATAATACATTTATTACACATCACTTGCTCTTCCCCGTTCAGCCAAGATTCTATAATAGAATATCATATCATATCAGACTCGGTGAACTACCGCAGTACGGTATCCAAAGTGTGATTACGATATATACAGTACTCTCTACCATTGCTATAAATTGCCACAACACAACCCCATCAAGCACCTACGATGACCCCAACCGAACAAGACACAATCAATAAGGCGCTAGATATGAATGATACTATTATTATCACCACATATCAAACCGAAGATACACATCTACAACACTCCAAGATCTTTGTATAATATCTATCTATTCAAGGGCCTCCTCTTCGTAATCTTGTTTATCCAGTAAAGCCCCCCCAAACCTACACAGCCGGTGCTAGAAGGAAACTCACCGGCCGAGTGATGCACTATGAAACCGGGTCATCCGGCGGTCTTGGGCGAACGGGATTGTGATTGTGATTGTGGTGGTGAATGAGGGGATTTTTTTTTTCTGGCGAGAGGAGTAGTACGTGTGTGTGCCGCGTATCATTCCTACACCTGATAATTTCCCTGTGTTTGCTTCTCTATATATAATTTCCTCGCTTTCCTCCTCCCCTTTCTCCTTTTTCTCCTTCTCAACTTCTTTAAAGACGATTCGCAACGGTACCGTACGTACGGATCTAGACTATGATGATACTTGTACTGGGTGGATTGCGGTTTTACCTCGCTAAAATTAATTTTTCTCCCCGCTGGGGAGATAAAGATATCATGGGTAAGTTTAAGGAATAACTATAATGCTTTCTTAACTAAAGAACAAAAAAAAAAAAAACTATTTCACATCGCTCTACCACTCCAGTGCTCAAGCCTCGATATCCACCGCGCTTGAACTTGGCTCGTCCGCCAAATTATCCGTCCTCGGCGCGGTTTCCCCCCTCTCCTTCCTCCTCATCTGCACCCAGTCGCCAAGAACTCTCCATATATCCTTCTTAAACTGCATGGAATACCCCGCCACCAGTCCACTAGTGCTTGGCACGACAAAGACTCTGGCGCCAGGATATCCCTCCTCAACATCCGCTCCAAACCTATCCTCATCACTCTGCCACCCCCAGACAAACTTCCCCTTGGGAATCTTTGCGCCGTTGTTCTTCGCGCGGTAGATGCTCTCCCAGATCCCCTTACCTACAATACACACGCTCTCCGGTTTCCACTTTCTAATCTTCTCCTCTGTGAGGTCTACCCTGCCATCCATCTCTTCTTTTGACAGCTCGGCTTGGTTCATGGTCGCGCGCGCGACGAGGTTGGTATTGCCGAGGGAGTACTTCCGCGGTAAGTGTATATCCTCCGTCGAAGGACAGATGCGGTCCGGCGTTAGTCCACTGCTGTGCAGGAGTTTCCAGAAGTGATTTGAGGGCGCAGAGTACGCATGTCCGACCGAGGCTGTTGTGATACCCGGATTCAGACCGATAAAGACGCTCAGGAGATTCGGGGCGAAGGCATCTTGCACGCCACCCAGATGAGCGTATTTTTCAGGTGGGGCGTAGGTGGATTTTTGTTTCCCGCGACGGCGGGGCTTGGATGATTCTTTTGTTGGCTTGGTTGCGACGCTGACTTTCGCCTTTACTATTGTTGTCGTTTTGGGCGTGGGATTGGGGTTTGCGGAGGATTCTCCTGCTAGTTGTTGGTCCGCGACTGGCGGAGTATTTGAATTCGAACCAGACGCTCGACTCGCTGACCGTGTACGACTTGAGACGGCCGTGAAGGCGAAGGATTCTAGATGTTGCTGGAACGCCCTCTTTCCTCGTCGAATCGGTGGCATTTTTGCGTTATCTTCTCTCCTTCCTTCCTTCCTTCCTTCCTTCCTTCCTTCCCTTTCTTTTTCTTTGTTTCTTCTGCTGGAGCAGGGGGAATAACACGATTAAGTAGGAATAACGGCAGCAGGAACGACGCGGGTGGCCCATGAGTCAATCTATAGTTAATTCGCGGGGAAGGGAAATACCGTAATATCAGTGCCACATCTGGTAACCGACCGCTCTTGTTCCCGCACGGGACCCCTCATTTGCTCGGATGTTTTTTCCAAGGTTTTGATGGGACCCTTCTGATAGGGTCGATTGTGCTAGAGTGCTTTGAAGCGTGTTTGGACCTTTTATTGAACAGCACGACACCCGTATGCTCGTATTAATGCATGATGTGGTTGTGCGTGGTGGGGGTTTCCTGTTCGCCTGCTCGAGTAACTTATCAGGATCGGGGGTCCATTGGCTTGGCGGTGAGTGAGTGATTGATTGTGAGTAAGTGTGAAGTGATGAGAATGAAGTGAGATGTGAGACGAGAGAGGAAGTTCCTTGATTATAGGCTGTTTATCACGGAGAGGGATGAAGTGATGGAGATTCTTATATAATGGCTCTATGTGAAGTGGGTGTATGATGATACCGACTTTGTGCCGTATCCGCGTCACCGAGCAAACCTCTCATCTGGTTGTAATCTGGGCCGGGGCCGATTTCGTGCGCAACTCTATGACAGGTATATGAGAGGAATGATACAACGGGATTGAAGATTTTAAATTGTGTTTTAACGAGTTCTTCTAGTGACGCTGAGAAACTTTCCATGAAAGGAAAAGATCCATACCTTCATAGAATATGGCTCGGTTCAAGACCTCCGGCATACGTTCGTTGAGTTTGGGGCGCAATAATCCGTGACTAAGGGCAGTGCTAGGGTGATGCCATCTTTCAAGCGGGGGATACCCTATGACAACCCCCTACGTGAAAAACCCCAAGTCCTCTAGGGGTTGGGAAATTGGGGCGATTGAGGTTATGTGGAATCAAGCGCAAGCACGTACGATATCGTGTGGTTCGAGCGGTTCAAAAGGTGCACCAGGCTGAGATAAAAGTGTTACATGTGACTGTGCAAATTTGAGTGCCAAGACCCACCTGGTTTTGAGGGTAAAATGTGGGAAAAAAGAGGGTTGAATGCACGAGCACAGTAGGGAGTTTTGATCGGAAAACAACTTCTAGGAACGGGGAAACAGGCGTTCGTCCCAAGCAAGAGGCAGTTGATAACAGGGATTCACAATATACGATTGGGAAAATATCTGAGCGCCCATACAAATTCACGATCCCTGATATCGAATGCTTCTTGCATAGGGCGAGTGCGTAACTCACAGAAGGCTTAAGTGGACTACAGGCGTATCATACCTATCTGCCTGGGAAATTATTCTGCGCGTTGATAATCTAGGGCTGGAATTCATGCGCCTGCGAACTGAACACACCCCTGGACCTTGAAGGGCTGGGCAGAGGCTCGGATGGCGTTGAGCCTTTGTGATCGACTATTTCGCTAGCGCTAGGTTAGAGCCTGGTTCCATTCTGGTGCCTTTTGGGGGTGCTCTTCGGTCTTGCTGCGCAGACACGGGTGGCAGTAGGGCGGGAAGGAGCCGCAGCCTTGGACAGGGCTCGGTGATGTCAACAACTATCAAAGGAGGTGAATTAATCCTGCCTTCATCGAACCCTGCATAGGATCTTTGGGAAGATTGTTTTTATATTTATCGCCACCCCCGAGCAGACCACATGTCCTAGGTAATGCAAAGTTATGTGTGTTTGTTGATCGCTGGCTATGGTTGCTTAGGGCGTTCGCGCGCAATCGCCTCATTTGAACCCCTTGGATACGAATCATCATATGGTTTCACAAAGGCCGGGTGAATATGTTAGGCTGCCTTGAGGTGGCTACAAGGCTACCAGTACATAATCTCCACTCCCCCTTTTCTCCACCTCGGAATTCCATCAGCCTGCCTCATTTAATACCGTACTGGTATCTTCTGCAACATTGCGACAAGAGAAAGAAAAACGGAGGTTGTGCCTAACGTGCCGAATTACGCTCCTGCTCCCTGAGGGGTCCAAGGTTCTAGCTTGGTCGCCTTTACTAGAACCGCGGAAACGGTATCAAGAGATTCAAACCCGCCAGATGGACAATGTAGGGGACTAGCTCCTGCAAACCGATGAGTAGTGAGATTAGTGCGATACCGACTGCGGAGGCAGAGTTGATGCAACGTTATTTTGCTACGGTGATCCGGGGCTAGCAGGACTAGTGCCAGGTGCGATGGCCTTGAACAGGGAGAGGTGTTGCTAAAACGGCCGCTTCGTTGGTTCTCTGATAATTAACACTTTGCGCGATCAGACCAGAGGACAAAATGTAGCTGTGGGGTGTCTTCTCTTTGATTTCACCGTCTAGAAGGAGCAATATCGGACAAGAATGCTGCTCTGCTAAAACGTCTTGCTTGTGGGTCGGAGGGGACTTTAAAAGAAACGACACAGACTTTCGAGACCAGCGGAGGGTCATTGGTGGCCGGGAACTGCGACTCCCCGAGACTCCAGAAATGTTACGGGCGGTCTCGCCCTTACGGCATACTTTTGTATGCGTTGATTCTCTGGACAAACGTGCAGTAGAGCACCGGCCCGAACGGCTGGTTTTCCTGCTACGAGTTCTCTAGAGGCCCCGGTTGTTCTTGATCGGGGAGACTGCATGTCTAGATGCGCGAGCAGTCTCTGTGCATGGCTTAGCTGTCGAGGTTGGGCCAACCGATCTCAACAGTTGACAATGTCCCTTCAACCTAGATATTGCTGGGATACTGCTAAGGGCTTGTTGCCGTAAAGAAACCTCGATTGTCTGATTATGCGTTTCCCCTTCAAAAAGTGTAATTTACGCACCAACCTATCCAAGTTCACAGCAGGTCAATGGCCTTTCTGCCAGTCCCTTTTCTGGCCTCTAAGCACACCCTTCCTTCAATGCTCTCCTATACATTGGATAGCCACGCGAAATTAAACTCTCGGGCTGCAGGGGATCGCTCGCTTGCGCTGAAGCTCTTCGGCTAGCACGGGGACCATATACTTATCAGATCACTTTTAAAGTATCTATTATGCCCTTATTGCAAAAGGCTGGATTTTCTCCTTTGCTCGCAGGGCTCTGCTGCGCATTGTCCGAAATTATTGAGCTCGGGACTACGTTAATAGAGATGGAAGGCTGTGTTGTCAACCATGGAGATTTCAAAAGTGGCACACCACCTATATTAGCTGCTACAAGTGGGCAGGAGGGATATTGAGGCACTCTTGGAATGTCAAGACATCATACCTAACAAGTTAGCCCTAGAGGACTGAACACCACTCTTGTGGACTGCTAGGGGGGAGGGGCAGTCAAACTACAGGAGGAAGATGTCAACCCAAATCAGTGTTCCCAAGCGTCCCGTCCGCCCTGTAGGCACCTACAGGGCTCCAGTCCCGTCCGTCCCGGACGTCTGTCTCAAGCTGTAGGGCAAGGGCGTCCGTCCTTTGGAAAAGGCCACCATCTGAGAAGGTGACTGTAGGTCCCTACGGTCCTCTACGGATTGGCAACTCCCGAACGGTACATGCAGTCCTCACCCGTCATCCGCAGTCCTCGCGAATTACCTATAAGGCCCGTCCATTACCTGCAGTCCTCACCCGTCACGTGTAGTCCCCACCCGTTATCTGCAGTCCTCACCCGTCTTATGCAGTCCTCGCCAATTACCTGCAGTCCTCGCCCGTTACCCGTCATCCGGAGTTACCCAGAAAGTTGCGCCACCAGAGACACCTGCAGGGCCCGCCCGTCGGTCCTGGGCAGTCATCAGGACTGACGCCAAGATACCCGTCTATCCCGGGCGCCCTTTCAGGAACTGCCGTCCGTCCCATCCGGACCCCAGAGCCCTTTAGCTCCAAGAGCTTGCCTAAAAGTTGGCCAGCCCGGGGCTGAATGCCTCTGTTGGGCCTTCGGGTTGGTGGATCTACTTAGGGGGTTAGGTCACTCTGGCAAAAATCTCTTATTCCTACAGCTGGCACTGCTGCCTACTTCATAGGTCTGCTGGGTTGCTTAGTATGGTGTCAGCCTAGCTAACACAATCTAAATTCCAAAATCATAAACCCGACCCAACCGAAATTATCTAATACCCGGGCCGCCTAGGAAGCCCAAGACCCATCACAAGGCTTGTCCTGCAGGCCACAGTGAATGGGCATAAAGGAGGAATCAAACTACTATTAAAGTGGAGTGATGTCAACTACAGCGAGCCAAATGACTAGTATTCGCAGGCTGATAGGCCGCCCTGCGGATAGTCTGCAGATATACAGTGCGGCTAGGCCGGGCCAAAATGGAACTGGGCTTTGTAGGCCTAGCTTATCTGGGGCCTGCAATCTTTATGGGTGCTTGGCGGCGCCTGTGGCCTTTGGGAATATGTCATGTGGCCGCCGGTGAATAAAGTATAGTATGATACTAGGACAAAAGGCTTCGCCCGATGCCCATTTGCACCAAAAGTATTCACTTTCACCATAATCTCTCGTAGCATAATGCCTATGAGGGTCTGCAGAATTTTGGCAACGCATCAGCAAATCTGCAGATAACATGAAGAATATTACGGAATTTTTTTAAAATAATTGCTATCTAGTTGTTTGGGTTAATTAAAGAACGGATTTTAATTCAGAGGTGTTGCTTTATGTGAAAGTGGTTCTCCACTTTCATATGCCAGAAATATTTTAGGGGAGTGACAAATAGCTAGATAGCTAATATAGAGCGGTGGCATAGCTCATAGTCACTTGGCCATTTTACACTAAGAGTGGCATTTATTTGCTTACTATGAAACAACAGCACTTACCACCATCTATCACCTGATCTTACAAGTCAGAGGATTCACTCGTTGCGACTAGCAGCGTATTAGAATCATGTGTATTTTGTGATCCTTACTGTATAGTGAAATAGGTAAATAGAGGGTTACTTGATTTGTAACGGAAAAGCCGCAATTAGACAAGATAATCTAAGAGCTGGTTGGTGAGAAAGCACTCCAAACGACTCAATACCCTTAGCTCGGTCAAACTAACTGACTGTTAAAGCCCAAACTGCCGAGAAAATCCCTCAACGCACCCTGTATTTACTAACGGGGGCATCGCAAACATATACCAATAGTAAGGTAATAGTAGCAATGCCTGATCGTTTCAATGGAGAAGTGATATCATAATAGCCAACAGTACAGATCATGGGTTGGGTGGACTATGAGTCTACGACTAGGATAATAAGAAAGATATAGTCCAGCTATATCATGATATAGAGAAGTGGTTCAATCCTATATACCACAACCACCAGGATTTCCACAACAAGAAGGAAGTATAAAGAAGTTCAAACTGGTGCCCGGCTTGAAAAAATAAAAGACAGAAAACATAGGAAGTTGGAAGAAAATTTTGAGAGAGGAGAAAGAAACGGTATACTAATAGGTATGATAACAACCCAATCTCCCGAGTGACTACCCATGATCACAGGCCTCACTAAAATAGCAAGCTGGTTAAAAGTAACCAATCCACAAAACACCCCAGACCGTAATTTCGTGTAGTATTATGGTTTGAGTGACTCTTGTCAGTTGAGTTCAACAGGAAGTGAGGAGGGAGGGAGGGAACTAGTGGAGCGCGCTCTCAAGCCATCTACTAAACTAAGGGGGGGGGACAATTTTAAAGGTCTTTTCGAGAGACGAAAGCGAAATGGCGGATGAAGCTCTTGGACCTCTGGATATAAATCGTACTGACAAGAGTTTTATTCAGGTTGTGTTATTGTACAAGTATGACTCACTGAGCATTGTATTGTACATTCTTGAACGGAGGCTATCTTCTCATGATATAATAATTCCAGGGTATGATACAAGGGTCAGGGATTTAGTCATGGTACACTCGGCGGGGAAAAGCGCCCTACTATATGTGTAGTACGCATGGGAAGAACATGGCGAGAATTATGGCTTCACTTTTTCACTATGAAGATCAACCAAGGAAAATTGTGATAGGTGATGTTGATAACTTTCACCTACTAACTAAATGAAAAGCTTTTGAAGGCTCATTGAGGTGTGGTAAGTAACTCCTTAAACCATGATCCTATTTTATGCACAGCAGGAGCCATTAAGTTAATCAACTAGAGGCTCTCTCGAAGGATTCCTACTATCAAAGCCAGCTTCATTATATAGGTATAGAGAATGTATGAATACCACATTTATCACTCTATCCATGGACCTTTAGTGTTGTAGCTGGGAACATCTACAACTGGAGGTACATAATCCCTGAATGAAGGGCTCATTTCAAGGAGTTCTGCACCGTGAAGCATATTTTTTCTCTCTCGTGATGTGGTTGCAGTGTTCCAGAGCTTCTTTCAAAACCAACTTGAACTATTATACCCCGGCCCTGTACCATGACTAAATGCCTGACCCTTGTATAATAAGCTAGATGAAGGAGGCTGTGAGGCCACCGCGAGATGCTTTCCCCCCCCCGCCAGGGCAAATCTGATCTGATCTGACCACCTTGTGCTAAATCACCCGCCCATCCATATTTAACCCGGCCTGGAATCTTCCTTGCTTACTGGGGCAGTGCATGATGAGCCCGGTAAAAGAAGCACCCGAATGGAGGGATTAAACAAATCAATGGGCAATAATCAGTATTTGGGCACCAGTACAATATTCGGAATTCAATGTTCGAGTTAGCAGTGCTTGTCCTTACCAGTCAGTCACTTGCTATGTTATCTAAGGACGGGGGGGGGGGGCTATTATATTCAGCTATCATACTTGGCTAGAAAAAACACGTTACAAAAGTTCTTTACCGCGGTTTGAATGGGAGGAAGCAAGGAAGGGAAGATTAAATCAGGTGATTGGCATTAGCGTGGTAAACGTGGCAGACGGGGGATGCCCGAAACCAAGGACACCTCAGGATACTATACCTTGTGCAATACTTTCTCTTTTACGATCTCAATAGCATATCTTTCTATCACTGCTGGGCCACCCCATCCATATGCCGGTATGTAGCTGCTAGCATAGCCTCTAGAACTTCGCTGAAAGTGAAAAAAAAAAAGGATATACAACCTGGATCGCAGTGATCTTCCGATTATCATCAAAAATCAGGGTCTAGGCTTCTTTCTTTTCCTCTTTTTTTCTTTTTCTCTCCTTCCTGCTACCACCTCCGGAGCAAGGGTTGGGTTATCAATGATTTCCTGACCTCCTAACTTACCCATATCTACTTCCCGATGCACCTTATCAAGGTTTGACTGACCGACATTTGTGGTTGCAAACCGGGGTTGTGTGTGATGCCTGTAAGATTTTCTCTAATATTTTGTCGGCTGTGATATCGGATATCGAGTGCCCCACAGTGCTGAAAGAAGTGCGTTCCTACCAATGTCCACATCACCCAATTATGGAGCCAAGCCGGACTTTCCCCTCTCTTTCCTCTTATCAGACTAGTGATAGGGCGGAAAAGTGGTATCGTATCTAGTCTCGTGGTAATGAGTGGGGCTGTGTCCCTGATAATGACCAATCAGAGAAGGAGACGCAGCAATAGCTACCGTACTGGTGTCTCCAAGCCAAGAATTGGCACCCGCTTCCTTGAGCCTGTATTGTGCTAGTTATTCAAAAAGAGTGCCAAGTCTGGATGCCGAGACACAAGTAGAGTCGCAGGATGGGCGAGCCATTTCGGTGGTGCGTGGTGGGTTGGTTGGTTGGTTGGTTGGTGGTGGCTTGTGGATTTGGAATTCCAGGATACCCGTACAGGAGTATGAACTCCGCCCCCCAGGCATGCTGGTTCCAGAGCACTGGACATGAGTTGGGGAAAGGAGGCTGCAGGGGTGGGGCAGCAGCGTTGGGACAATATTGATTAGTTTTTGATACAGGTAATCCTTGGTGATGGTAAAGTAGCGCGACAGAGGCGTCTTAACACATCTCCCAACGGATAGGAACCCCATTGGAAAAGTGTCTGGGCTCTCTGCCCTCAACTCTGTAGAGTGGTAGGTTGTGATATCTCAACAAATTCGGAGGTTTGATACCTGCTAATACAGGTTTGTTATGTACTATTGCAGCCTGCTATCCCAGGTGGACTGGAACCCGAACCTGAAGGATCGGGCAGTACTGTAGTATGGGGAGTGGATCCGGGACAACAGGTCCGCCACAAATGTCTAGAATATCTTCTTCATTAAGCCTATTATCAGGATCCATCCGACCGGATCCAATCTCTCCTGCTAGGCCTTCACTGACCTCGGAAAGTGTCAAAGTCCGGTCACCGCAGGTCAGGAATCGGAACACTTGTAGCTCTAGCCCGGACTCCTCCGTTAGGTTTCCGTGTGAGAAAGATTGATAATTCAAAAAAAGCCTCATACAAGATAGCGAGATTTAGCTGTGTGTGGGGAGGGACTCATTGTAACCAACCGTTATCGACTTCGAAAATCCGGAGGCCGAGATATATCTGATATAGAAATTCAGAATAAAATTGAGGTGTATGCATGCCTCCTGAATACCGGTTTAAGATTTCTGCTTGAAATTTTGACCCCTCCCAAGAAAAAACCGCCCCCAAATTTTGGTTTGTTTTCCACTCTATTAAATAATCGATTTTGTCCGTGTGTTGGCAGAGGTGACGAGTGATCGGGTATGAAAAATTGTGTTTTGCGAGGTCGGGATATCAGGAGGCTCCTGGGGGTATTTTGCATTGTCCTCTTGTCAGGAGATCTCACACACAGTGCACCGAGGGGAGTGTCGATTGGTTGGTTATTACCCGTAGTCAAACTGGGGACCTAAACTGGAGATTGTTAGTCATAATTGACTGAGCAACTAGTACCAAATGGCGTGCACAGGGATGATCTTCCACAAGTTTGATGAAAAGAGGGTAAATACCGTGATCTTGAGCGATCGACTAGATATGCCCTAGGCATGGGGGGGGGGAACCGTAAACACTGGGTATTGATGAGTACTCGGGGCAGGGGTAAAGTGTTGGAACAAGCAGGGGTATATTGCATCTGTGCGCTCAGGACAAAAGTAAGTTACATACTCAAAAGCAGACTAATTCAGCTAAGATAATACCTGAAGAACAATGGAAAATTACTATCTTAGTGAGTTTTGTAATCTTTGAATGGAGAGACAAAGGCCCCAGAGAAGGAATATTTCTTTCTAGAAACAGGGAGAGAATCAGCCGTTTCAGCTTTTATGATTTCATTTTCAGGTATTTTTCACAATCCCGTTAAAATGGTAATCCCTCCTGTATATTTTTCTTTCTTGCTTAAGAGTCTTCTGAAAAAGGAGAGGCATGTTATGTAAGAACCTTCAGCTCTCTTTATCTTGTCTTTTTATTATTCAATTCAGATAGATTATCTTATATTTTTGCCACAGCAAGGAGAACTGTCTTTAAATAAAATTATTTCATTAAGTTTAATAGCAAGTATAACTATTTCATCAAATTCTATTGCAGTTACTACAAGCCATGATGTTTGGTGAATAATAACAAAAAGAGCAATGCAATTCTGATTATGTACATTAGCAAAAGTTCACATTTGACCCCCATACCTCATGAGGGATAGGGGGTATGGGGGGCCAAATTATAAAACTCAAGTTGTTGTATCTCTCGTCCATGCCCCATAACTCCGGAATAAATCCGGGGTTACGGGGCATTTTTTTTTGCGTCGGTAATTTCGTTGACATGCAACGTTTTCTGGACGCACTTCGTCCTCTTTGAGCCGTTGCACGGTTCATTCGCGCTTGACTCTTCTACCTTAGTTTATCCGGCATTACCTCTCGCGCCAGGAATTGTTCCGTTATGGATTTCTGCCCCATGACTCAATCATGCTTCCCGACAGCCCAAACACGCCGTTGTCTGGTCCATTCCAGCTTTGACCTTTCCCCTATAGTTTATCCAGCATTACCTCTCGCACCACGCATTGTTCCCTTGTTGATCCAAACATCCTGTTCTGAATTTCCTATTGACAAACTCTTCGCGACTCCGAACGTCCGCAATGCACCGTTCCCCGTAGTTCTTCTGCTTTCCAAATTCTCGCTTATTTCTCCCCTTCCTCCTTGCCATTGCCCCATGACCTAATCCAGCCCCAATAATTTCTCCGTGTATACAATATCTAAGCGGACGCTATTAGTCGCTTTCGCGACGAGAACCGTCCATTATTTAATGATGCGTGGCCTTGCCCTGGCTTATTCCTTCACTGTTCTCGCCTTCCTGCCTTCTTCATGGCTTCTTGGGACTTTCCCTCGGCCCCAAGCGACTTTCCCCTGATGTCTTTTTTCACAAACTGGGTTGAAGTCTAACTCTAAGTGGCATATTCAAAATAATAATAATAATAATAATAATAACCTCTTTTATTTGTTTATTTTATTTAAATCTACATTAGTCCCTAATAGGACGTTACTCGTCCCCATTCAACTCCTCTTCGGGAGCCTCAACTGCCTCCCCCGCTTCGGGATCTGAATGATCGTCCTCCACCTCGCTTTCCTCATCGCCTGAAATCTGCAAATCCAAATATCCTGCGGCTTCTCTGTCCTCCAGTGGGGCACGAGACTCCTGATCCGGTATCAATCCGCCCTCCCGCAGCATTTTCTTAATACATTTTTTTGTATCTTCAATGAGTTTATCTCGCACTCCTGGTGGCAGTCTTTGCCAGGTAGCACGCTGTCGAAGATAGACATCTAAATTTTCTAGTGAGTACGATAGGCTTTACAACGGCGGATTTGAACCTTTAAACGAGTCAATACTAACTTTGTGCTGTCAGAGCGGAAAAATCTGGAGGTTGAACAAATGATCCGGAACTCCAAGCCTTCAGAGAATGATACAGACATGCCGTGGTAAGGCATATCAGGACGTCGTTAGTACGATTAAGAAATGATTTATCGGTCCTCCCTCGCATTCTCGAACCCCGGTACCACTTATGAAACAAGAGTTTTGCTATCTCTGGCGCAGAAAAGCGCCAACCACAGTCCTGTCTGGGTAAGCCTTATCTCGTCTCACCGTGGACGATCTGAGTTTACTTACTTGTTGTTTACTTGGGTGGCATATAAACCGATCATTTTCGAGCAAATAGGCAACTCGCGCCTTTATTTCGGCCGGTGGTTTTTGCGAGAAGTCATACAGGTCCTCAATCATGTTCTTGCTCTCTGAAACTAGATGTGACCTGGCGCTAGACTGCCTCGATTTCAACTAAATGTATCTAATTAGCCGTGATCAGTCTCCAATAGGACGTTCTTCGTCAATTATAGGACTTACAAAAGTCATTGCCCGCCTTTCCATTACCCTATTTCCCCAACCTAACTTTCTAGCTGCCTTTACCCAATAACTTTCCAGAAGCGTATCGTTTTCGGCAGGCTTTACAAAGGGATTAACAAACCACGTATGATACCGGACCATATTTGCAGCGTTCTCAAAGATTATCCTCACCTCACCCTGCAATGTATTGCTTTTTGCCGATAGTGTGATAGGGGTCCCGATATTAGACTCTGGAAAGTCTGGATCAGCTATACTACGTCGTGAATGGGACGGCATAATTTCTTCCTCTTCAGGCATATCAGGAATATAGGGTGAGAATTGTGATGAATCGTCTCTGAGATGGCCGGAATGTAATTGTGCTGCCTGCTCTTGTGATGCAAGCCCCTGCGAAGGGCCATTTAGAACCCCCTGTGAAGGGCCATTTAGAACCGGCGTTGGGGTATCCTCCGTACTCTTTCTTATAAGCATGTCAATTGAAAAAATTATGAGATTTACTTACATATCTTAACCGGCTCCTGACTCTCCGTGGAAGTGGCTGCGGGAGTGGTTCAGTAGGACGTCGTTCGTCCCATCGGCGACGTCTAGGAGGAATGTCATCATCATCGTCAACATCTGTAGGTTGCTCTTCCTCAAAATGAACTCGTCGTTGTGTTTCCGGTGCTGGCGTTGAAATATCCGGGAAGGCTACCGGAGGTCTCGACGATGATGCCTGGGCTCGGGGGGCTAGTCCTACTACTCTGGTCAAGAATGGGATATTTAAGTCTTGGGAGAGCTCACATTGGCCTCCAGAAGGTGTGACTGACCTCTGCTCGTATTTCCATTCATGATTGCGCGTTTATATGAAAGAACTAGAGGAGAAAAAGGAATTAGATGTAGAGATAAAAGCTCCGACAGGAATCGAACTCACGGCGTCGTATTGGGGACGAACAGCGTCATATTGCGGACGAGCAAGCTTTATGTTATTGTTACTACACGGACTCCTAGCTATGACCCAAGGTCCGTGAGAATCATTGGCATGGGCTCAGACTATCCTACAGCCATTTGGCCTCCGAATGTCTCAAAGGCTACGTGCACGGATGGCTCTGAGCCGAATAGAGACTGTCTATTCGGGATTGCCGGGACAGGCTTTCATATGCGGGGCTAGGATGAACATAACTTATCATTTCAAAAGATTGAATTATATATACTAGGATAGGATAAAGGATAAAAGGGACGTTTAGCGTCCCAGAAAAGCTTTCTATTGCACTCAACTAATTCTAAAAATAAAAAGACTGCTAAAAACAATAAAATCTAAGACTACCGGGTAAAATATAGGAAAGCCGGATGACAGCGCAAGCAGGATTAAGACAACGATTAATAGATAGAAGCAAAGCAGAAGCAAAGAAGCAAAGCCCGTAAAACCAAAGAACAATTACCCAAAGGCTCAAAGAAGACGCAGCCCGGCACAAAACGAGTCCCAGAAAACCCAACAAATGGATAGAAACGAGAGCAAAACAAAGTAAGAAAAACCCGTGAAACCAAAGAGAGCCCACCCGAAAGACCCAAGAAGACACTACCCAGCACAAACAAGCCCCAACCCCCCCGGCGCCGAACCCATGGATAGAAATGAAAGCAAAACCTAAGAAAGCCAGTGAAACAAAAGAAAAAACCACCCAAAAGCCTAAAGAAGACGCTGCCCGGCGCAAACAAACCCTAGGCATTGCCCCCATTGCCCCCATTGCCCCCATCACCCCCACCCCCATCGCCCCCATTACCCCCACCGTTATCATCAGCGCCTTCCTCAATAGCGTCATGTACTGACACCTCACACCCGGGAGGTGGGATCCCCGGGGGAAGAGCCACCATTGGGACATCTTGTCCTGCATATCGGCTCATATACGCCGGCCCCTGTCTCACTCGAGCGCGCGAAATCAGTTCCCGGGAGTGGGTCTGGAACCTAACAACCCTACGATCATTGCTCAGAATTCTCCTCTGCCAGCCGTTGTGGGACCTAGGAAAGGCCCTTCTACGCCTTGCATGGCGCTCCACATCGTCCTCCTCATCAGAGTCAGATTCTGGCTCAGTGTAGAACTCGGCGACGTCGAATTGGCCGGGGAAGAGATAGTTCCGGCTGTGCCCAACAAGAGGTGTATTAGGACGAACAGGGTCCCCACCATCAGGAGGGGCAACAGCTGCTCGGTGGAGGAAGCAGGCGACAGTAAGGGTGGAGCACTGGGAGAGACGAAGCCAGGCATTGACCTGATCGTCGTCGATCAACTCGATCTGGTCGGCGCCATCGGGAGTGACATTCAGGCCTTGAATGTCGCGGAGAATTCCAATGAACTGCCGGGGATGCTCGCCGTCCTCTACGTACCGACAGGCAGCTTCGCCGAGCTCCTGTAAAGTGTAGTGCCTGAGAACCGCCAGCCAACTCTTGTTTGGCATAGCGTTATTACCACGGTTTATCCATGGGAGCTGGCGAGCCTGCCCAGGCTCGGCACCTGTGGTCGAAATAATATTATTCGTACCGGTTTCTCCTCGTGAACGGTCGGTTGGGGACGAGCAACGGCCCTTTCGTCTCTCGATCCGGATCCAGATGCACCGCCAGCGCCCCCATCTCCCCCCTCTTCCCGGCATTGGAATTAAGTCTGGCATTCCTACGAGACTCAGCTGCCTTCTTCAGGACGTCCATGATGAGAGCATCCAGAGCAACGTGGAAGGCCCGATGTTGGCCGTTCCGGGGGGAGTTGAATTTGGCTCGGAAGCCTCTGAGGGCAATGTGTGCGACGGTCTCCGTCCTAACTTCGTTCCACAAAGTGTCACCGGCCTGCGTGCGAGAGGTGATATTCCTCTCGTTGCACTTCTGGAGAATGTATGTGCGAACGGCGCGGTATCTCCTCCCTTCCACGGTTCGTCCCTCACCAGTGAGGTTGAGCTCGGTCCGGAAGATGGCAGTGGTGACACGACCACGACCACGAATCGGAGGCATGCTATTAACCAATTAGATTCTCTGTAAAAAAGACTAAATGGGACGCACAGAAGACTAACCTGAATTCGGCGAGGATGTTCTTGGCGTGCAGAAGAAGACGGGAAATCCCAAAGAAATCTAGCAATAGCGATCAGTAATCATTCCATCTTGGGAAAGGTACAAATGAGACAAACAGAAGACTAACTATAGGGGGGGATAGCAAGCGAAAACGGGGAGCCGCTAGTGTATCTAGAGAATAGTGGTCAGCTATCGTTTCACATTAAGGCTTTAGAAGAGCTCGTACGAGCTGTGCACAAGTTCATTCAAGAACTTACGCAGCGCTTCATCGTGCCCCAGAAGGAAGTGAGAAAGACCAGGCCTCGGGTTGGTATCTCTAGGAGGCCGAGGAAGGAAGAAAAGGGACGAATTGTGGCACAAACTTACTTTTAGGAGGTAGAAGCGATCGAAAAGCTTCGCTTCAATTAAGAGTAAGTTACCGGTATTCTATGGATATCAATCAGTATAGCCTACGAAAGGCCTGAGAACGGCTCATTTAGGACGTTAGGAACTGCGGACGAGACTTACCGGTATAGTTGGTGTGAAATGTGAGTGAGACTGTATGATCGCGGAAAACAGTTCTCGTTTATATATAACGTATCGTTGTGAAGGGAAAAGTTGCTTTTGGAGGACTAAAAAGGACGATGAGAAGCTGTAGATTGATTAGAAGGTAATGAAGGAGTGGAGAAGGAAAATCGCGGGGTAGCGAGGGTTTATATAAGGAAGAGCGTACTATTCAAGCTGTTTGTCGTAGTATCAAGAGTTCTAACAACTCAGACCAGTTTGAAAGAGACTGTTAAACGTCTCAACTTGAACGTAGAACGTCCTTCTGTGCCTGTACAAAAAAGTACAGATGTACAGTTGCCGTGAGGCAAACATGTAACAAGGTAAGCTTGTACACTTGAAAAGGTGGGTTGAACAAACATGAACAAGCTTTTCAAGAGTGCTTTAAGGTACAACGATGTAATAGGCAGGCTTGTGACTACCCCTGCTTTCTTGGTGTGGGTTCGGATAAGGAATATTAGGGTATGGTAGATGAGCGCTTGCCATTAGGTTTGGCCCTCTCAAAGTCTGCAATACGCCGAATAAAGTACACCTGAGGTTTAGGGTATAATTCACGTTGCTTGTTATTTTTTAAAAAGTAATCGTAGATATGTGTTAAGTAAGGTCTTCTGAGATTTGTAGGAGTCTGTCGTGGCCCTGGGCCGTCGTTCATGTTCATGCCCGCAGGACCTAGAACGCCCTACCTGGATTTAGTCTGAAAGCTAATGTGAAAAGGGAGTTTTGAGCCGCAGAACGTCATTCAAGTACGAGTACTAGTACAATCCTGCTCAGGGGAAGGTGAGACCGACCCGAACAGTTGGCCTTTGAATTACAAACAGGCCACACAACACACCTTGAAAGTTTTTCAAGTTCTCATATTTTTTCTATCCCTTGAAATATCTCGAATTTACTGAACAGACAGTGTGACGACGAATTTCGTCCTATTTGCACCTTTTTGCGTACAATAACATCTATCTATAGCACAGTTCCGGTCAAGAACAAGTTATTCAATTACCACACGCGTTCAAGCACAGTGAGATCAGTCTCGAAAAGTAAGTTTGATTTTCGCGTCTCTTTTGTGCTGTGTATCAAATCTAATTTCTTGTAGAATGGTACAAGAGTCTCAATGCCCGTACTGCAGAAGAAAATACAAGTCAAGTACATGGTACCGGAAGCATATGGAAACAGCGCATTTTGACCTTGTACAGCCTATTTGCGATGAAGAACGGCATGCACGAATCCCTCAGCCTGCCGAGTCTGACCTAACCTCCAATCTACTCGGGGAAGAATTTAGTACGGCTGACACGAATATTGAAGCAAATGAGTTCGATCTCTACGTAAACGCTGCCGATTCGGACGTGGAAAGTCTTAATTATTCAGACACTGAGGAAAGCACACCATTGGTTGGACTACCGATACCGACGACGCACCCCACTGCGGGAAGGTCACTACGGGACGTTGTACAGTCCGAAAGATCTGAAGATGAGATGTGGTCACCATTCAGAAGCAAGAAGGACTTTGAGCTTGCTCGGTGGTTTATTGAAGCAAAGGTACCAAAGGATCACATGGATAGATATTTCAAGAAGGACTTGGGGCCTGAGGGCAGTAATATTAACTCTGGTTATCGGCTCCTTGATGCCGTTGATCAGTTGGAATCAGGTATGGGAATGAAGAGCTGGAAAGAGGGGTTTGTATCGTTTAGCGAAGCTGTAAGTAAATGGACCCTACAACGTCCTATTCTAACCGAAAGTAGGAAATTTCGGACGAGGAAGGACCAGACGAAGCTTCCGTAACACAGAAATTCTTTTTCCGCAATCCTATTGATTGTGCTAAATATTTACTTGGTCAAAGATGTTTTGCTCAAGATTTAGTTTACGCCCCTGTGAAGGAATGGAATAGCGAAGAACCACCTCAGAGAGTTTATTCGGAGATGCATACCGCTGATTGGTGGTGGGAGACACAGGTAGGTTCAAATACGACGTTCCACGGCGCTTCCATACCGTTTACTAGGACACAAAATTAACAGCCAGCCTAGGATGAATTACCGGATGGAGCAACACTCGTACCAATCATATGTTCCTCAGACGTTACTTGTTTGACCAATTTCTCGGGAGATAAGAAAGCCTGGCCAATCTACATGACAATTGGAAATATCCTATCGAGTACACGGAATAAACCCTCGAAACATGCAACCGTTCTTTTGGCGCTTTTGCCCGTCCCCCCAAAGATGCTGGGCGTAGCAGCAAGAGATGCACGGCAAAGGCAGGTCAACAATGAGATTCTTTGTGATTTGATGGAAGCGATCTTTGCACCAATTGTTGCACTAGGGAACTCCGGACTTGAGGTTGAATGCGCCGATGGAAAGGTCCGATTGTGTTTCTTACGCCTCTCGGCGTGGATTGCGGATCACTTGGAAAATGTAACATTGCACGGTATTCAACAAAATCAGTGCGCTGTCTGTGATGTTCGACCGGAACAGCTAGGGTCCCATTTGAGACGTTCTGCAGCCAGACGAGATTATAGGAAATCCCAACATCTCTTCAACAAATACTGTGAAAACGACCAGCAGGCCAAGCAACAACTTACAGATTGTGGTTTCAAATTGCTTCCTAGCGTCTTTTGGGGGCTTCCGAACGTTCAGCAATCCGATCTGCCCAAACCAGATATTCTCCATGTCGTGTACCTGGGAATATTCGAAACACACCTTATGAAATGGGTTATCGGATTTCTAAAGAAATACAAACGGCTACAAGCATTCGATGCTATCTGGAAGAGTTTAGATGTTTATCCTGGCTATTCCGCGCCGAACAAAGAGTATAGTCGGATCTCTCAGTGGACCGGAAAAGAGATGAAGAATCTGGTTAAAGTGATACTACCATGTTTTGCAGCCTCCCTACGTCGTCCGAGTGCTGCAGAACGTCCCATATTCACCAAAGCTCTAACCTGTGTCCGGTCGATTGTCGACTTTACTCTAATGTCACAATATACAAGCCATACCGATGAGACGATTCAATACCTCGAACAGTTCCTTAAGGCCTTTCATGATCACAAAGTCGTTTTTAAGGAGTACCGAAAGGATAAGTCCACTGCCAGGAAAGTGAGAGAGGTCACAGCCAGAATTCGAGGTGAGCATAGTGAAGTACTTAATCAACACCGCCTTTTGGGGGCTACATTTGCCAAAAGACGTCGGATTGCGGACGAGCAACGTCGCGATTTAGATGGAATTGTTGCAGATATATATGATGAGGATGTAGACTTTAACTTTGTTAAGATACATCTGTTGAGTCACTTCGGGGACCATATACGGCGCTTTGGGAACATTCAAATGTATTCTACCGAGTCGGGTGAAACAAGTCACAAAACAATGATCAAGGAGGGCTATCAGCGGTCAAATAAAAACGATGCAAGCCAACAAATACTACGATCATATTCTAGACTTGACAGCTTCAAAATTCATGAAATGAATATCCAAGCGGATCTATCGCGTCCGATTCGAGACGAAGTACGCGACAAACAGCACAAACGGCAAGTCGGTTCAGTAACTAAACAACCAATGGGTTTCACACCAACCGTGGAAACCATTTCCCAGCTCTACGAGAGTTTGAGAAATATTCCGGACCTTTTAATGGATTATTATCGACGGAAGTCGTCTGTGAGCCAACATTTTGATGTGGATTCGGTTAAACAGTTTCCAGTTGAGATATGTCGGCTTTTACGTGTCCCGGTAGAGAACTTTCAGGACGAGAGAGAGGTCACTTGGCACCTTCTTCGGTGTACCGGAACCCAGCGTTGGAGGTCAACAGGGCAGAGCAGGAATGATTGGGTATGGGTGGATTCGGGTAATAGAAGTATTTATGGAGCACTAAAAGGCTGTTATCCGGCCCGCTTGGTTTCGATAATGAAAGTTCGAGACCCAAGAACGGGTTTAGTAGATAGACTGGTATTAGTAGATAGACTATATGTTGAGAACTCGGGGAAGCTCAGCGATATAACGGGACTTGTTACCGTTACTTTGGGGACGGCGAAAGGCCCAAACGGAACAACCGAGATAGTCGTTAGTATCAAACGGATCATGGGCATGGCGCATTTAGTACCCGAGACTAGTGGTAAGGATAACAACCGCTGGTATGTAAATAGTAGGATTGATTTAGAAACATTTAATAGAATTTATTGAAAACTTTACAGTAGAAAGAAAGAAACAAAGAATGGTATGAAGGGGACGCGTAGCGGTGCATTTTGAGACACCTAAGGATATCGATGGTGAACTAACCGAGGCGACAAATAGGAGTGGTACAGAAAGGCAAAGCGAATCATGAATGTCAGGAGAAGGACGAGAGAAGGCACAAAAGATACGGGCTTCAGTGAAATAAAACAGATTTGGCACGCATACTTTGGAAACAGAAGGGTGTGTGGGGCCGGTACATGGGTAGAGAGTAGATGTTATGACCTGAAGAACGTCCCCCAGGGGACGAAATCCATAACGGAGAAATCAAGGGGAAGAGAGAGAGAGCAAAGTGCGATATGGGACGCTGAGAGAGACGAGGTTGTTCCGGACGCGCACCAGGGGTAGAGAGTGCATGTTATGACGTGAAGAACGTCCCCAGGGGGACGAAATCCATAACGGAGAAATCAAGGGGAAGAGAGAGAGAGCAAAGTGCGATATGGGACGCTGAGAGAGACGAGGTTGTTCCGGACGCGCACCAGGAGTAGAGAGTGCATGTTATGACGTGAAGAACGTCCCCAGGGGGACGAAATCCATAACGGAGAAATCAAGGGGAAGGGAGAGCGCTAAGGGCGTGATGGGGCGCTGAGACAGGCAAGGTTGTTCCGGACGCGCACAGGTACAAAGCGGACGCACAACAGCCAAAATGGCCTGGATAGAAATGCAAAAAAAAACAGGGGTCAGTTAAGCGAGACCTCCTCGCTAGTGGAGCAAGCTAGGGGCCACCTGCAAAAGAGGACGATAAATGGCGCCGAAGGCATGTATGGAGCTTTCAGAAGGCCTGTTGGGTCTTTAGGAAAGGCGGTAAATGTATGAGGGACAGGAGGGACCGGGGGAGGTGGTATTACTAGCAGATACAGGGAGATATGTAGGTAATACATGAGGGAGAATTTTTTTTGCTGATGTAGCAGAGAAAATGTACAAGCTATTGGCTAAACTCTAATTTTATTGTTACATCAGCAAAAAAAAAATCTGTCTTTTGTGCTCCACGGTGAGCCATGTCGTTGAGTTTTACGTTTTGGCTAATCGCGAGTGACCCCGGTTAATCATGATGCTTCCGATTGTGTCCCCTAATAACTAGATACAAATCTTAATTTTAGCAAAATATGAGCGATTTTTATCAATATCTCATAGACTTTTTACATTACAAAGTTGTATGTTATAAACTCTAATTTCTCAACTTCGGTATGTAAAAGGTCTGTTCTTAATAAAAATTGCTCATATTTTGCAGAAAACAGAATTAATATCATCTTCTTTAGTCAAACTAACAGGATTTTTAATATGGCAATCATAGGACTCACGATGTGCCAAAATGTAAAACTCAACGACATGAGGCACAGGGGGCAGGCTGTTTTTTTGCTGATGTAGTATCTGTTGGACAAAAATGGAACTCTTCTATTGGCCAACTGTTTTTGCTATATGGTACTTGAGAGGGTATAAAGATGAAAGAACAGATAAGAGTTATAAAATATATGCTAATATATACATTTTATAACCCTTATCTGTTTCATTACTTATACATACCTTTAAGCATACATCTTCAGTTAATGGACATTCATTTTAACTAGAAAAGCACCAAAGCTATTAGTTCTACCCAAGTGCTAGATAGGCTCTTTCCTTGTTATTCTTAGCCTTTCTCAGATAGAGAAGATTACTGACAGTACTAGTATAGAGAGAGATAGATAAAAGGGTACATCTATTTCAAATAGTATTTTTTTTTTATTTCATTTTTTACTTAATTGGAAGTATAATCCAGCTGAGTACAAATCTCGGTACAGTTCTTACTCTTTTTCAGTTTACAATACTATTTTTTTTTACTTTTTTTCAGGTATACTAACTTCAAGTAAAATACAATTATTTTATATTTGTGGATTTTAAGTACTATCTGTCTAAATAAATAGCAAGTAGAATTTAGCTAGATAGTTCATGTTCTGTATTATAATCTCATTAGAGAAATCTCTTGCTTCAAAATAGATTGTTTGAATATGTATAGTTAGTAAAAAGAAATAAATACCATTAAAGCTGATATTAAGTTTTAGACTAACTAAGATTTGATAGTTATATGAGAATACAAGCTTTCATAGTTCAAGATAGTAAATTGTCTCGAGTGATTGCAGTTATATTAGTTGAATAAAGATGAGGGCTTGCTGGAATATTGGATACACTAATACTATTAAATGAAGGAAGCTGATAATTTACTATAAAATACTATGAGAGGTTATAAAAGTTCTTGAATGGTATTGTTAGATAAAGACTTGATGTCTTGTTTAATTCTAGAATATTAGTAAGCTAATTACTTATATTTAAATTCAGCTAGTAAGAAATGGCTGGATATTAGGGGTAGTCAATATTGTCTCTACTATCGGGCTAGACCTGTATCTTCTAAATAGAGATTATCTAGGAAGGCTTGTGATAATATTCTGAAAATTATTTATAAGATAATTAATTGATAAAAAGTAAAGTGTGATAATAATATTTTTCTAGCATAATAACTTTTTATATTGATAAGATCTCTTCTGTAGTACTTGATAATCTTTGTAAAGCTAGGAAGGTACTTTGATATTTATATTTCGCCTCTGAGTATTTGCGGGCTACAAGTGCTAACTATACTAACCAAGTAACTACTACCTAATTTTTCTTCTAACAAGAAAGTACGAACACCTTCTGACTCTGACAGCTATCTAGTCATTTGCTTAATATAATAAAGATATATAGTATGATATTATAGAGAGGGTATATCAATACTGTCCATAATAGGTAAGTGCAGAATATATGCAGCCCGACCAGCTTGCATAATAATATTCTTTACTCAACTATGCAAGAAGTAGCCAACTCCTAAGGTCGTCAGCTTATTCAATACTACAAGTATGAGTTCTCTAACTACATATACATCAGGCTTTAGTATAACTTTTGCTCGTAATTGCCCTAATAGTTATTTATGCGCAATATCTCTACCCTACTGACTGGTTCTGAGTAGGACTATTGGTGTTACGGGGTAACTAACTTGAAGGAATAGAGAAAGTTAGGCCGGATCGTATTCGAGATGACGGAGGGAAGTCAGGAAGGCTCAAGAGATGATGGTTCGATAAAGGTAAAGTAATAAAATAGAAGTTCTCGAATCTTTTAAAATTTTGATAACTTGTTATATTGTTAAGGTCTCTTCTCCGTTGCTTGATGTTCTCAAACTCCGGGGAATAGCCCTTACTACTTATACTAAATTCTCGCTACTTCCAGATTCCTAACAATCATGTATCTTTCTAAGATTTCAGCTTCGTCAAAGGAAGTGCGAACACTCTTTGACCCTGAATAATTGCCCCACTCGAACTCAGAGAACTCCCGATATCTATTTCATCTGAGGGTGTCCCCACTCCACCAGTAGATAGTCTTCGATCTCTTCGTCCTAATAGACTAAGTTCATATATGTGGTCGCAATGCCAACATACCAATAGTCTTTTATCATGAACTATCGAGTGATCAGTTCGAATAGTCAGATAATAATACATAATGCATAATATGCATATGCACCGGAAATAAAGTATTCTCACTTTATCTTTCCAATCAGAAATCATCTTTATGGAATGTGAGTCCTTCCGGTATCCCGAGTAGTCAACACAGATGCCTCCAGTTGCTCCTACCGCGGTGAGCTGAGGTTGGACATACGCTCCTCCATTACGGTGGCGCAGCCTCTACTAATAATACTGGCGAGCTATTCTCATGTGCGTAACACTAGCTCCCTCTTCAAAAGGTTTTGTCCCCAAAATCCTTCTTGACATATAATACATAAGTAGCGATAAACATTAAATATTAAATCCTTTTAGTACTCTACAGGATAGGGTAAAAAACCTTCCGCGTTTGCTTGGCCACGGCAGGAAAACCTTTCCGAGTAATACTACTTAGCCCAATGATGGCATTTCCGGGTTTTCTCTATGAAACATATCTACCAATTCCTTCGCATTTCCCAAATGCTCAGGTGGTTCCCAGGTATTCTCATCTTCTGAACACCCTTTCCACTTAACGAAATACCTTATTTCGTGGAATGTTTGGGGTCTTCCTCTAACCCGTCTTTCATAAGAGATTATTTCACTCTTAACAATTTTTTCCACCTCCCATTCAAGATCTCCATCGATCTCTTCGGGTTGCATAGGCGGTTGTTCTCGAGCCGGTCGAATGGAAGTTCGGTAGGGTTCGAGTAACGATACATGAAATACCGGATGGATTTTCCAACGGTCCGATAGTTCGATTTTATAGGCAAGGTTTCCTCGTTGTTCTAGGATTTTAAAAGGGCCGTAGAGTTTGGGGGCTAATTTCTTCGAAGGGCGTTTTGTGCGAATATTCTTTGCGTTGAGCATAACCAGGTCTCCAATTTTAAAATCTGGTTGTTGCTTAGCCTTTCGATCATGATATCGTCCTATGGCTTCCTTTGTTTTTTCGAGGGATTCTCTTGCTTGTTGATGTATCGTTTGCATCCAGTGAGCGTATATGTTAGCTCCTGGATTCTGGGCTTCTCGTTCTTTTAACCATTCAGTCTGAGGATGATACCCGTAGTTTGCGAAGAAGGGGGTCATTTTGTGTGCAGTGGTGGTCGAGTTGTTGTAAGCAAACTCGGCAAGGGGTAGAAGGTGGTACCAATCATCCTGATCGTAGTTGACGAATATTCGGAGGTAGCCTCCTAGTATTTGGTTGACTCGTTCTGTCTGTCCATCAGTCTGAGGGTGGTATGCTGTTGACATCTTTCGTTTAATGTTGAGTTTTGTGCATAATGATTCCCAAAATTCGCCAGCAAACTTCGCGTCCATATCTGAGATGATTTCTGAGGGTAGCCCGTGGTGTTTCCATACTTCTTTAAGGAATGCTTCTGCCACATCTCGTGCAGATGCTTTTTCTTCTAATCCAATAAAATGTGCCATTTTCGTGAACCGGTCTACTACGACCATGATTTGTGTATATCCTGCCGAATTTGGTAGTTGAGTAATAAAATCTACCGAAGTCGAAGCCCAAGCTGCAAAGGGTACTTGTAAGGGTTGAAGTAAACCAAATCGTGCATGTCTTGGAGACTTGGCTTGTTGGCAAGTGGTGCAGGATCGTATGTAGTCATTAATCCAGTCGGTGAGCCCTTTCCAGTAGAAGTCTCGCGTAATAATTTCGAGTGTCTTATCTTGTCCAAAGTGTCCTGCTACTTGCGAGTCGTGACATCCTTTGGCGATAAGTATTTGCAGGTCTTCGTTTGCTGGAATATATAGTCGGTTCTTGTAGTAAAGTAGATCATCGGATAGAGTCCATTGTTTCGGCAATTCCTTTCCTTCTCTTATTATAGTTTCCAATTCATCTTTTCTCCGCAGCCAATCTTGATCCTCTTTTGCCACCTGTCGAACTTTTTCCAAAAAGTCAGTTTCGAACTTCTTAAGGTTTGCCTTTGCGATAATAGCATTAGACAATAGAATTTGTCCTTTTCAAAGTATCGGGTGGTGGTTGATATCGGAGGTATCATAGAATTCGTGTGTGCCACTCGAATGGAGAAAGTATATCGTTGGTTGAGTTTCTTTCAACTCCAATCCTCGTCCTGAGCTGCCAAATCCTTGTCCAGCTCTTTCTGTCTCATCCATCTCATCTACTTCCATCCAATCTTGATCATCTATTCTTTCCACTACGAGTTGTGCAATGCGATCTCCTTTCTGAACTTCAAAATCTGAAGAGCCATGATTTACGAGAAGGACTTTGATTTCACCTCTATAGTCTGCATCGATAACTCCAGCATCTACCGTTATAGCTTTGGTTGCCAAGCCACTTCTTGGTGCAATACGACCGTAAGTACCACTTGGAACTGCAATAGCTAATCCGGTTTTAACAAGATGCCGATTTTTAGCTGGGATCGTTAAGGTTTCGATACTATAGAGGTCATGTCCTGCTGCAAGTTTGGAACCTCGAGTTGGGATTCTTGCATGTTCTGAAAGTCTTTGAACTCGTATCTGGTTTTCTGTCTCTGACTGAGGGATTTCCTGATATAACGGTGAAGAGTTTCCCCCCAAACAATCGCAATTTGAAATTTTCCGAAGTGTTTAGGTTGTAGAATTTGCTGTTCGCGATGCGTAGCTCCCTCTTCAGGGCGGTACTCCGGCCGCCTGCTTAAAGCATCAGGTTTCCTCCTTTCGAGCCTGGTCGATAGATGATAACGAAGTTGAAGTCACATAATTTCTGTGCCCAACGAATTTGACGTGCCGTCCAAGCTTTTGTGGTCAGAAAGTATTGAAGATTTTGATGATCGGTATAGACTGTAATTGGCTTTTCCGTTCCTTGGAGGTAATGTTTCCATTCCATAAAGGCAACGAGAACAGCCAACAATTCCTTGTCGTGGATGTCATAGTTCATTTCTGCTGAGCTGAGTTTTCGGGAGTGGAATGCGACCGGATGTAATCGTTTCCCTTGAAACTGTGAGAGGATGCAGCCGAGGGCGTAATCGCTTGCATCAGTCTCAACTACCGTATCGCGTTCTGGGTGAAAGTACATAGGATCGGGGCCGTGATGAAGCATCGCTTCAGGTATTCGAAGGCCTCGTGCTGGTCTTTTCCCCATACAAAACTTCCTTTTTCTCCTTTAGTAGGTTGGTAATCGGGGTGCAAATCTTCGAGAAGTTTTTGATAAATCGTCGATAGAAATTTGCGAAACCGATAAAGATCTGGACCTCTTCACCGATGTCGGGGGTTTCCAAGCCTTAATTGTCTCTACCTTCTTCTCATTCATCGTAACTCCTTCCGTCGTTACAACATATCCAAGAAAATCAACTTTTTTAACATGAAATGTACTTTTCTCTAATGATACTGCCATCTGGTATTCCCGCAACC